>VZTD01002538.1:35186-84237 GCA_013397725.1 Rhagologus leucostigma
TGGGCCCACGCCCTCACCGACCAGCTCCGAGGAGGAGAGAGACCACACCTACAGAAGGACTCTGAAATCTTCCCAGGTTTCTCTCTATAGCGAAGGTTTTAATTCATTATTTAGCATCATTATCCTTCTCCTGTGTGTTTGTTAAAATAAATAGTTTTTATCTCTTTGACTTTCCTTTGAGGAAAAATTTCCTTTTTTCCCGAACCCTGTGAGGGGGAAGGGTGGTTGCAACCTGGTTTTCTCTCAGGGGCTGTATTACTAGCTTTTGGCCAAACCGGCACAGTCAGACACAAGGAATTGGTGTCTTTCTTGCATGGCAAAATATCTGTTGGAGATTAGGGTTTTTTGCGGGGAGTGGAGTTGGTAGAGAGAAAATAAAAGATCAAGCTGAGCTTTTCATCTAACTAAAACAAAACTTTTATGTTTACCATTTACTTAATGCTGGATAAAAATGCGAAACACCATTTCAAAGCAAAAATTCTCATTTGGAGTTTTTCAATATCTCTTCAGTTTTTGACAATCACTTGTATTGAATAAACTCCTAAACACTTTGCCTGACTCAAAAAACCACTTTTCAACTAATAACACTTGTTGATTTTCTTCTACATTTACTATTGCTTGCAAGTACCGGGTTTTGAAGTTAAGAAAAGGAAAGAAGTGATTTAGAAGGAGAGAAAAGAATGAATTGCCTAGTGATGGATCTATTAATGATTATAAGTAATAAAGATTACACTTTTCGATCATGAGTATCTGGGCACCTGTGTGTTGCTTTCTCTTTTGGGGTGGGATGCTACACCTTATAAGAGTCCTATCTGGTTCCTGTAGCTGGTATGCTCAAATTGGAAGCTAGTTGTTCTGTGAGGAAGGAATAAGATGCAATCTAAATGTCACCAATGTCTTTTGAGGAGCCATTTCATATTCTTCCTTCTTCTCATGAGAAGACATAATCTTGCTTCTCTTTCAGCGCTTAGTGTTGCATCAGGAAAAAGAAGCCTGATTGTCACTGTATCGAACATAATTCTTGCAGCTGGGAGCGAGGAGGACTCTCCTCTTGCTGAAGTGGAAAATTTCTATACATCATCACACAGGCAAATTTTCCTAAATGGGATAAGGACTATGATAGAAGCAAAGTCACGGCTGTATTCCCTGACTGGTGCAATAAATTAGTTGATGGTGCAAAATCAAGGAAGAATTTCTGCAATGCACTGTGTAAGTTACACATTCCTCCATGTCTCCAGGTCCATGAATGTTATCCCTGAGGAGCAATGCAACCATATGCCGTCTCTGAGTAGAACTATATGTAAAGGACCAGAGGTAACATGGGAAAATGTTCCCCATAAATGTAACTACTCAAAAAACCGTAGTTAAGTTGCCTTCAGTGATGATTTTTTTCACCATGCATCCGAATATTCCAAATGTTCACTTAAATCAAGACAAACGGAATTCCCAATTTTTCAGCTTGTCACATATATCTGTGACTTTGTGTAAAGTAGAATCAAAAAGCAATCTAGCATCCTAAAGACTATGTATCTTGGATCCTATGGCCTGAACAATAAAAAGCAGGCTAAAAAAGAGACACATGAAAGTCTCAAAGGAAAACCAGGTGCTTTCAGTAAGATTTACAAACATACACAAAACTGACAAGTTGCAAAATCATCTACATAATTATAAAAGGTACCTTACTACATATTCCCTATATTCTTACCAAGCATGCATACCATACTGATGTAGTTTGCCCTGTCTAGATACTAACAATGTATTTTGCACTTAGCTTCAAATATCACATCACATCATGTTCATCTGCTATTAAAACTGCATAAAACCTTCTTCAGAATGCATTCTTCTATGAAAATTCCAGCTTGCCTCAGGTGCCACTTGCTAAATTAGACAAACTAATTTTTTCAAAAGAGCACAAAAAGGATTTTAAAAAGCACAGAAGCTATTCCTGCCCCCAGTTATTCTATACTGCAGTACTAAACAATTGTTCAGCAGAGATAAATTGCAGTGAAATATGTTTTTTTGGAAGGCAAAATGCCTTCATGTTTCAAGCAAGTTTTCCCAGAAGCCAACGAGACTTTCTGATTTGTAACTTGAGGCAATAGCCGTTAATGTAATTCAAGTAGCAGGCCATAAAAAAGAAGTGAGAAAAGGAAGGAAACTGTCTTTAGTAAGTAGTCTTAGACTACTGTCATTCCAGTTTGCCTGTGCTGCTGGATTATGACACATAATATCAAGAGCACTATCAAGAAGCAAAGAGAAATACAATGTGTTTGCTTTACAAACTGAAATGGACTTTTTGCTTCTGATAATAATGGAGAGATCAACTTATCTTTTGAAACAGAATTAGAAATGGCACCATTATTTATATGACCTGAAATTTACCTTTTTACCTCTCTCAAGGAGACATAGACAAATGCTCTTAATTTACACACTCGAGTAATGTGCTTTAAACCAACATCAGAATTATGCATGTTAAATAAGCAGGATTTCATCAGAAGTCTACTTAGTGTTCATTGCTACGTAGTGGTCTTGGCTAGATTGACACATACAAAAATTTTATCTTGCAGAAGGCTGCAAAGACAGGCAGTTCTTAAATGGTTGAGAAGTTTTGACAAATGAAGCCAGGAAGAATCCTGTTAATTCAACTCTGTCTGGATAGTTGTGGAGCCCTCATCATGGTGTCTTCTCACCACCACATTCATATACCAAAGGCATTGTCAGATAACAACATTCTGTGCCAGCTGCTCTGCCACTTGATTTTTGGGACAAATGGGACAGAAAGAAATGAAGGCTTTAACCTAACAATCAGGGAATTTTTCACTTCCTGATCAAGAAATCATTATCAAGAAAAATTAAGACTGAAAGGCAGCTTTATGCGTTGGCATGGGCAATGTACAGAACTCAAAGGAAAAGGTTTAACTACTGATAAGAAACATTAAATCTTAACAAAAGCAAAATAAAGAAAGCTAAAACTTCCATCTCTGGTAAGTCTGAAATATAGTCCATATATTTAAAAGGCAACATATAGTATTATTTACATTATATTATAGTGACTATATTCTATTCTATTGTTTTGCACTGCATAGAGGAATGCAGTACTGAAACAAAGACCTGTCAAAAAACAGGTTTTGATTTGACCATGAGGCGGCAGCACTGCTCATCACATATCCAGAGCACATTAGGCTTTCACTGTATGTACTAGCTGTTGAAGAAGCAAATATCTTGTATATTTCTGTGCTAAAACATGCGTGTTACCACTAGAGTAATACGTTCCTAGGACAAACAAACAAAAAAGGAACCTTTTATTTGTCTACAATTGGTAGCTGAGAGAGTATATTTGATTGAATGAACTGTGCTTGGTTCCCAAAACAAGAAGTCACACTGAAAACTTTGCATTAACGTTGCAGAATCTTTTCCCAGTGAGAAAAAAAAATGAGGATGTGATAGAAATAACCTGTGCAAGTGCTAATCACAGAATCATACAATCAGAATAGTTGGGTTGAAAAGGGACCTTTAAAGGTCATCTAGTCCAACTCCACAGCAATGAGCAGGGACATCTACAACTAGATCAGGTTGCTTAGAGCCCTGTTCAACCTGACCTTGAACATTTTCAGGAATGAGGTTTCTACCACCCCAATGGACATAATGTTCCAGTGTTTCACCAGCATTACTGTAAAAAATTTCTTCCCATATCAAGTCTGGAATGGGGAAGAATAATTCTCTCATTTGGTGTTAGTTTTATTAGAAAAAAAAAATATTTCAAAAAAAGAAAGGTTGGAATGTAAAGAAAAATTATGTCCATGGGACTGCTTATAATTTTCCATTCAAAGAGTTGCCAAGCAATGATTTCACATGGGAAAATTCCATTTTCCGAAATGGTTTAACAATGTTCTATCCCACAGGAAACACTTGATGAACTACTTGTGCTGATGATGTCTCTGACAGGGCTGTATCTTTATTTGGGAAATGGCATCTCCATATTTCTTTTCTTGAAACTGAGAAAAAGGGCAGTACTAAGTAACAAGCAGTATCTCCCACAGGAAAAAAAACCAACAATATTATGAAGATCAGATTACATGAGAAGAAAACTAGTCCATATTTAGGAGACTTGCACAGGATTTTGAAGCAGTTAAGTCTGAAATCCAAGATAGGACTGCAACTTACATAGCCATCCTCAAACTAGCTTTACTGCAGTTGGCTTTGGTATGGATAGACTTAGTCATACAAAGCTCTGGCTAGACACGCAGTTCCTCACAGTCTCAGTGAGCTTGATCCTTGTTCCTGGAGGCGTGCCCACTTACGTATTTTTTTTGTACCTTCAAGGTAACTGACACAGAAACTACATTTCACACCTGTGACTACAGGGTAGACACATAGTTTCAACATCTTTGTGTCAACAGGGCTAGCTATTCTATGTGTCTCTAGTCACTAGGTTCCCCATGTAGTAGAAGGACAAACATTAGAATTATTTTGGCATGTGTGTATGCCTATAAGAAGATATTACAATAGCTTCCTTTGTATGTAATTAAAAAAGCAAAAAGCAACTTGGATACATATCCTACAAAGATTTATGCAAAATATACTCTGCAGCTTTCTTTTCTGGGTGCAGGATGCCTGCACAGTAGGACAGTGTTGTCAGTTGGGTTCAGGACTTCAGCTGATGCAAAAGGGTACTGGTGAGAAAGCTGAAGCTCTTATGTTAAACATACACAAACGGGCCTGTTTAATACAAATACTTCCCAGCTACACACTGAACAGAGGTTGCAAAACCCAAGAACAGAACAGAGGTTGTAAAACCCAAGTACCCTTGACCCTGAAAAAAGTCCAGGCTGAGTTTCACGCACCAGCAAATTACATGTGGTGAGCACATTATAGCCATAATCTCAATCTTTCTAACTTAAATCTTTTTTCCAGCGTGTGACATGTGAAAGACCATGCACTGGCACAAGAGAAAGCATATGTTCGAGTAAACATTTCAGTAGTCTGCAAACAGCTATGTATTAGCCATGGATAATGTTCCTTTCTCCACACCCCTCACATGGATTTTTAAGGAGATTTGCTCTGGAGTGGGTAATGGACAGAACAGGTTGCACAATATTTGGCAAAGCAGAAGCTCCATTGTAGTGTTTTTCTTTCTAAGGTACATAATTCACAATATTTTTTCTGATTTTTATCAATTAGATAATTACCTATAATCTGTCTCTACACTGTCTGAATGAGAAACAGCCTACAAATTGTTTTTGCATGGTTAGAGTTGCTTATTCACTGTAATCAATTCGTCACATGGTACTGGTCTTTTCCCTAAAGAGATGGACTTAGCTATCTCTTAAAACACAATAAATTACAAATACAAATCACACCAAAGATAAGCAACTTGCAAAGAACCAAATTCACATCCTCAGTGTTCAATCTTCAAATTAGTATGAAACACTCACTTCTTGGTCCTCCAGCCCAGATAAATAGGTGGCCCTAATCTTTCTAAGACCTTGAGAGTGAAGGCCTTCAAATGTAACCTTTTCCTCAAAGTTAGAGATTCATGGGTCTCCTCTCTTGGCTGAGCTGGTGCTCCTGAGTCCTCCTAAAAAAGCCCCAGTGTTTCTGCATTCACCTGGTCCTGCAAGGACTGCAGCCTTCCAGCACAATGGTTGCTCAGCCATCACCCACCAGAGTAGGGAGAGCAGTCATTCTGCCCCTTAATCTCTCTGGAGTCTTTGTAGTTACATACAGAACTGCACATACTCATGAAAATCTGAAGAGTCACATGTTATTTGAGTATTTGTGCTTAGTTTCTGCATGACTGCAGTAAGAGCTATGATTTATACTTGTTCAAGACTGTTTTCCTTACAGACATTTAAGAGTGCCCTTAGTAACAATTGTTTAGAAAAATTCAGTTCTTTTCTTAAGAGGTCATGTTACTTATATACTTCAGTTAAATGTCTGAATTTATAAAATTTTCTACACATTTAGTTGAGGTATAATATTTTCTTTTTATTTACCACTTTGCTAGAGCAGTAGGAATTTTAAATAATTTTGATGGTTTTGGCCATAAAAACAGAGCACTGTATTATTTATATTTAGGAATAGCTACGTTTCAGTAAATTTCACTGATATATACACAAAGAAAATGCTAGAAAATTTGTTCCCGTTTATTTTGCTACCTAATAATTCAGCAATTGTCTTTGAAGCAATGTGGTTCAGAAACTATCTCAGAGGCTTGTGGTACACAGGTGAGGAAGTGCAAAAGCATAAACACACTGCAGAACTTAGAGATGTTTTTCCAAACTGCTGAGGTTGCTAAAATGTCTGTGAACCTCTACACTAGGCTCAGACTCATTTGAAATTATTCCCAGAGGCCCCTGAAACCATCCTATGGCTTGGGATTGCTGCAGTTCAGAAATGTTTTAGCAGCTTCCCTTTTCAATAGCATCCTTAATAGGACCCCTTGTGCAGCATTTTTCTTAGGTCTGATTTTTTCATGTCCAGTGCAGCCTGTCCTTACAGACAGAAGAATACAGCCCAAAGAAAGTGAGAAGGACAGAATCTCACAAATCTGCATTTCATATTAAGCAACTCTAATAATCCAGGATTTTTCTTTCAGGCACTGCACAAAAATTGATGGATAAGGCTTACCAGAGGAACTAAGTGGTACTAGACATTATGTAAAAGGAATGATTTTCCCTCAGAATGCTTCAATGGCTTTTTTCAAATCTAATGGCTGTTTCTGTTAAGTCTGTTTCTGGTTACCACACAATTTTTTTTTGGTTTTTGAATGAACTGGAGCTGTTTAGGAAACAATAGATTGCATATAAAAATGGGTGTCAAAAATGCAATAAAATATTGTCCTTACCATCTGTTTTTGTTGATTCATCCCCCACACTAAACTTATCTTTTCCATCCAATTTATTGTCTTCTTTTAATTCACCTAGAAATAAGCAATAAGAAGCAATAAGAAGCAATAAGAAACACTATAAGCATTTTAATGCAGAGTGCATTTTAATGCTTGTAACTCAATGAAATTGCAACACTCAAAGGAGATGTTCCTTAGGAGGAAAAGTCTGAATTCGAAAGGAACTGAATTAACACATTTTCATAGAACAAAGCACCAGAAAAAATTTATTCAACTCCTACAGATAAGCAAGTTTTACAATCTACTTATAAATTTCTTCTAATTATCAAAACTTTTCAAAGTTTGTATGCAAACTCACAATTCCTCTGATTGTATGTAGGCCAGTAAAAACCTGATCATAAGCTTCATTTCAGAATCAGGAGTCTGAAACATTTATGCTTTCCAAAGAAATAAGATCCTGCAAGGCTTCCTCATAAGTGTCTGTTTTAAAGAACCATCTTAGATACCCTGAATAAGCCTATGTAATTTTGCCTTACTTTCTCTTACCAGATTCCTTTATCTACAGATTCATTTGTTTTGATATTAGGGAACAATCCTCCTAGCATTGATCATTGCCTTTAGAGACTCTGTAGCAAACCAGAAAATCAAGACCTTTGGTAGAGCAATGGGTCATGCAGAATGAAAATAGCAACTTAAGATGGGGTATATTTTATGAAGCCAGGAATGTCAACCAAGAGTCACTCTTTTTTCAGTCCTCTCTTAGTCATACAGCAAAGCACATTGGACCTTACCAGACCATCCCTTCATTGAATGAGAATGCCGAATGCTAGATCAAATAAAAAATAACTTAAAGGGAAAGCTGTAGCACTACAGAGCTATTTCAGCTGCAGTGTCCAAACAGTACGAAAGGTCTTCTTCACCTCAACACAAAAAGCTGTAAAAGTCTCACTTCAGAATTTTGTAAACTTGAGGCTGTATTACAGTGATTTCTATTCCATTTGTATTACTATTTTTGGTACTATGACTACTTCCCAGCCTTTGGATCAAGATTAAACGTATTAAGCGTTAAAGAGGATGTGATCTGCCTTCAAAATACTCATGGGCAGTAGATATTTATTTTTGGAACAGCTCAAAAAACCAAAAATTGTAGAGAAACAAGGTCTCCCTCTTCCACAATGTGCCTTAACCATTAGCATATTTACTATTCTTGGACAGTAGTGGGTCAATCTCTCTCTCCAATTAAGCTTCATCATAGTATAAAAGACGAATTGTTTTCAAACCCTAAAATATTTAACAAGATGGAACCAAAGCATGTTCTGTTCAGCTTTTATTCAAAACTTTTCATGTTTATCTTCCTAAGCTCACTGTGTGAGTGAAAAAAAAAATGAATGCAAGATGATACAGGACAACCAGCACGCTCCTCAGCTGATCACACTGCCACTGAATTGGGATCTTTGTACAGAGAGGTTATGAGCAGATCCAACAGGGTTTAGGTGTCTATTTGATGAAGGCGGTCTTAAAAAGGGCACAGTCTTCAGGAACTGAAACAAAAATGCATCTAGGAAAGCACAAAAGTCTTCTTGCATTTCCTCCACCATCATACTGCTGATGGTAATGATAAGCTAACAATGCTTTTTTGACCATTGCATAAACAAGTTGCTTGACCCTAAGTGTGTGTAGGTAAAAATGCTGAACATCTACACATGCACTGTTTCAGAGTTCAGTCTCTCAGAGAAAGCACAGGGCAGTGAATGACAAAGAAACTTTAACCTCACCTGATAATACAATTTCTGAACTTTCAGTGAATGAAAAGGGGACTTTTGAGTAATGTAATATCTATCATGGCATACTGCCAGCAGCAGAGCAGAATAATGATCATAATGGTCTTTTTGAAAGGGATTACAGAGGCAAAGAAATAATAAGACAAATACATTAGATGAGATATTAACATACAGGCATAAAGGAAGCTGTGGTGAATCCAGAGATATGAATGTTAAGATTTCATCAGTCCCCAGAGAATCTGCAGTGATTGTACCTTGTAAAGGCCTTATCCCATAAATAAAGGAGTAGATTTTCTTTTCCTGAGGAAGACACTAATTTTCAGAAATTATAATTCTTTTCAAAGCACATTTGACACCTGTAGCAGAGACCCATTGCCGAAAAAGGTACTAGCAAAATCACTAGAGCACACTTAATCCCCATATTGTTAGAAGTATGCAAAACAAAGGATTGCAGAAGAAAAGTCTAGTGCAGTCTAACTGGCATTTCATATGTCCCTGACCTTTTTGTCTTCCTGAGGGGCCCATTCCATTCACATGTAACACTGTCTGAAGAAAAATCCCATACATTAGAGAGAATGACAGCTTTGATTCCCACAGTTCTTCCAATCTAAAAAACCCGTAATTACGAAGGAATTACTGGGAAAGGCCAGCAACCCTGAGAATGATATCAGGAATTTTTTGAACAGAATTTCTGCATCTCCTGCCATCTAAACTCACTGCTTGAGCCTGTACTTTCAAAGCCTAAATGCTCATTCAGTCTTTTTTCTAGGAAGAGGCGTCTAAGTGGTTTTTTTCCTTCTTCTGGACGGCATGATACTAGCCAAGTTTGTGACAAGTCACATGTGACTGTACTGCCATTTTTTGATATGGGCTCCAAGGAGCAGGAGCTGTGTAGGGAAGGACAGTGAAATGGCCAAGAGACAAGTGATCTCTTCTATTGGGTTTAATAAGTTTTTTTAATGTTTAATGGAATTTTCAAACATTTTTCCACCTTTTTTTAGGTGCAGAATGGGATTCTTATTTTAACACAGTTCTACAGCAAGTTAAAAACACTGGAATAAAATTTCTGTCAAAAAAAACCTCAAAAAATAAAGGCTTATGACTGTCCTTATAAAAAATTGAACTCAGCAAAGGAAGGATAGATGAAATAAATCCTAAAAAGGAGAGGAGAAAAATTCTCTGTTCCAAAATATATTTCAATCTGAGGCTCAAGTCAAAGATGCCTTTAATTAGCTTTAAAATGAGTTTATAAGCCAACTTTGGCTTCTCCTCAGTTATTCAAGCAATGAAGATGTTCATTGAAGCAGGAATATTTGTTTCAGATTTCCATGCTGTGTATCGTAAGAGGCTACTTCAGTTCCATGAGAAAAATAATTTTTCCTTTTTTCCAAGAAGGTATGATGAACCCCATCTACAGAAGAACACTACTTGGAAATTAATTTAATTTCTGATTCCCATAGGTAGGTGACTATGCCTATGTTCAGAAAGAGACTCTGGGCTCAGGAATGCTTTTTCAGGACATCAGGTTCCCCCATCACTAAGGTGAGAGATACTGGTTTTAGGTCTGGATTTATGTTTCAGTGGAAGGAGAGAACTCACCATTCTGGACATGCTGTTTCTCTTCTACCACAATGTGATGAGGATCCATTTTCTTATCTGTCCTAAGTGTGTTTTTCCCTTGATGGGCTTCGTGTTTGCTCATACCACTGTGCCAAGTGCCCTTTACAGGATTCTTACTGGAATCTGCACTTTCGCTTTCCCCAGGATTTGGTTCTTTGCTCTTTTCTGTCTTTGCTTCTTTGACACCTTCACCTGGCTTCCCATCCTGTTCATCTCTTTCCTTTTCATCTGTTCCCTGATAAGCATTTTCCTCTGCTTCTTTCTTAGCTTTTTCTTCTGCATCCTCAGCAAAGAGAGAAGCCAAACAAGGAAAGAAATCACAACTGTCAGTCAATTTGACAAGAACAACTCACATGTCTAAATCTACTTCAGCTTTTCACATGCAAACAAATTTACTTAGATAAATGTAGGAACTGATTTGACAATGGAAAAAGAAGACAGGAGGACATTTAACAAAATATTCTGAAAATAACCCCCCTGGTTGTCCTAAATGTATATTATGCACATGTCCATTTTTTACCATATAAAGTTCACCTTTGAAAAAGTGGTTCCTAAAAATTCTTAAAAGGCAAAAAGATATACTAGCTGCTGAAGGCTGTAGGGATGTCTCACAGATTTCACAGAATATTCTGAGTTGGAAGGGACCCAACAAGTGCAACTCTTATGTGAATGGGCCATACAGAGGTCAAGCCCATGCTTCAACCATCTGAGCTAATCTCAGGATCTCATGGCATACAGAAGGATTCCTCTAATTTGGGGATCTGAAAAAAAAAGCTTTATTTTGCACCTGGACCACAGGACAGAACTTTGCGTCAGAAGAATCGGGCTTGCTACAACACCATTGGATGAGTGTCTCCTGCCAAAAGTAGTGTCAGAAAATACTTTATCTAAATGGTGCTTTGTACATTAGAGTGTTTGTTTAGTCAGTTCTTTTGTTTGTAGCTCTTTAATGATGATCATTTAGGCAAAAAAAAAAAATCAGTAATAAACTCACTTTTCTCACACAGTATGAGAAATTTTCTATAAATATCATAGGATAAAAACAGCTCACTGAGGCTTCTAGGGACAATGCCATTACCAAAGCGAATACAGTATTCTACAAATAATTTAATAATAATATTAGCTACAAAAATAGCAATAATAGGTTCCTTCCTTTCTGATCCCAAATTTCTACTTGCTGTCAACAAAAAATAAATGTTTCTGTATTCTCTTAATAATAATTGTTTGTACTGGTAATGCATCTTGAGTGCAAGACACCAGTTTGACAAGGGTCAGCAATTTAAGCCCCTGCTGTGTGGCAGGCCTTGCTGCAAGACAGGCAAGGAGGGTGGTGCAGAAACTTGCTGCAAGTCAAGAGAAAATAGAAGCCGAGCAAAGATACTGATGCAAGTGATCTGGAGTCCAAAACCAGTTCCTTAGTCCTTAGCCCATACAAAGCTATGCTGAGCCATATGTTTGTATAACTCTTTCAGGATTAAAAAAATATGCATGCTTGTACTGCTAAATGTACCTAGAAACACAGAAATTATGTAAACCTTCCCCACAGGTCTGTCTTGCACATAGGATTTTTATATAGTAAATGCTTAGTCAAGAAAATATATATGGTACATGTCGAAATTAAATTCTTAAAACTAGTTACCTGTATTGTAACTTCATTCACTCAACACTCCCATACTGTGAGACACTGAACATGTTAAATGCTTTGCTTGTTTGGTTAGCTTTAATTTGCTCCCTAAGCAACTGCTAGATATTAAAACAAACAAACAAAAACAAAGAAACCCACAACAAAACAAAAACAAACAAAAAAAACCCCAAAACACACACCAAAAAAACCGCACCAAAAAAAAAACCAGCAAAAAAAATAAAGTCCCTGGGAAATAAATAGATTTTGAATTATGTTTTGTTTTCACTTTCATGGAATGTCTAGAAAGTGTTTTTCCTTAATGGCAAGTTTTAATCACAAAGGAGAACTTGGTTTGAATAATACATGATTTCCTGACCCTTTAGACAGGTCTTTCAGTAGGAGAGGAAAAATCTGCTCTGACACTTTGGAGAACTATGCCAAATCCCTAAAGTCACAGCCACATAATACATTAAAATCAAACTCCTTCCATTTATATGAAATAAAATAACTCCATTAAATAAGGTATTGAGCAACAACCATTCAGATCAGAGAATAAATTGTATCACAGTTTCATGAAGAAAAAAGAAACAGTGAAACATTCCTCCTTTTTTTTTTTTGTTCCAAATCTGGTCTAAATCACCTAAAGGCTCTAGGATACCTTAGGCAATCATCCATCGCCTTGAGCTAAGGGACAGTTATACCTAAATGATTCTCAAAAGATGGCTCTCAGTATTTCCAAAAGAAATCCAGTATTTGAGATTTGCTAATGTCTAACTTAATAGACATTATAATAATGTCTATAATAACCTGCCAATTTTTTCTCTTCTTAATGGTCCAGGGTATTTGAATTAAAAATAGTTTCCTTATTTTGCAGCTGCAGTAGTCTTCAAAAAACTGCTTTCAGCTATACACTTTCTTACCTATAAACAAGTTATCCTAATTTTTTCATTGCTGTACTCTGCATTGTCTACAACTGGTTCATATGTTTTATCAACTGCAGTAGCCAAAACTGGACACAGAACAGCACTGAAGGCCTTGTTACTGCTGAAAAGATGAGAAGAATGCCAGACTGGTCTGGAAGCAAAGTCTTTTGGGGGGTTTTTTAGTGTGTGTGTGTGTGATGGGTTCCTTTGCTTTGCTTTGCTTTGCTTTGCTTTGCTTTGCTTTGCTTTGCTTTGCTGGGTTTTTTTCAGTGGTGGTGGGATGTTGGTTGGGATTTTTTTTCAGTTTCATGACAGTATTGAACCCTGGTCAACCTTCAACCAACACAGCTCTCATATTCTTCTGAAATGTTTGCAGTCCTTCCCAGACTGATGATATCACACACATTTGCAGCTTAGTTCCTAATTAATTTTCCAAGCTATCACCAGAAATATGAAACCAGCTGTGAACACAGAATATCCTGTCCTTCTCCCCTGAACAATCCCCCAGCTACCATCCATCTGTAAAACTACCACCCCCTGTCAAACTGAACAATGAACAATTGATAAACCTATATCTACAAATACTGATCCAACTATTTTTGCACCTACTGTGAGTCTGATTTGTGACATTAGGGGAACTCCCTTTCAGTTTTTTTCCTCCCATTGTTCACATCCTTTTCATTATGTACACTTACACCACGTAAGAAGAATATAAGATGAGTCACAATGTCCCTATCTTTCTGAATTCAAAGTGAGCTGTTGAACTCAAAAAGCAGATTCTTTCAAACTCACAGTGCTTACTTTGAGAATGGTTAGATTGAAGATGAGCTAGAAGAAGAAGAGGTCAACAGAACCTTTCACTAAGAACTCTTTCACTAAGAAGCCTGGCTGTTACCTTTGGTGGCTTGCGCTTTCCATTTCTCCCTGTTCTGCTGCACCACCTCAGTCCAGGTGGTTTTAAAACATTTGAAGTCCACAGTGAGTATGGAGCAGTTGAGTGAAGCACTTCCTTCGGACCCAGTGCTCTTGACACTTGATCTTTTAACTTCAGAGGGATTAATACTATTCAGACTGGGATACAATATCACAAAACACAGAAGAAATCAGTATCCCATACACTCAAACACAGCTAAGAAAAAATAATGGTTGAAAGTCAGATAACAGAGCCACCCTGGAAGAATAAGCTTGAATCCCTTATCCTTCCCCTCTCTCCCACCCCAGGTCAACCAATGATAAAGCAAAGAGTACAAGTAAGTATTAGAAATAAAGGGCTGCTTTTCCCCATCTATTTTTGGCATTCATAGTCACTAAGAAATAGAATTACTTGAAGTGCTGTCACTACTTTTTTTGTGTATCTCCCCTGCCTAAATATTACTGGAGAGTCAGACAATTCTGGAAATCAAATGTGCCAAAGGAGGAGTCTCCTAAAATTCACCAATGGGAGGTATTAAGCACAGGTCAGTCTCTGTCGAGGGCTTGGTGACCTCAGCTGAGGCTCAGGCACTCGTTTCTGTTACTTATCCTACAGTTGACTTTTGAAGATAGGTGCTTTATTGTGAACATTTTAATAAAGGCAGCAAGCTTATTGACATAGAAAGATACTAGTGCTTGGTCTTTGTTTGCCCGAGAGCAAAGAAGTCCCCTGGGAGAGTGAATCCTGACTTGGTAGCCCTACTCTAGGGAGCACTACCCATGTGGCATTTGAATCCCAAGATATGCCTTGTCAATTTAACTAGTAAAAGAGCAGTATCTCTAAAACAGCAGTGCAGGTTGAATGGGCCAAGACTTCCTACATCTAAACTCCAGGTGAATTCTGGTGGTTCTTCACACATTTGCATAACCCTAAATACTATCACGAAAGTGTGTTTTTTCTTTCCAGCCATCACTTGTGTTTCAATCCCATTTATACTTCTAGACATGAAGAAACAAGTGTCTCCCAATTATTCTCATTACCTTCTCTCTGACATTAGTGACTGAGAGAGCACTGAGAGTGTATCTGAGAGTGTATTTGATTGCATGGCTACAACCATTTGTGCTCCTTGCCTTAGAAGGGTGATGCCACCCTCCCCCCTCTTGGACCTCCTCCAGGCTGGACTTTCCCTGCACAAAGTCACCTCACAAGGCGAGCTGCGGTGTTGACAATGCAGATATGGGTCTTTAAGCCACAAGAAAGACGTACACTGCAGGGGGGAGAACCAGGGCAGTTGATTGCAATGGCAGCTTGTACAGAGTGAAGGGAGAGGGTGCAAGGTTATTCACCTGGAACGCCTAAATCCAGACATGCCAGAGTGGGAAGCTTCATCAATTAGCGGAGTCACAATTTTCTCTGTCATGTCAGTCAGCACAGTAAAGGTGGGTTCCACAATGAAATCAATGAAACCTGAGCAGAAACACAAGCAGAGTCAAGAAGGCAAGAGGAGGATTTATGTGGAGTCCCTGCTTCAGTGAATACAGATGACCACACTGTAAATGACAGAGTAAAAAAATTATACCTTGAAAGAGGGATAGGCAAATACTAGAAAGGGAAAACTGAGTTATACTTTAATCCCTGACGCAAGACCCTCAATATAGCATGCAATGACAGGTACCTACTTAAACACTGGAAAGAAACTCTGGCAAATCAGAACATAAACAGACTCATCAAGACTTGTTTTATATGAGGAGTAGTGTGATATTGAAGTCAAATTCCTAGTAGATTTCAATAAAACTTTATTTTTAAGTTCATATTCAAAGAAGAATTCTCTCAAAGAAGACAATATAACAGTAATAATAGCAGTAAGCTTAAATCTCTTTTACTGTGTATCAATATGTTGCTGTGAATTCTCTCTCCTCAGTGCTTGGCCAGATTTTTCTTGTTGATAATAAAACAGATCTAGATGCTTTTCCCACATTTTTTAATATTAAAAAAGGTGGGGAAAAAAAGACCCAAATAATTTCTGCTTCAGTATACAGTTTGACAGAGATGAATATGGCTCTGATCTGAACGTTGGGAAGTGCAGACTGAAGAGACCTGTGGCCATAAGATCATGAGATGAAGAAAAATCCGAACTGCATGAATAAAATGTGGAAGTGAGTATCTTACAGTAGGTTACACATTTCCCTAATTCTTTTAGCACATCACTTATGAAATTTCTTAGTGCTGCAGGTAGCCAAGGAAACAATGAAGTCCTTAATCACTCCTAAGGCACACTAGGATCCAGGTTACAATTACTACTGTTACAAATCCATACTATTACAATTTTTAGATATTTGCTAATTATCAACAATTCACTGCAATTTCTCTGACCAGGTGTGTTGGTTTTGCACAGCCTGGTTTTTGGTAGCAGGGGGGCTACAGAGGTGGCTTCCATGAGAAGCTGCTAGAAGCTTCCACCATGGCTGGCAGAGCCAATCCCTGATGGCTCTGAAGATGGACATGCCACTGGCCAAGGCTGGGCCAGTTAGAAAGGCTGGTAACGTCTCTGTGATAACATATTAAAGAAAAAATCAAAACAAAGTGGGCACACACACTTTTTCTTCTAGCCAGAGAAGAGGAGGAGGTGAGAATATGTGAGGGAAAGCAACATGAAGACACCAAGGTCAGTGAAGAAGGAGGGGGAGGAGGTGCTCCAGGCACTGGAGCCAAGATTCCTTTGCAGGCCATGGTGATGACCATGGTGAAGCAGGTTGTTCCCCTGCAGCCCATGGGGTCCACGGGGGATGCAGAGATCCACCCACAGCCCGTGAGGGAGGTGCTCATGCTGGAGTGGGTGGATGCCTGGAGGAGGCTGTGACCCAGTGGGAGACCCAGTGGAGAGAGGGGGCGCCAGCTTCCAGGCTGGAGCAGCCTGTCCTTGGAGGACTGCACCCCAAGGCACCCACACCCACGCCACAGCAGTTTTGGGAGGACCGCTGCTTGTAAGAGTGGACCAACGCTGGAGAAGTTCACGGAGAGCTGTCTCCCTTGGGAGGGACCCCACGGTCTCACAGGGGAAGGACTCCTCTCCCGGAGCAGCAGAAGAAAACCTCGAGTGACGAACTGACCAAAACCCCCATGCCCTGTCTTCCTGCGCTGTTGGTGGGAAGGAGGGAGGGGCTGGGGGAAAAGAGGTGTTTTAAGGGCTTATTTTATTTCTCATTATCCTCCTCTGACTCTATTAGTAATACATTCACTTTGCAAATTTAAGTTGAGCCTGTTTTACCCTTGGAGTGTTTTCTCCCTGTCCTTACCTCAACTCATGAACCTTTCGTTAAATTTTTCTCTCCTCTGCCCAGCTGTGGCAGGGGAGGATGAGCGAGTGGCTTTTGTGGGTGCCTGGCGTTGGGTCAGTGTCAAACCACGACTCCAGATCATGATATGTTTCTATGGCAGTGGTGATTCTAGGTGATAACTGAACAACAAAAGAAGAGACCATGTGGTTCAGGCACTTGAATTCACAGATGCTTCAATCCACATCTTGAGTGCAAAGCAGTTGAGCATCCTCCTAGATCCATTTCTCTCCCCATATTTTTGCTAAATTTCTAAAAAGATGGATTATTATGTGTATTTTCATGCCAATCAAATTAAAAATGTTACTTTCAAGTAACATTCTGTAAATCTGGAAACACATTCAGTCTTATCCGAACATGTGAATCATGTGCCTCCATAACACTGAGTCAGTATTATCTATTAAAATTTAGGGAAAAAAGAATTCTCAGGTAGTTAATCAGAAATGCATGCAGTATAAAGCTTGAATAGGAAATTGTATGCTAGATCACAACCCAAATAGTCTCAGTAAATTTCATAAAATTTTTTTAAGCACTGGAAATTTTACTGACTGAGAACAGTGTTAAGTGTGCCACAGGACTTCTAAGGATAATGAGAACTTGATTTACATATGTTTGTCTGTCTGTCTGTCTGTATGTCTCTTCTATTCTCCTTCACTCAAAAACTTATTTACCTCTTAATGATCAAAGAAACCCAAGTCATTGTACCTTGTCATTCTGCTCAGCAAGTAATACCACTGCCATTTGCTCCATCACCACTAACAACCCTGAGACATGCAAATCTCTGATATCAGACACATGAATATGTCACAACTTCAGCAGCAAGACAGTGGGATCTGTTTCATGAGATACTGAACAGTTGGACGTAAACACATTAAACAGTTCTGTTTAAGAAACAAGTTTTCCCTGTGAGAGGTCTTGCATCTCATCAACAAGGGTGAGCAGAGGTGCCACAGGTAAACAAACTCAAATACATAGGAAAACTTTTCTTTGATAAGTGGCATTTTTTGCTCTATTCCCTGTAACATGAATAAGTTATTCAACTATGTTACCTTAAAATGAGGATTATTATAAAGTTGGAATTTCTGCTATTGTAGAAAAAAAAAATTAGGACTTTTAAAAAAATTTTGTAACCTTTGCCATATTCTCACATGCCTCCCCCCTTGTGTGCTCTCACTCTTTACCTGAAGACACTGAGATTTAAATATGGTGATTTAGTTTGCAATTAAAACCCTGAATATCAAATAGTGAGCCCGTTTTAAAACCTATTAATGCTAATGACCAGTTTATAATCCTTTTTCTCCTTCAATAGAATGAGCATGATAAACATTTCTGTACCCTAGAGACTAAGATGATTTTACTAGTTAATGCTTCATTCTAAGAGTGAATTCCAGGCATATGCCTACTGTTCATTCATTATACCTGTGAACATCAACATAGAAAAAATTGGGTAGAGGACAGCTTCCCTAAAGTCCGCCATAAAAAAAGTCAGCAGCATGCACTCATCAGCCTTTATCCAATGTTTTCTGAAAGTGCATTTTTATTTCTTGACAGTAAAAGGACAAAAATAAAAGCCTGCTGTTGCATTTATCAGCTGCAAAAGAGGACAATGACAATAAAGACTGATCTTCAGTAACACAACCTTCCTAGAGTTTGAGCCAGAAAAATTTTAGCTCCTGATATTCTTGTTGGGAAATATGAAAGTCTTGGTCTGGTCTTCTTTGCAGTTTTTTCTCTCCCCCACTCTGACAAGCAGCTTGACTTCCCAACAAAAATTTGTTTGCCATACTCATTCTATTGAATAAGAAAAAGGATAATAAATTGGTCATTATAATTAACATTAATAGGTTTTCAAAATAAAGTTCATTAATTGATATTCATGGGGTTTTTATTTATCAGTTTAAAGTGAACAATTTTTTTATAACCTGACACAACAGGAGAGACACATCCTTTCCTTTGAGGAGTTTTTTTTCTGTTGGATTGCTTAATTTCATGCACAAAGTCCATACTACCAAAACCTTCAGTCTGCATTTGTGAAAAGCTTACATTAATGAAAATGTGTGCCACTGTTGTTGCATCTACAGTGACCTCACAGCAGCAACACCAGCAACTACAAACAAGCTGAGCCACCAGAACAGGATTTCTAGGCTATGTCTCTGACAGAACCAAAAGTACAGTTTTATTTCACAAAGAACAAAGGTTTTTTATTTGTGAGAATTGATGGCTTCTGAGAGGGGTTGTTCAATAGCTAACTCATGTAAGCCCAAGTTAACTATTAAGAGTCATTAAATGTTAATCACAAGCCTAGGAAGCAGGATGCTCCTTAGCCTTGTGAAGATAAGAGAAACAGAATGCACTTTGTCAAGATAAGGGGAACAGACCCCATTTGAAACCGGCGCAGAAACTGCTGAATCAGCCAAGGAAGAACTGTGCATGCTCTGGAAAGAAAGGTGAAAAGTGCATTGTGATGAAGACTACTAACCTTCATCAGAAAGACCCCCGAGGAAGACGCGGAGCCTTCCTCAGTGTGACCACCAGGGTACACAGCACATGCATGGCACATATGCTAATGATATTACTGACTTCTGAGGAGTAATTTGTATAACCTCTCCTATCCCAAGGAATGTGATGAATATTCATGAATTTTACCCATAATACTGTGCTGTGTGGAGTGCTGGGCTGTGCATGTTAGGAGGAGCAATCCCTCACGCACCCAGCGCCCTGAATAAAGCAAATACCCGCTTCTCTGACTCTGTCCTTGAAGTGTCTCTAGGCTAGGTTTGGAGCAATTCACTTCTTGGTGCACAAGACAATCATAGAATCACTAAGGTTGGAAAGGACCTTTAAGATCATCAAGTCCAACCATATAATAGCACAATTTGGAATTCAGTAAGAACTTTGCTTTGCAAAGAAATGTAATTACTAGTCCAGGAAACAATTTGTTGAGGCTATTAATTAGGTAAACGAATGAAAAGAGATTATTTGTCTGAGAATCTAGCCTACAACTTTGAAAGTTTTATCTCAGCAGATAGCCAGAAAACATAAGTGGTTTCAATTTAACAAAAGGGACATTAGAAAAAGACACTGTCAAAATGTGCAGCAGACTGAGAAATTAATAATTTTATAATGGTAGAAGGCAAAAATAAAGAGTAGTCTGTTAGTGTCAATGGAATGTTAAACTGCACATATGAAATAGTATATGACTAAATAAGCCTGCCTTTGCCTACCGACAAGTGACTCTAAGGTAAATTGTATTTGTGATGGTTTAATATAGCATTAATTTTGCAGTGGCTTCACACAAGGAGCATCAGAACAGAAGTTTATTTCCTCTCCTGGTCTTTCTGAGCAGAGGAGCACAAAAGGAGAGGACCAGGAAAACTATTTCCCAAGCATATACAACCCTATGTAGAGGGACCCCAGGGGAGGCACAAGTCCCCTCTAAGGAATGAGGAACATACCTGAAAGCTGATAAAATGGATGTGTAAGAGAAGTATCTACCTGTACTTTCTCTCACAGCAACCAGTGAGGGAGAGTTTATCTTCTCTCACAGCACAGCAATAAACCTGTGTCCAGGAGTCTTTATCATGAGTTTTAGCTGAAACTGTAGCACTTCAAGTTTGTTGCTGCTTTCCTCCATGGAGCTACTGGCAGAACACACAGTTGTATGGTGGGTTATTGTTGCAGAGGAGTAAATGCTACAAACCTGGTAAAGCAGGCCAGGCTTGTATAGGGCTCTTCAAACTAAGATTCTGAGGTGAATTGTCTAAACTTCCAAAACCAGAAAAATCTGGGAGGCTGTCTCTGAGATAATGGCTTGCCTGCCAGGAACAATGAAATAATTTTAAACAGGAGCAGCTCTTAGCCAAAGATATGAATCTGTGCTTTCCTAGATTCAGGGAAATCTTTGTTTCATTCTTTGAGAGAAATTTCTTGCTTCAAATATTTTGTTTGGTTTCTTTAATATGTTTTCTGTCTTTCTGTTTTTCTCAGTTCCGTCAATTTTAGCATCCAGGTTATCTTTCTTTTTTTATTCCATTTGGCTACCTATTCTCCAGTTGAGGCTGGAACATGTCCCTTTATCTACTTCACTTACTTCCAAGGTATAAAAATACACCCAGAAATCCACCTTTTCCATGTTCTCTTCATTGCACCAAGTCCCCTGAGCAGTTTTACTTCACTTAGCCCCTCTTGTTCTTTTACTAAATGTCAGGCTTGTTGCCTCATCCTTACCCTACTTTTTCACTCAGTAAATGAAGGAGAGGTAGAGAAAGTCCTGTTGGTGAGTCTGTAAAAAGATTTTTCTGAATGGGTGGCACAGAAAAAGGTTTGCTAGTTGCTTTGCTTCAGTGAAAAATAAGAGTTGGTTTAAAGCATTGGGAGGGAAAGGGTGGAAGGAATAAATTGTTTTGCCCAGGTCATCAAAGGAACTGACATTACATTTTCATATACACCAATGACACTCATTCACATGATATTCCCATGTGTGCCTTGTCTTCACAGCTCACAAAACCACAGAGTAAGTGTCATAACCAGGTACTGTAGTTATTTCTGCAGACACATCAGAGGTAACTTGGTTACTGTATGGAACCATCACCATAAATTTAATGTCTCCTCTTTGAATTGTTGATGTAGGGAAAATAACACCATTGTGTCTTATTTCCTCTCTTTAACATAGTTCCAAATGATGAGATCACTAGGATCTTAGCACTATAGAGAAGACGAAGTTTTTCTTTTAAGATGCTACTCTGCATGCACCAAAAGGGACATACCTATTTGAGACTGAGCAACCATAGTGGATTTTCGATCACACAGAGGAGAGAAAGGCAGCCCTAGTTCTGCTTCTTTGTCACCCTGGAGAAAAAAATTGACAAGAAATTAAAAAAAGACAAGACACATTGCACTTTAATATCTTCTGTCACAACTATAAAAGCCTCTCATTTTACTTTCTTTAATTAAGTTTGGATGTCACTGCTCTACTGGGGATGGAGAGAAACGAGGCAGGCAGGATCCAGGAAAAGTGAGATTGATTATTTATTTACAGACCGGTTTATATTCTCCAGGTCGCTTGAATGGCATCAATTGATGGGTCCCTTGACCAACCACCTCTTAGGATGACTGGCTAAATTCTACAACACCCATTTCAAAACAATTCTGCAACTAAACATAACAATATTGCAAAACATTGTACAGCTACAAGATAAAGGAATTATTTACAAAAACTCATAGCAGTGTTTTTCATAGCTTTCATGAGAAACACAGAGCTCTCACAGAATGCTGCAGAAAACTGGAAAATTCCTCTGCTGAAGCTTTTCAGTGTCCACATTTGGATTTTGTTTAGATTGTTTGTTTTCAACATAAATTGTGGAGAATTTGAGTCTGGCTGGAAAAGCTGTAGTGCAAGGAGAAGTTGGTGAATTAAGCATCTTGATTCCAGTAACTGTTCATCAGAATTTCCCTGCTTGCTTGCTACTTCTATGCACCAACTAAAAACCCACTTGAGCACAAGAATGCTTCTCACTGCAGTTCTCCAGAGAACTCAGTTCTCAGAGCAAATATTTCATGACAAAACATCAGTGTCTGGAGTGGTTTGTCAGCGCTTGCATTTCTTTGCATGTCTTTTTTAGTGTTTTAGATAAGGCTGGCCGGATGCAGATTAGTAATTTTTTCCAAAGAAAACACTAAGAGTTTTCTATGAGAAAGTAACCTTCTTTGTTGATGTGGGACAAGCTGTGGGCATTGTCTACCCAGATTTCTCCATGGCTTTTGATATGGTTTCCAATAGCCTCCTTCTAAAGACACTGATGCGTTATAGTATAGACAAGTGGTCCATGCAGCGGGTGGGGAACTGGCTGACAGGCCCCAGCCTGTCAGCAAGTGGTGGTAAATAGCTTCTTTTCAAGCTAGCAACATGTCACAAACGGGATACTCCAGCCGTCTTACTGGACCCAATGCTGTTTAATATCTTTATAATTGATCTGGATGATGGGATCAAGCATACCCTGGTGAAGTTTGCTGATGATACTAAACCAAGTGGGAAACAGGACACTTCTAAAGGGAGAGTCATCCTGCAGGTAGACCTGGATAGGCTAGAAGAGTGGGCTCACAAGAACCTTATGAAGTTCAACACGGACAAATGTAAGGTCTTGCACCTGGGAAACATAATCCAGGCCCACAACACAGGCTGGGAACAACCCAGCTGAGGAGCAGCTCTGTGGAAAAGGACCTAGGATCCTGTTGGACAACAAGCTAATATGAGGGAACACTGTAGTGCTCTGGTGAAGGAAACAACAGAACGGTGGGCTGCATCAACAAGGACGTCACCAGCAGAGACAAAGAAATCATTATCCCACTCTACTCAGGCGCCTGCCAGGCCACAGCTGTAATACGGTGTTCCATTTTGGTCTCCCCATCAAAAAAAAGAAGTGGATAGCCTCGAGAGGGTTAAGAGAAGGTCTACAGGGATGATAAAGGAACTGGGAAGCCTGCCATGTGAGAAAGGGCTGAGTGAACTGCGTTTGAGAAAGCCTTGAGAAAAAAACTTAGGAGAGACCTTATCACCATGTTCCAGTATTTAAAGGGTGGCTAAAAAGAAGATGGATTTTACAAGGAGGCACATGAAAAGATGAGAGGTAATGGATACAAGTTACTCCTGAAGAGATTCTGATTAGACACAGGATAAAAATTTTTCACAATGAGATCAGCCATTAAAATGATCTCCCCAGTGGAGTGGTGGATTCCCCAGCATTGGACACTTCTAAGATTCAGCTGGATAGGGTGCTGGACCATCTTATCTAGACTGTGCTTTTGCCGAGAAAGGTTGGACCAGATGATCTTTCAGCTTCCTTCCAACCTGGTATTCTATGATGCTATGAATACGACATTTCACATTACCTTTAGATTACATTTACATTTTAGCTACATAAGTCCAAACATGCCTACCAGCCCTCAGAACTGAAAGGCCTTTTCTAGCATCACAAGATGGTAAAAGATCAAGTGTTATAACTCCATATTTCCCAGTTTTACAGTTTTTCAAGTCACATGTTTCAAAAGGCCATTTAATTCAGTCACTCTATAACATTGTTTTATGCTGAGAAGATATGTATAGGATGACATAGCTGCACTATTCCCCACAGAGCATTCAAATTTAAATAGCCTGTTAAATACACTGTAAAATCATTTCCTTAAATTAGCAGCTCACTATAGTTGTGCTGAACTTCTTGCCAGTGTTCTGACTAATATCAAATAGAAGCTAAAATATTCAGGAAACTAACCAGAGAAAAGCTTCTGTGGGTATAAGAAGAGCTGAATTCTTCTTAATTTTGTTAATATAACATACATAAAATGGGGGAACAAGTTCTGTTAGGATTTTGTGTGGAACAACAAGCAATAGTATCCTTCCACTGCAAAACGATTCTGCTTTATGTTAGGAGGCCGATATACAAATATCAGGGTAAAACACAAACTAAACACAGAAATATTTCCAAGTAACATTCCTTTACTGTATCAGCTGTGTCACTCAGAAAACCATCTCTCAATGCCAGATCATAATTCTTCTCTTACTCCTTAGACCAGTGGCTAATTGTCTTGGAAAGGAACACCTGCCTGCCTTTGTGACTGCTCAGAGAGACACTTGATTTCTAAGCTGTTTGAGCAGCTCCCTAATGGCTAGCTAAAACACATTAGTAGAACTAATTAATTAAGGGAAGATGTTTGCTTTAAGAGATGTTCATAGATGTTGAGTATAAAAAACCAGTATTGTACTTAGAATCTTTCACATCTACAGCATGGTCACTTGGTGTATGAAGACCTGTGTCATGTCACATCTCAAAATATTGGGAAACCAACAGGGCTGGAGATCTTTTCTGATATAGGTTAAGTCAGGCTTTATGTCTCTGCAGAATACTTAACAGAAAGGAGAGGAAAGGGTCTGCAATTAAAGACCATAAGGAAATACATGTCTAATCCTAGGTCAAGCAAGTTCCTTACAAGCATAGTCCCCTTGCCTAGTAGTAGTTCTCAATATCATGGTTTAGGGATGGTATTCTCCAATTTAGTGCTCCCACTAAAAACCTCAAAACCACGCACTACTCGCTCACTCCCCATTCCCCCTTCCCCTCCCCCTGCAGTGGGTTGGAATGGAAAATTGAAGGCACAAAAAAGATACAGATCATAACTTAAGAACAATCTCCTGGAAAAAGCAATGAGATAAGAGAACAAACAGTAATAGCAACAATACGAATAGAAAAGTTGTACAAGAGAATGGCAAGTGATTCACATGCATATGCTCACCATGGAGCCCAACCTGACTGCTGCGACACTACTGTGACCCAGAAGAAAGCCCTTCCCCCATCCCAGGAAAATCATGTGAAGTGGTATAGAATAACCTCCGGGTCCTAGCCATGCTGCTGTAAAAATTAACCCTGTCCTGTTTGGAACCAGGACAGTACCCACCCCTTATTCTATACCATTTGCATCATGCCCAGATCCTACACTGTCCAATTATATACATATATATAGACAAAAATAAAATATATATGTGGGTATTTAAAAACACTGTTATCATTTCTGTAGTCAATGGCCATCCCTCCAAGATGTCTGTTGAGTTCATTTAGTCCATGACCATGGATTCTATCCGTCCTAGTTGTCTTCCAGGGCAGAAGGGCTGGTGTGCTGCTGGGTGGTTGCAAGCTGCATCAGGACCTCACAACTGGTGTATCTGGAGCAGTCAATATCCATTGTTCATGGTAGCTATGCCATACAGTGGCAGTGTCATTCAGCAACCAATATTATACAATTCAACATTACAGACTGTTCTCACCCAAAAATCAAATCCCTTTGCGGTATACATAATGTTTCCCCATCACTCTGCATTATGCACCAAGTGTGCCCACGTCCTTGAGCAAAACAATCCCTCATTTTCTTGAGGCAGGACTAAGCCAAACTGTCTTTCCAAACATATTCCTCATATACACCACAGGGACTTTGTCCCCTTTTATGGTACGTGGAGGTTTTAATTGGGCAGGAGGAGCTCAATTAGCAGAGCCTCCAGTGTGGACCAACCAGATGGCCTCCACAAAACGTAGATCCCAATGTTTGAACATCCCACCACCTATTGCTTTCAATGTGGTTATTAACAGCCCATTGTACCATTCAATATTCCCAGAGGCTGGTGCATGATAGTGAGTATGATACATCCACTAAATACTGTGCTCTCTGGCCCAGGTGTCTACAAGGTGAGTTTTAAAATGAGTCCTGTTGTCTGATTCAATTCTTTGTGGGGTGCCATGTTGCCACAGGACTTGTTTCTCAAGGCCCAAGATGGCATTACAGGCAGTGGCGTGAGAGCACATCTCCAGTGGTTGTCTCCACCACTGTAAGTAGATAGCAGTTTCCTGGTGGGTTTGAGAGAGTGTGATGTAATCAATCTCCCAGGCCTCCCCATATTTATCTTTCAATCATTGTCCCCCATACCACAGAGGCTTTACCTGCTTGGCCTGCTTGACTGCAGTACATATTTCACAGTTGTGGATAACCTGAGAGATAGAGCCCATGGTTAAGTCCACCCTCAATCAGAAACCCATCTCCTCCCTGTTGCATCTCTTCCTTGATGACCTGAGGCATCATGGGCCCACTGAGCCAAAAATAATTCACCCTTATTCTGCCAATCCAGATCCACCTGAGACACTTTAATCTTGGCAGCTCGATCCACCTATCCATTGTTGTGTTGCTCTTCAGTAGCCCGATTCTTGGTTACACTTGCATCTACATGACTTAGTTTTACAACCCACGCAGCAATGTCTTGCCACATATCAGCAGTCCGGATGGGTTTACTCCACACAGCCAACTGGTCTTTTTCTATTTGTTTGAGGGCCACCCCCAAAGAACATTTGTTACTATCCACAAGTCAGTGTAGAGGTTGAGCACTGGCCATTTCTCTCATTCAGCAATACCTAAAGCTAGCTGGATAGCTTACAGCTCTGCAGCCTAGACCCACCTTGTCTGATTTTGCAATTTGTCACATAGAACTCCATACAGCAGCTTTAGATATTCAGTATATTCCTACAATACAGCAGAACCATCAGTAAAGAGTACATAGCACTTTTCATTTTCTGGTAGCTGATTATATATGGTGGGACCTCCTCAGCACATGTCATCTTTTCCTCCTCCAATGATCATGATAGCCCAAAATTTTTGCCTTGAGGCCAAGTTGTGATTTGTGATTTTGCCTTCAGACCAATATCCACAGGCAATTAGGAGTTTCTATTCAATCTTTCTGAGTGATCAGTGCAACCGACTTACTCCACGATGCATCTGAAGCATGATGTGTGAAAAGGATTTTCCTTTTAAACATCCAGCCCAGCACGGGGTATCAGGGTGCCAGGAGGAGCTGTGCTTCAGTGACAATCACTTCTGAAGCAGCTAGAACTCCTTCATGAACTGCCAGTACCTCTTTTTCAGTTGAGGTGTAACTGGCCTCATATCCTTTGTATTCCAGACTCCAGAATCCCAGGGGTTACCTTCAAGTCTCTCAGGGTACCTTTTGCCAGAGACTCCAGGAAGGACCATTCTCCCCGGCTGCAGTGTACAGCACATTTTTCACATCTTGTCCTGTCCTAACTGGGCCTATGGCTCCCAAGGAATCTCCTGTTTAATTTGTTACAAAGCGTTTTGATGTTCAGAACCCCACTTAAAATGTTTCTTCTTCTGTGTCATTTGATAGAGAGGGTTTACAATCTGACTGTAATCTGGAATATGCATCCTTCAAAAACCCACAGTACTGAGGAAAGTGTTTCCTTGCTGGCTGGTAGGGACATAACTGCTATTTTGTTGACCATGTCCACTGGAATCTGATGATATCCATCTTGCTATTTTAATCCTGAAACCTGATATTCCTGGGCAGGTCCCTTGACTCTGCTTTATGGAAAAATCGACCTTCAGGAGGATGTGGATTATCTTCTTTTTTCAAAAAACTCTCTCTGTTGTGTTGTGCCACAAAATAATGTCATCAACATGTTGCAAGTGTTCTGGAGCCTCACCCTCTTCAAGTTCAGTCTGGGTCAGTCCATGGCAAATAGTGGGTCTGTGCTTCCACTCCTGGGGCCATCAGTTCCAGGTGTATGGGACACCCCTCCAGGTAAAAGCAAACTGTGGCCTGCACTCTCTTGACAAAGAAATGGAGAAAAATGCATTAGCGATGTACATGGGGGGACCGCTTTGCTGCCTTGGACTCCAGATCATCCTCAAGTTCCAACATGTCCATCACAGCAGCTCTCAGTCATGGTGTGACTTTGTGCAGGATACAGTAGTCCACTGTCAGTCTCCACTGGACTTATGCACTGGCCATATAGGACTATTAAAGGGTGAGTGAATCTTGCTGACCATTCCCTCGCTCTCCAGTTCATGAATCATCTCATGGATGGGAGTCACAGAGTCCCAGTTGGTACTGTTGATGATGTACTGTTGTGGTAGTGATCGGTACCNATCATCCTCAAGTTCCAACATGTCCATCACAGCAGCTCTCAGTCATGGTGTGACTTTGTTCAGGATACAGTAGTCCACTGTCAGTCTCCACTGGACTTATGCACTGGCCATATAGGACTATTAAAGGGTGAGTGAATCTTGCTGACCATTCCCTCGCTCTCCAGTTCATGAATCATCTCATGGATGGGAGTCACAGAGTCCCAGTTGGTACTGTTGATGATGTACTGTTGTGGTAGTGATCGGTACCTGTTGATCTTCAACCCTCAGCAGTCCCACAGCAGAAGGGTCCTCTGAGAGACCAGGCAAAGTATTCAGCTGTCTAATTTCCTCTGTCTCCACAGAAGCTATCCCAAAAGCCCAACAATGCCCTCTTGGGTCCTTGAAATACCCTCTCCTGAGTTAACCTATGCCAAGGACACACAGGGCCTCTGGGCCAATCAGAATGGGGTGTTCCTGCCTTTTGTTCCCAGTCAGGCTCACTATAACTTCCAGTACAGTCAGCTGTTCGGATCCCCCTGTCACCCCAGAAATAGAGTTAGATTCTGCCCTTACAGATCGTGATGGCATCAGGGTACATTGTGTGGCAATGTCAACTAAAGCCTTATACTCTTGCAGGTCTGATGCACCAGGCCATCAGATCCACACAGTCCAATAGATCCAGTTGTCCCTTTCGTCCTGCTGGAGGCAGGGCCTCTGTAGTTCTAGTCATAGTAGTTGTTGTTCATGTCTTGTAAATATGAACTTGAGGTCCTTTCAAGAGGATCAGAAGTAACATTCAGCCCTTCCATTGTGTCTGAGGACTTGCCCACTGGAAACTGGAGCGGCATTTATCCTTGAAGAATTTCCTGTGGTGGTTGTCCTTCCTCTCAACTCACACACCTGTGCTGCTAGGGCAGAGGTGGGTTTTCCATCCCACTTTCTCACGTCTTCTCTGTGGTCATGCAGGTAAAACTGCATGTTATCTCATGGTGTGTGCCCTTTCTCTCCAGCTGGCAAGTGCATGCTTCCAAGAGCTGAGACTGTGGTCCATACTGGAGGGGCATAAGACATTTCCTCTCTAACATGCTTGAATCTTTCAAGTCTGTCTGCTGTCTTGGACAGTCTTTCCACAGGCGAGGCACAGTTTGATAAGGAGGAAAAAATTATTTCATATTTCCGTAGTTGTGTAGTCACTTGAAGTCCTCTTTGTTCTCTTTCTTTCATTGAGATCAATGCTAATGAGTTGTTGTACAACAGTGGTGCACTCCATACAAAGTTCTGCAACATGGGTTGTGTAAGCTGGACCTGATCTGAATCTGGTTTTTGAATCCTTATAGGTTACCTCCAGCATTGCTAATTCTCTCAGGTACTGGATATATTTTTCCACAGCTTTCCCCCTACTTGAGCAAGCTACAAGAATATATTTGCGAGAATGAATACTGTTCTCTCACAATTGATGGGAGTTGCTCCAGAAGATAAGAGTTTCTGTCCTCTTCCCAATCCATTTGTCAATGCCCACATCCCGGGACAAGGATCCCAGTTGCATGGCTTCACTACCATCTATCTAGTTTCAGAACATGGGCCGCAATATCCCAGCACCGGACTAGGCAGGTCACCAGGGGCTCACCCAACTGGCAGCTGAAGGATTTTCACATATCTTGCAGCTCACCTGGGGATGGGGATGTGTGGAGGCCAGTAGGCCTACCAGTCAAGGGACCTTGAAGATGCCCTGGAGGAAAAGCTCTGAGCTTGTTACCTCCCAATTGTGGAGACCAAAGAAGCCTCTCCCAGGATGCTTTGCTTAATTATGTTAATGTACCCCAGTTCTGTTTTCCCAATTAGCCCGTTGGTCTCCCTGACCCTTTCTACCCTATATATCCCCGATCCAGAAAGTTCTTCCTTCCCTGTTCTCCCACTGGCCCTTGTCCCTTTGCCGCTCCCTCAGTGTCTCCCTATTGTTTCCCATACCCTAATCCCGCCTATGTACCGCCCCTGTGCCCTCAGACCACTGGACCCTGGTGCTCTCTCCACCCGTACCATCCCCATATAAAACCCTGGACCCTCCCCAGTTCGTTGTCTTCATCCCTGGACCTCTTCATGTGTGTGGCTGTAATAAACCCTCCTGTGGAACCCCATACAAAGACCCTTCCCAGACTCTTTTGTCGTCAGCTTGTCTCCTGGAGCTATCCGTGCGTGTGTGAGTGTGTGTGTAGTGGCCTCGCCGAAGCGGCTTCCTAGGAGATGCTTTCAGAAGGTCGTGGCACTTCACCATCCACCACCACCGCGACAGGTATCGGGCAACTATCACTGGTCCTGGCTCTTCCTCCCATTTTGAGAGCCTTCACTATGCAAAACCAATATCACATAGTACAGCAACAAAGCAATCCTGATCCCTCTCCCTACTCTGGAAAAGAACATCATGGTGGACACTTAGTGCATATATGAAGTATATACAAGGTTAGGTACCACAACCTTGTGAGAAGACCAAGCAACACTGTGACCAGTGGCTCAGGACCTAATATTTAGGTATTAATGATAATGCTTAGATCTAACGCTTAGATCAAATTTGTTTCCAACATTCTGTGGCCACATCTGTTGTCATCTCAAGTCTTTGAGTCCCACATTGGGTGCCAAACTAGGCTGTTTTGGTTTAGGAACGGTATTCTTCAATTTAGTGCTCCCACCAAAAAACTCCAAACCATGTTCTCCTCACTTACTCCTCTCTTCCCCTTTCCCTCCCCTTTCCCCTGCAGTGGGCTGGAGAGGACAATTGGAGGCATAAAAGATAAAGATCGGCAGTTGAGATAACAATAATGTACTGGAAACAGCAATGAGATAAGAAAAGGACAGTTACAGCAACAATGTGAATCACAAAAGCATTGAAGAGAGAAGTGATTCACATGCAAATGATCACCGAACACTACCCCAACCCAGAACACAGCCCTTCCTCCATCCCTGAAAATTGAGATGGAACAGAACAACACCCAGACCCTAGTCATGCCACCTCCTGGCTACTGCAAAAATTAACCCTGTCCTGGCCAGAACGAGGACATCAAATTGTGAGAAGTGTGTGTGTTTTTCTTCTAATGTCTAGTAGGGATGTACTCATTGATGTAGTACTAAATAACTGCAATGAACACAAATCTATGCTTCATGGTAAGCTTAATGGTTTTCCTGAAGAGGAAATAAATACTGCATCTGAATTTGGAATTAGAATATGAGTTTTATATATGGCTTCATCTAAAAGTGTTGTCATTCATCATACAAAACCAAATTAGAATTTGTTGGCTGAAATTAAAATATATAAAATAATAGTTTTGTCTTCATTACATGTGTAAAATAAATCAAAACTTGGAGGTTTTGTGGTCTCACATCTTAGTGTGAGGTAATCTTAATTCCCTCACAAGTCTTTGGCAGTCATGTATTTTTACACATTTAGTATAACTTTGAGCTAGAAAAGCATAAATATGCACAGATTTTTCCCTAAAATTCATGTTAAAGTCATCCTACTTGCATGAGCCTCCTGTGTGGCAAGACAGAATCAGTTGCAGGTATGATCTATCTGCTTCCATTCAGTAAACCGATTCTTGGTTTGAAAAACAAACCAAAGGATTAATGTCAAAGCAAATTTTTGTAATATCCTTGTAAAAAAAAAGGATTACTGCAGTGCCTTTAAAAACAGATACCATTTTTAAAAACTGTCAGATGTCCTGGGGTGATGTCACGAGGCTGCTTTATTCCTTAACCGTCTGCTTAATGCCCAAGGCTGCTGTATCTTTAAGATGGACCCGGGGGGCGGGGCCGGAGCCGCGGGACCCCAGCAGCGGGTCGGTTTAACGGCTCTGTCCAGTGGCTCTGGCTCTAGCGGCTCTCTGCTGTGCTCTGGAGTGAGTGCAGCGGCGAGGCTGCAGTGCTCCTTTGGTGGTTTTTCGTTCCCGCTAGCTTGGAAAATGGTTTTGTTTTTTCCCTTCCCTCTCCCTCGCCTCCCTACCTTCCCTTCTCTCGGGCCCGGGGAGCCTGCGGGGTGGCCCCGGCGGGCCTGTGGGGTGGCCCCGGCGGGCCTGTGGGGGGGCCCCGGCTGGTCCGAACCCCGAGGAAGGCCAAACCCGGGAGCAAAGGAACACAGAAATCCACCAGCTTCGCCTGCTGCGAGAAGGAGGACCGGCNGAACACAGAAATCCACCAGCTTCGCCTGCTGCGAGAAGGAGGACCGGCGCCGGAGAAGCAATAGGGTTTTCCATCTGTTCTCCAGTTTCGCCTGCTGTGAGGAGGAGGACCGGCGCTGGAGAATCAACAGGTTTTTTCCCATATGCCCTTCTCCAGGCTGCTGTGTGGACTCCTCTTCCCCTTGCCGGAGACTGGGAGTTGCCAGCCCGTGTATTTTTCGTCTCCGGGCACTTACTGTATTTTGAGTTTTCCTGTTCTGCTGTGGGTGGGTGTGTAGGTGTGTGGGTAGAGGATAAGTTTCTGGGGTTGACAACTAACTGTTTTACTCAATCCTTTTCGGTTTCTTGCGGGCACCCTCCCCCCTTCCCCTCCCTTTTCCTTTTTTTTCCGATTTTGTTCTGTGTTAATAACAGTTCAGGTGTTTTTCACTTTCACCTGCTGTTATCGGTTTGTCTCATTGGCGGAGGAAAGGGAGAGGTCCTTTACCTTTGGAGGAGGGACTCATTCCAGAGCGTTTCCTCCTAAAATTTTGTCTCCAAAACCGAGACATCAGAACTTTTAAAAGAATTGTCATGTTTTCCCTTTTGCATTTAGATTTACTATAGAACAAGAAGTTATTGGACTTTGGAGGGAAATAAGCACTTAAGTGCTAGCACTGCTTAGGTTAGTAATTCATACCTGGAGAAAAGGATCCTATACACTCCTTAAGTGATCAGTTTGCTTTTACTTTTTGTTGGTTGGTTGGTTGTTTTTTTAATTCTTTAAATGCTTTTTATTAATCACTGGGAGACCTTGTAACCATCACGCAGAGCTCAGTGATTTGTCTAGATTTGTGGGTCTGTCAACAGGTGGTCCACTATGAACTATAATTTTGATCAGTTCACTTCTTTTAAAGTAAGGGCAAAGTAAGACTTTTTCACATCCATCACAACAATGTAAGTAGAATTCTATAAAGTACAGATACACGAATCTGGTTTTATCGTTCTAGAGCTAAGCAGAGTGACATATATTCCATGTTTTCCCAATCTGAAATTAGGAAATTAGCTTCCAACATATTGGCTTCCCAAATTAGAATTTCTACTACGTACGTAATGTTTATATCTATAGGGAGTGTATCAGACACTAGCTTCCTAAGAGGCATAATAGCCAGTGCTAATGGTGCTAGAGGAGAAAGCTTCATACCATTTAGGAGGTTCTTACAAGCATCAGAGAAAAAGGAAAATACCTGTGTTCATATTTTACTACTTCCTTCCTTTCCTACACACTCCCTCTCCACTGCAGAAAAGAAAAGAACTTCCCTAGCTTTACCTGTCTGAAGAACTCCTCTAGCAGAGACATGGTCCAGCGATGATGGAGATCCCAGGCCTTGGCTGGATGACTGATATCTGCTGTATGTAATAACAGTGATAAGGCTTTCGGCTTGTCAATTCTGAAAACCCAAAGGATCAAAAAAATTAATTGTCTCCTCTTGCAGGGAAGAATGACAAAAATCTTACCTACAGGAAAATAAGGTAATTAGAATCTTTGGCCAAGGTATTAATGAAATGGTTTCTCTGATCATAAAATCAGACAACTCTGAAAGACTGTCTTATTTCTCCAACATACACAATTTGTATTTTAAAAGAGATCCTAAGAAATGCAAAAAGAAATGTTGCTCAGCCTTGCGCAGCAACTTTCCAGGGTTGCTTGTGTTCACTAGCAGTCTCAAAGAGCTGCTCTGTTCCCCATTTCATCTGTGCTGCATTTTATGCAGCTTAGAAGAGAAGATAGTCCCTATCATGCCACGGTAATGAATAGTGGAGATCTCTTGGGCTGTGACAAGTCTACACAATAACTGATAAATGTTTCACTGATAGAAAACTAGTGTGAGAACAGAAGAGAATCCTGATTTCACAGAAAAGAAGGCTGGTGGTTTCTTACTACCATAACCTCGGAGGCTAGCCCAAGAACCCAGTAATGCTTTCTTGGAATGGGTGGTCTCATTTTTTAATTCCACTTTTTGGCTATCCATAATGGTTGAAATGTTGTAGCTTCTGAGAGGATCAGGTGGTTAGCCACACCCTGCTCTGATACAGGTGTAATTCTGATACAGGCATAATTCTGATACAGGTATTATTCTGGGAGGCTCTGGACATAACTGTGTCCAGGGTGAAAAACTGACCACCACTCAGAGCAATATAGAAGGAATTTTTTGGGGAAGAGCTGTGGACAAAATATTACAGCTCCCAGTGGCATACTGGGAAGAAAAAAAGCTTCCCGATACTGCCCCATCTATTATTTTCCAGTCCTTCCCTCAGCGGATCTCAAGTTTTCGTCTGTTCTCTGGTTATGAAGCAGGCGCCTTCCAGAAGTGACAGCTGGTACCATCTGCTTAAGGGCAAAGTGCAAGTTATGTTCTCCAGGTCTTACAACCTTAAGTCCTACTCAATTGCAGAGGTCACTCAAATGAATCATGTCCTTGATGTTACCCACCAGGGAAATGCCCAGTGAGGCTGGTCCCAACAATGGTGACATTTGAAAGCTTTGGGCCACCAGCACAGAATATAGATGTGCATATAGGCATGTGCCCATCCCTTCCTAAGTGAATTCATTCAAAATTCAACAGCAGAAAGAAAATTGTTGTGGATATCAAAGAAAGAGAGGGCCTCTGGAGAGGTGCTTTTGAAGTTAAACACACTGGCAAAGCACCAGCTGAAATGTAGCCCCCTCACTGCAGTATGTTGTGAAGTGACTCACCCTTCTGGTTGCTGCAAAGCATTCTTCATAGCTTTGATTTGCTGGAAGTGACAGGACATATCGGTAGCCAACACCATCTCAATCACTAGAGCTCTAAATTCCCTTTTGGATAGCATAACAATGAGAGCAGCAAGGAAAGAGAAGCACAAAAACCAGCATCAGACACACTCCAGTTTCTTTTGTTGTCTATCTGCAAATTACTGACAGCAGTGCCTTTGTATGTAACTCTTTACATTATTCCTCTTTCAGGTATGGGGAAGAGGATGAAGGATTTTCTGCACAAACACAGGAATGGGAGGGATGCAAATGAAGCCAGGTGGCTAATCCTTGGTAAGAGAAATATTAGATGTTTTCTGAAGAGCACATTGGTATTAGTACTCCTTCTTCAATTAAGCACGAACTTCTTAAATTGTTTTCTTTTATAGGGAATTCTTAGAAGGAAGGGAAAAGACTGCCTCAGAATCAGGTAACTTGATTCAAATGGTCGATATGCATGTTTAAAGTTGAGTCATATGGTGGAAAATCACCATGTTAAAAAAATCACCTAGTATATATGATGCATATATGAAATAAAGACCTTTGAGAACCTGCACTACTTCCCTGCTATTATTAATTCAAACTATTCCTGTATGAGTTTTTGTTAAGCAAACTTGCTGTCCTGTTTTTTGTCTGGAATAGAGTTAATTTTCTTCTTAGCTGGTACAGTGCTGTGTTTTGGGTTTAATATGAGAATAATGTTGATAACACACTGATGATTCTGTTGTTGATAACTAGTACTTACTCCAAATCACAGACTTTTGAGTTTCCCATACTCTGACAGTGAGCAGATGCACAAGAAGCTGGGAGGGAGCATAGCCAGGATAGTTGACCCAAACTGGCCAAAGGCATACTCTATACCGTAGAATGTCATGCCCAATGTATAAACTGGAGCCAGCGATCACTACTTGGTGACAGACTAGGCATCAGAAAGCAGGCGGTGAACAGTGGTATTGTTCATCACTTGTTTCTCTTGGATGTTATTTCTCTCTCTCTCATGTTTTCATTTACTCTTATTATAATTATCATCATCATCATCGTCATCATTAGTAGTAGTATTATAACACTTGTTTAGATTCCAGTTGAAATTTCTCTGAAGATTATATGGATGTCCTAAACAGTTTAAAGTTCCAGAATGTTCTGATCTAGCAAACAATACAAATTTCTTTTCTCTTTCTCTCAGTTCAGGTCTCTACAGATTAACAGAGGAAGAACAGCTCAAGGTTAGCATACTATCTCAGGATTTGGAAGATTCAGAAATGGGTCAGCATTAATTTAAAAATAAGTTACTATTCTCCTTTTTATGAATGTGTCATGAAGTTTATTTTGATCATTCCTCTCTTGCCTCTAGTAACTGTGCTCAAATTCCAGTCCCAGGCCATCACTGTGAGACCCAAGACTGCTGTGCTTACCTGGTCCCATGGGTGGCACATTATGATGCCTCTCCACCAACAGAGTTCTGCAATACTGATGGTATCAGTTGGCCTTGGTCTTCACCCCCTATAACCACCTCCTCCTCCCAACCCATAAGTACAATCAGTTGCATAGTCAACAGCGTTCCAAATAATTATATGATGGATGAAAAGTAACTCATTTTAAATTATTTCACTTTTTTTTTTTGGCAGTTCTGATCAGTTCCCAGCCACACAAATGTCTCTGTCAATACAACCAAGAGACAAGAACCTGAATGCGTAGAAATATACTTCTATAAGTAAAGAGTGTGATAATGCTGTGGGAACAGCAGACTTTTCACTACATCCTCTGGATTAAAACTCCGTCATGCTGCTCTGCATGGGCTACTTTGTTTGTAGCTTATTGCAGAAGGTTTACAAAAGCAAAGGGCTCAGTTCAGGCAAATGACTCAGTGATTGCAGTGCAAGAATGTACACATGCTTACAAGCACACAGATACTGTTTTCCCTTTCATAGGTGTAAATCTGGAATATGCACATCCTCTGACCTCTGCACATATTTCAGATCATCATTTTCTCTGAAACAGAGATGAAAAATACTTCAGAGATGGTAAATAATAAAGGATTTCACTACTGAAAAATTCTTATTTGTTACTTCAAACAACAGGCATCACAACAGCATGTAACTTTGAAAATTAATAGGTAAAAGTTATAGCTAATGGATGAGAGATCTCAAAAGATGTAACACTAGAGGATGATAAGTTTGTGCATTTGTTGCTAGGTTGATATAATGCTGAAATTCATTACAGAGAGAATCTAAGGTATATATTAATTTCTTGGTTTTGCATCTGAGTCAGATCAAAGCCTGGGATACACACAGCTGTTATTTTTGCTCTGACCATCTTGAGCACTTTGTTTCTGCAATTGCCTTCAAAGTCTACAGTACACATAACGGTGCTGCACTCTGCGTGCTGCCTAGCAGCTCTGGCTAAATGGACCCCAGTAATATTTTACAAGATCTATTTCCACTGAAGTGTCTCTTGACTGTATCTAATTATTCTAATAATGCAAAAAAGCCTGTTAATATTTTACATTACATACTTTCAGAGTGATCTGGTTTTCCTTTGGGCTAACATCTTTCTATTAGAGAAGTACAGTATATAAAAGTAGAGGAAAAGCAAGTCAACTGAAACAGTTTCCAATTCTTTTCTTTTTAGAAAATATATTTGACAATCTCAAAGAAGAAATGAGGTAAGAGAGGAGGCTGCACTACTTTTAAATACCAACATATTGCTACAAAACTGTCCAAACCATAGCACTGAATACTTGGGCTTTATAAATATTGACATATGGTAAACAGGCAAGCAAATTCAGCTCTCTCTTCATGTTACCAGTGACACTATAAAGTAAGATATCCCCCAGATATTTGTGCAATATCTTACTATCCTTTATTCTATAGTATTCAAACACAGTTTTGTATTAAGGAAGAAGTTCATGAAGAGTAAAAGTTAATTCACTCAAATACTAATTGTTCTGAGTAATTTCTTACATAACTTGACTTCAGAAAAATTGCCCAAGTCTTTAAAACATAGGTAACTTAAAACTGTATCCAAGAAAAGAAGAAATAGTGCAAGCTGATGAAAAAGGAAAGATGATCTATATCACCTATAATCTACCCACTATATCAAACTGGTAAGTTTAGACACATCCTTGAGTTAATCTCTTTGAGAAAGTCACAGATGCACCAGGTTAAGTATTCACAAATGTGGTCATACCAGTAAAGGTAGCTTGCCTATCAACTCAGGCCTAGGAAATGCCCTGGAGACAGGCTTCCATCTGCTCATTAAGAGCTAAATCGATCTCCTGTTTTACTCCTTGTCATGTGGCATCATGGCAACAGGTATGGTAGGAATAGAGATGTCCTGAGATCTCCATAATCCACAATGGATTTCATTAAATGAAAATAACAGCACTCTTCAGTACCTCCTCTCCAACTGCATCTTCTCTCTCTCTCTCGTAAAAGCTAGTAAAAATCTAACTCAAAGAAAAGACCAACCTTTAAAGATTCGGTCTGCATGGTAGCCTTGACAAAAAAAGCATGAGCCAAAGGGAGAAAGGAAACTAGGAAACAGCAGAGAGGTGACACCTTCCCCATGTCACCAGTGGATACTTCCAAGGCCTGTATTAACTTCCGTCTCTTGATATGCCCTGAAAACAAGGGCCTGGAGTGATACGGGTTAAACAGGGGCACATCGGGGTCTGCTGTCAGCACAGCAGCACAGACACAGCAAACCATCACCAGAAACACCTTCGTGACCAGTTGCATTTTCCTTCTTTCAACAACAGCATGATTTCTTTTTGCAGACTGTTTGTCATTTACTTACTGTAGAGGAAAGAAAAACACCTCCTTTCCTCCTTCACAGCTCTCAACAACTTTAACACAGCTCCGGTTACATGGGAATCAGCTGACGGGGGAGAAGTACCTACACAACCTTCACCCTAATCACTCGAGCCCATAGCCAATTATCAAATCAGTCCTGCCTTGACTAGAGTCACAACCGATCTGCAACAATTCTTTGTGCAATGACAGGGCAGTCCTGCCTTCATCTTCAACCACCCATTTAGTAGCTGAGGCAAGAACAAGCCAAGGACAGCAATGCCCCAGAGGCCTTCCTGTTTTCAGACTGAAAACCTCACCTCCAGGCCCCAAGGACCTCCAATCCAGTAGACTCCTCTCATCACCCCTGCACAGGAGCTCAGAGGATGCCAGGCCGTCTCCTTCCCTCTGCCCCTCTTTGCTACTCTTGGGTGTTTTGGCAAGACTGGCCAATAAGCAATTAAAACACAATAGTAAAAAATAACACAATTTAAAAAAAAATCTAGTAAAAAGCTGTATTAAAAAGCCCTATTTAAAAACCAAAAAAACACTCTCCATCCTTATTTGGCACTTTTGAGACTGCATGTGGACTCCTGTGTCTCGTCCTGGACTCCCCAGAACAAGAAAGACACTGCTATACTTGGTGAGGGCCCATTCCAGCACCTTTGAGATAGTGATTAGCTGAGGCACATGGCACATGAGGGCAGGCAGAGGGACCTGCTGCTGCACTGTGCATTTGAGAGGTTTATGGTTGGGCCTGACTGGTGAGCTTCCAATATATTTAAATCATTTCCCTGACCCAATACCACATAAGAAAACCTCATGTTTAGCTCCCACATGTACTTCACTATTGTTAATTTTGCTATCTAGAAGAGCAAAGGCCTTGTAAAAAAAAAGTATAGAAAACTTAATTTCCCCTGCTTGCATCCCCACTCTTTGTGGTAGGACACAAGGTATGGATACAATCTCTCCTTCCTTCTTCCTGAACCTTAGTGATTGAAGTGTAAGCACATTCATATGCACATATTCCTCGCCAATGTGCAGAGTAGTGGCACTGCATCTCTAGTTAATGAGATGTGGGAAGAAAAATGCTTCGTCTAAAAGGTAGAAATCAAAAATAGAAGCAGAGCTTTGCTGTGAACACTGTCTCTATGAAAAAAAAAGACTTCTGTGAACTCCATAGCTCTTCTGGCTTTAAGTTCTTTAACCTCACAGCCAGTAGGTAGCAGGCCATGCTGTCAACTATCTTTTCACACCTTGGTTTCTAATCAACAGCTGTATTTGGTTTGTTCCCTCATGGAGCAATGGAGTTGACTGGCAGGTATTCAGCACAGCTTACAGGAACCCACGCTTGCAGCAAACCATGGAACAACACTAAACTGACTTGGTGCGCCTCAAGGAATTCATTATCAAGTTTGCTCTGAACATAAATAAAAACATTGGGACTTTTTCATATACTTTGTTTTGGTTTGGTTTAAGGGGGTTATTTTTGGTTTGGGTTTTTTTTTTTCCTTTTTAGCCTGCTATATTCTCTCTCTCTTAGAGTAAAAGAAGACCAAGTCACTCCAGCACTTACTCAGGTATTTTCATGTCCTTCCAGTTGTCTCTTTTTTAACACGTGCCTTGCTTTATTGTGCCCTGAGACAGAATAAAAAACCCCATTCAGCCCTGGTGCATCATGGACTAAAATGAGCAGTCACTCATACACATGTTCTTTTTCAGATCAGGAATACAAACCAAGATTGCTTTGTTTATACACTCCATGATATCAGTTTATGGAAAGATAATATCAGAAGTAATAAAGATCATTTCAGATGTGTATTTGTTGTTGTTTGCCTGTCCTGGTCCGGGCTGCTACTTCTGGAGGTTTATTAATAATCTCACCCAACCTGTTGAGTGGAACAGGATGAGATGGTATTTCCTAGCCTTTCACCTCCTTCTACCTCTTCAGGTCTAGCACATCACTTTTTGAGATTGCTGAATTCCCTTTGGATGTTAAGACATCATATTCTTGTTGCTAATTCTGCTATGTCTCCTGTGTGCAGTCTACAACTATGTTTAGAATCAGGGCTGAGATGTCCAGGGAGGTTGCCCAGAGATCTATCCCAGGGGTGGAAAATTCTGAATGGCATGGAATGTGGGAGGATATAGGCCAGATTTTGAAGAAATGCCCTAGTCCAATGGTTTGGAAATTTCCCCCTGAACAAATAAAGAACCCAGAAAAGGTAGCAGAATATTTAAAAGAAAATTACAGTGGCAGTTCCAAAGAGGGGCAAATTATTGCACTGTGCTGGGTCATGGCTAATGCTTATTCCATGCTGTTCATTACTGCACAGCAGCACCTTCAGCTGAAGGGGAAAGGGAACAAATCAGCAGACACCCCGGTCACTCAAGCTACAGTTAAGCCAGAAGAGCAACCTATACCAGTAGGAGTCACCCCTGTCCACAGGAGGAAATACAAGACCAAATGCATTTGCCTGGTGGATGATGATGGGGAGGCAAAACCCTCACAGCCAGCAGAAGAATCAGAGCTGGAAATAATCATCAAATCCCTATCCTTAGAAAGTCTATGCAGTCTGCAGAAAAACCTCACTGGATGAACAGGCGAGTCTATATTGAGCTGGCTGATCCAAGTCTGGGACACTGCAGGTGATGCTACAATTTTGGATGGCACTTGAGATTTCTGTCATGTGATGAGGGTATCAACCAGGGGATCGCAAGGAGGCCCAAACTCTCAGCCTCTGGATGCGACTCTTAACAATTGTGAAGGAGAGATACCTTTGCCAAGAACACCTCCAGCTGCATCAAGGCCCGTAGAAAACCACCAAGCTAGGAATCCAAAGCTTGAGAGAACTGGCTGTGATAGAGATCATTTTCTCAAATAATGAGAACACACAAGAATTCCAGACCCTGTACAACATTAACGTGGTTGAAACTTGCACAGCTTGGGACACAAGTGTACTCCCACTTCCTAGTGATGCTGCAACAGAATGAGGAAAACAAGACAGTGAGTATTATGACAAGAAGGCTAAAGACATATTAAGACACTATCCACATAGAGCCCAAGTCTCAGCCTTGGAAACAGACCTGACCGAGTATATGTGGAAATTGGAAGAGAGGATTGAAGAGAGCTATCAGAGAGCCATCAGAAAGCCTTTTGAAAGCCATCAGAAAGCCATCAGAAACTCAGAAAGGAGCTTAGGGAGGGCCTTTTCCACACTTCACCAGTACAGACCAGAATCCCTGCTATCTGAAGTAGGCGTCCCTCAGCTAGGGAGAGAGAGTACACTCCAGGAGGCAACCTATGGTTCTTCCTCTGTGAGCATGGAGAACACATGAGAAGATGGGATGGAAAACCCACTTCCATCTTAGCAGTACGGGTACATAAACTGAAAGAAGAAAGTACAAACAAAGGAAACTTGGCAAGAATGAATTTAGCTCCAGTTTCCTGTGGGTGTGTTCCTAGGCAGAACAGAAGTGAAGAAGGCAGAACAAACATGTCTGATCCCCTTGAAGGGACCTCCAGAATGTATGCCCAGGGAGTGAACAATAGCCAGAACTAGAGGGGCTCTGCCTCTAGCCTGATAGAGACAGAGGAAAATTGTGCCTGATAGAGACAGGGGAAAATTGGATTGTGTGGATCCAATGTCCTGGCACATCAGAACCACAAAAATACAAAGCTTTGGCTGACACTGGCACACAATGTACTCTGATACCATCATGACATGGTAGGGGCAGAACCTGTTTCCATTGCTGGGATGACAGGGGGTCTCAGCAGTTGACTCTGTTGGAAGCTGAGGTGACCTTGACTGGGAAGGAATGGAAAAAACACTCTATTTTGACTGGTCCAGAGGCACCGTGTATTCTCGGTATAGATTACCTCAAGAGTGGTTATTTCAAAGACCTAAAAGGACTTTGTTGGGCTTTTGGGATAGCTGCTGTGGAGACAGAAGACATTAAACAATTGAATACCTTGCCTGGTCTTTCAGAGGACCCTTCTGCAGTAGGACACCTGAGGGTTGAAGAACAGCAGGTACCACTTGCTACTGTAACAACGCACCATCGACACTATTGCACCAGCCAAGACTCTATGATTCCCATCTATAAGATGATCCATGAACTGGAGATCCAGGGACCGGTCAGCAAGACTTGCTCACCATTTAATAGCCTCATCTATCTTGTGCATAAGTCTAAAGGACTTAGACTAATCATGTAGACTAATCGTGGCCTGAATGAAGTCACACAACCACTGAGTGCTGCTGTGACAGACATGCTGGAACTGCAGTATGAACTGGAGTCCAAGGCAAAAAAGTGGTGCCACCATTGATACTGCTAATGCATTTTTCTCCATTCCTTTAGCAGCAGAGTGCAGGCCACAGCTTGCTTTCCCCTGAAGGGGAATCCCCTACACCTGAACCAATGGCTCCAGGGGTGAAAGTACAGCTCCACCTATGCCACAGAAAAAGGTGAGGCTCCAGAACATCTACAGTACATTGATGACATAATCCTGTAGGGTAAAATGGCACAGGAAGTTTTTGAGAAAGGGGAGAAAATAATCCAGGTTCTCCTCAAAGTAGGTTTTGCCATCAAACAAAGTAAGGTCAAGGGACCTGCACAGGAAATTCAGTTGCTAGGAGTGAAGTGGCAAGACGGACATCAACAAGTTCCAGAAGAGGTGATTAATAACAGAGCTGCTATGTCCCCACTGACCAGCAAGAAGGAAACACAGACTTTCCTAGGCACCATGGGTTTTTGGGGGATGCACATCCCAGAGTACAGCCAGACTGTAAGCCCTCTCTACCTTGTGACACAGAAAAAAAATAATTTCATGCGGGGCCCTGAACAACAACAAGACTTTGAACAGATCAAACAACAGATTGCCCATGCAGTAGCCCTTGGGTCAGTCAGGATGGGACAGGATGAGAAGAATGTGCTATACACTGCAGCCAGGGAGAATGGTTGTTCCTGGAGCCTCTGGCAGAAGGTACCTGGAGAAACTTGAGGATGACCTTTGGTTTCAGGGATACAAAGGATCTGAGGCCAACTACCCCTCAACAGGAAAAGGGATCTCAGCAGCTTATGTAGGGGTTTGAGCCACCTTAGAAGTGATTACCACCAAAGCACAGGTCATTCTCACACCGTAACTACCAGTGCAGGGCTGGATGTTCAAAGGGAAAGTCTCTTCCGCATATCATGCCACTGATGCTACATGGAGTAAGTGGATGGCCTCATCAAACAGCAAGCTTGGATAGGCAATCCTAATCACCCTGGGTTCTTGGAAATCATCCTGAATTGGCCTGAAGGTGAGAATTTTTGACTATCATCTAAAGAGGAAGATGAGTAAGTGACACATGCTGAGGAGGCCCCACCATATAACCAGCTATCGGAGAGTTAGAGGTAATACACTCTCTCCACTGATGGTTCTTGCTGTATCACAGGGTCTAATAGGGAATGGAAAGCAGCTGTACAGAGCCCTATAAAGTGAGTTGTGGAAGCTACCAATGGACAAGGTGAATCAAGTCAGATTGCAGAGCTGAAAGCCGTCTAACTGGCTATGGACACCACTGAGTGAGAGAAGTGGCCAACACTCTACCTCTACACTGACTCATGGATGGTAGCAAACGCTCTATGGGGGTGGCTGGAAAGGTGGATAAAAGCCAGATGGCAGCACAGAGGAAAACCCATCTTGGCTGCTCAAGTATGGCAAGACATCACTAACCAGGTAGAGAAAATGATCATGAAAGTTCGTCATGTGGATGCACATGTGCCTAAGAGTCGAGCTGATGATTAGAATCACAGCAATTAACAGGTAGATTGGGCTGCCAAAATCAAAGTGTCTCAGGTAGATACAGACTGGCAACACAAGGGTGAATTTTTTCTAGCTTGGTGGGCCCATGATGCCTCAAGTCATCAGGGAAGAAGAGATGCAACACACCAATGGGCTCGTGACCAAGGGGTGGATTTGACCACGACACTATATCCCAGGTAATCTATGATTATGAGACATGGGCTGCAATCAAGCAGGCCAAGCAGGTAAAGCCCCTGTGGTATGGGGGGCATTGGTCTGAATGTAAGTATGAGGAGGCCTGGCAGATTGATTATATCACACTGCCACAAACTCAGCAAGGCAAATACTACGTGCTCACAATGGTAGAAACTACCACTGGATGGCTGGAGACGTACCCCAGGCTTCATGTCACTGTCCCGAACACTGTGCTGGGCCTTGAAAAACAAGCCCTATGGCAACATGGCACCCCTGAGAGAATTAAGCAGACAATGGGACTCATTTCAAAAATAGCCTTATAAACACCTGGTGCTGGAGATCAGTGGTGTTGAGACCATTGAGTGGGTGTATCATATTCCATCATGTACCATCTGCTGGGAAAGTCGAGCAGAGCAATGGACTGTTAAAACCACACTGAAGGCAATGGCTGATGGGACCTTCAAGCTGTGGCATCTGCATTTAGCAAAGGCTACCTGTTTTTTTAACACCAGAGGTTCAATTAACTGAACCGGCCCAATCATTACCCCTGTGTACAGTAGATGGAGATAAAGTCGCCATGGTGCATATGAGAGCTATGTTAGGAAAGACAGTTTGGATTAATCCCACCTCAAGCAAATGCAAACCCAGCTGTGGGATTGTTTTTGCTTGAGGACCTGGTTGCACTTGGTCAGTAATGCAGAGGGACAGAGAAACATGTCATGTACCTCAAGGGGATTTGACTTTGGGTGAGAACAGTCTGTAATGTTGAATTGCATATGTAACACTTGTTGCTGAATGGCAATGCCACTGCATGTTGGAAATACCACGGACAATAAGAATGAACTGCTCCCATTCTATCAGTCATGGACTAAATGAACTCAATCCACATCTTGGGGGAAGAATCAGTGACTACTGAAATAATACTCGTATTTGTATATAGTTATTTGTATGTGTGTATGTATGTAGTTAAAAGGTACTAATTGGGCCGTGATATAGATGATATGGAATAAGGAATGGATAAAGTCTTGGGTGACCCAAAAATTTAGAATTGTATTCCATTAGTCCTCTATGTCAGTCCATGCAGTTTGTGTTACTGTCCCTTTAAGCCCCGGGGATTGGAAGGAAAACACTGGAAACGGAACCAGTGTTTTGCCCTGGGTCCATGGAGACTGGAGGTGCTGGGTACCCTTTAAGAGTGAGGGAACAGACAGAGCCCTTTTTCTTGTTTCTCTATGGGCTGCCAAGAGAGTTTCCTGGGGCATATTCTCTGGGCCAGGGCAGAGAAAAGCAGACACATTCTTTAGTTTCTCTCTGAACTCTGTGGGAAATTGCCTGGTACAGGTCTCTGAGAAACTGCATTTGTCAATACTAGACTGTTTCAGAGGAAACTCCCTAACACCTTTTTTGGCCAAGGTTGCCGGGGGCTATCCATGTTCCTGGAGCTGGTAGAGGACATTTTTTTGGGACCTTTGTTTTCGCTGCTGCAACTCAGGAGAGTCATGCTGTGAAAACTGGTCCTCCCCCCTTCCTCCATGAGTTACAGCCGCTTCCCCAGTTCCAGCTGCCACTGTTAACAGAGCTGCCACCTCTAGGAGAGACCTTGTGAGGTGGCATGGAGCAAATGGTTCAGCAACATATGACTGGTTTTGAACAGAAATAGTTCTCCAGGTTTCCTTTGTTTTATCCTTGTTCCCCCTTGGTTGTTGTTTGGGGGAAGCAGGAGTTTTGTAATCGCATAGGTTCAGTTGTTCTGTTGTTTTTTTCTTTCCTTTGTTCTCTCTCGCTATCACATGGTTGGGAGAACAGATCTCCGCCATCTTGTCTTTGTCCTCTGGCTGATGCAGTCTTCTATGGAAGTCTCTATATTGGGGGAGGGGCTTCTCTGCCATCTTGTTTTCTTTGTTGTTGTGGAGTCTACAGCATTCAGGATCTTTGTAGCTAGTAGTTATTACTCTTATCTTGGTTGTGGCTGGGGGTTTTTTAGCAAACTTATTTTTTCACTTATATCCTCTTGCATCTGTGTCTCTTTGTTGCTGAAAGGGGAGTGGTTAAAACTGAAAAGGAAGGTAGTTCGTTTCCCAAGCTCCACCCATAAACTGTCTTTAACCAAGACACTTCTTAGGGAAAAGCATCCAGTTCTGGCTTCAGAGTTGAAAGAAACACCTGTGTGGCAATCAAGAAACTGCAGAAATGCAGATCATAGCCACAAAATGTTGTTTCCAACTGTGAGCAGCTCTACAGTTGTTGAAACTGGCCTAAAAGACATAGCAAGAGCTGCACTACACCTTGTTAGCTTGCACTTCTCTATTCTATGCTCCATCACACAGTACACGTTGGTGGCAGCATTTTTTTCAGGTTTCTCACCAGGCTGAGATAATTCAAAGGATAACTCCATTTGTCTAAGAAAACAAAAGCCACAATCTAAAGATGCTGATCTCCATCAATCTTTACAGCAAACCCCCTGAGCTGGCTTACATGGAAACCGACAGACAAGGAAGTCTGATACCAGTGACAGGAATGTATAGAAGTCTTAAACAGGAAAACTTAGTGCACAGTTACAACAGTTACTTCTCCTGAACTGATCTATGTGGCTAATTTTGTTCAGTCAAAGTCTCAGCACTTTATTACTACAGAAATTATTAGGAAAACACTACATTAAAAGAAATATCATCATTGGCTGATTCTTGCTAAAGGTATAAAACTCAGAATATGCACATGCCCATCCTGAGTGCATAGGAACCAAATTTTACAAGAAAATTTTACATGATTCTGCAGCCATGCACACACTATTACTTATGAACAAAAGAGTATGACCAAAGTCATTAAAAAATCATGGTTTCTCACTGCAATCTTGAAACAAATGACAGTGATTGACAAGGAGGGTTCAGAATTATTTGACGGACAAAACACCAAGCAGCTTTACTGAGAATGTCAATATTGAATTCAAAGTTACCTCCCAAAGTTTTACTCCTATACAAAGCTAAGCAACTAAACATTTTCCAGATTTCTTTTTATTCAGCCTTTATTCAATGTCTTTATTTTATTTATTATTTTTATTTTATACTTGGCAGTAAAGGTTTCAATAAACTGCATGAAACTTACTAACAATTAAATACAGTGTCAAAAAAGACATCTATAACATTATATTGGAAAACATACATTCACTTTGCAGTTTATTTTCTTAGCTCACTGTGTTCTGGTTTTGTTATAGTTTCTTCATTTGATAACTTGCACAAATGGAATCAATGAAATGCAGCAACTCAATTAGTTTTCAAATATTTAATAAGCACCAGAGAAATACATATAATTCTCTGAGGAGAAAAAAAAAGTCGTTTAAGCACTAGTAAGCATTCAACTCTTTTGTTCTTGACTGTAATCCAAAAGTTCTCTTCCATTCTCATCTGCTTTCGTTACAAAACCTGTGGACATTTATTTTCCAGCTGTGAAAATTGTCTCCAATTTTCTATGTATCTTTCCTGAAAATACATTCCCTAACTAGATGACGGAATACCACAAAAGTTATAAAATCCACATAGACATCTAGGATTGCAGATCATCAGATTTTCTTTTACTGGTAATGTGATAAAAGGAGTCAGAGCTCAGCTCAGACTCAGGCCTTTTGCAGAGGGAGATTTATCAGTCTACAAAAGTGAGGTTTAATTTGGACACATTTTATTAGTTGCCCAAAGCATCCTTCAATACTGAAGGTCCTACTTTTGAGTCCTAGAATGGGGAAAGTCTGGACTTCTTGGGTTTTATTTTTCAGCATCTCAGATTTTGCTGAAGTCAGTTGATGTTTACAGTGTTTTCCAAATGTTTGCCTTGTGGGGGCCAGTGGCCC
>VZTD01002540.1:0-11530 GCA_013397725.1 Rhagologus leucostigma
ACCTTCCCCCTCCTCGCATCCCCTCTTCACATCCCTCTCCGTGCATTCCTCCCTCTTGCATCACCTCCTTGTGTCCTCCATCCTCACATCCCCCTCCTCACATCCCCTCTTTCACACCCCCCTCACGTTCCCCAGGCTGGGGATGCCAGCTCCCTGTGGATGCAGTAATTCCTGCCAGCTCGTGTCTGGCTGGCGCCTTTGGGTGTTCCCTGCTGCTCGCACAGCCTCAGTTTCCCCTTTTGGGCTCTGCCACCCACCTCCCTGGGGGGGACACGGGGATGGAAGAAGCCATCGGGGACCAAACTCCCCCCTCAAAGCGCCCCGGCTCATCTCTGGGGGGACACTGAGCACCCCCAGCCCCAAAGCAGTGAAACCCCAGCCCCATCTGGGCCCCGGGTGCCCCAGGCTGTCGGTGCAGAGTCCAGAGGCCCCGAGACAGCAGATGGCCGGAGGGGAGGCGGCGGGGAGAGGCAGGTGCAGGGGAAAATTGCTTATTAGCTCCGGGACATTAAGCTCCCATTCTTTTGAGGGAACTCGGCATCTTCCGACTGGCACAGAGCCGGGAGGCTGATCTGGGGAGGGGGACACAGGGGTCTGCAGCCTCATCTCCTGGTTTTTCTGCTCCATCACACTCTGGTATCACCCCCAGGGTCCAATAGCAGGCACAGGGCTGCAGGCACAGGTCGCTCCCTCTGGGTTATCTCCCAAAAAATGGGGGAAAAAATAAATCTCCAACATGTAGCAGGTAGCAGACTCAAAGGCAGGGGAGCATGGAAAGAAAATGCAGAGAGATGGAGTCAGTGCTTGGAGGAAGAGGAGCACCTGGAAGCTCAAGAAATGGGTTTTCCAGCCCAGTTTTCCCAGTGACAGGTCAAATCCTCGTGGATGGAGGTTGAAATGTGGGAATTGGCACCGGTCCTCAAGGCCCGGTGAGGATCCAGTTCTGTGTGGGGAGGAGAGGAGAGCACAGCACTGGTCCCTGTGTCCCCAGGCACGTGCAGAGTCTGCAAACACTGGCCCAGGCCCAGCACCACGGGGATGGATGGATGGATGGATGGACGGATGGACGGACGGATGGACAGACGGATGGATGGATGGAAGGATGGAAGGATGGATGGATGGATGATGGATGATGGATGGATGGATGGACGGATGGACGGACGGATGGACAGACGGATGGATGGATGGAAGGATGGAAGGATGGATGGATGGATGATGGATGATGGATGGATGGATGGACGGATGGACGGACGGATGGACAGACGGATGGATGGATGGAAGGATGGAAGGATGGATGGATGGATGATGGATGATGGATGGATGGATGGACGGATGGACGGACGGATGGACAGACGGATGGATGGATGGAAGGATGGAAGGATGGATGGATGGATGATGGATGATGGATGGATGGATGGACGGATGGACGGACGGATGGACAGACGGATGGATGGATGGAAGGATGGAAGGATGGATGGATGGATGATGGATGATGGATGGATGGATGGACGGATGGACGGACGGATGGACAGACGGATGGATGGATGGAAGGATGGAAGGATGGATGGATGGATGATGGATGATGGATGGATGGATGGACGGATGGACGGACGGATGGACAGACGGATGGATGGATGGAAGGATGGAAGGATGGATGGATGGATGATGGATGATGGATGGATGGATGGACGGATGGACGGACGGATGGACAGACGGATGGATGGATGGAAGGATGGAAGGATGGATGGATGGATGATGGATGATGGATGGATGGATGGACGGATGGACGGACGGATGGACAGACGGATGGATGGATGGAAGGATGGAAGGATGGATGGATGGATGATGGATGATGGATGGATGGATGGACGGATGGACGGACGGATGGACAGACGGATGGATGGATGGAAGGATGGAAGGATGGATGGATGGATGATGGATGATGGATGGATGGATGGACGGATGGACGGACGGATGGACAGACGGATGGATGGATGGAAGGATGGAAGGATGGATGGATGGATGATGGATGATGGATGGATGGATGGACGGATGGACGGACGGATGGACAGACGGATGGATGGATGGAAGGATGGAAGGATGGATGGATGGATGATGGATGATGGATGGATGGATGGACGGATGGACGGACGGATGGACAGACGGATGGATGGATGGAAGGATGGAAGGATGGATGGATGGATGACACACCACTCCAACATACCAAGCCCAGCAGCAGCACCTCTGAAAGGACCCAGCTGTGGCTCTGCCCTGCTCTTTCCCAGGTGGATGGGGCTCCCAGCCAAGCTCCAGAGGAGCCAGCCCAGCTCCCCCAGCAGCCAGGGTTCCTCCCCTGGCTCACCCCCCGGCCTTATCTATGCCTGTGTCATCCTGCCTCCCTTCCTATCTTAACACCGCTCTATTTCTGGCAGCAGGAAACCCCTCCTGGGCTGGTAACACCCCCTTGGAAAGTGATCTGAAGAGTTTCCTCTTCTTCTTTCTAGTGCTGGAGGTAAGAAAAGCCTCAACCTTTTCGTTTTCCCCAAGAGAAGGTGAAATAGCAGCTGGACCTGTGGGCAGAGGTGGGGGCACGTTTGGCTGCCTGCACAGACCCTCTGCCCAGGTGGAGCATCCTGGAGGACGGGGCAGGGATTTGGGAATGTGGCTGGAGCCAGGGGAGCGCAGGTGCTGCGTCCCAGGCTCCGTGGGGTGACACACGGCTCCGCAATGCCAAACCCTCCCACTAACCTCAGCCCAGCCTTATCGCCGAGGCGTTGGAGCGGGGAGAGTGAGCCAAGAAAATACTCGTGGGATGAGATCACCTCGTCTGTCTTCAGGCTCCCAAAATGCCTCAGCCCTCAGCCGTGCTGAGCCTGGAAAACTGGGGCATTGTGGGCAGAGGAAGGTGCCTGGGATGGAGAGGAGGTTTGCAGCCTCAGCACATCCCCCGGGGTGATGGTGACAGTGGTGACAGCGTCCCGTGACCAGTGAGCCCCGTGACAGTGTCCCGTGACCATGCTGAACCCCTCAAACCTCACCATGGCAATCTTCCTGTTAAAGCTCCCTCCAGGTACCTGCTTCTGTCCCAAACCCTGGACTCAGAGTGCAGCCAGGTGGGAAGGAGAGTTGGAGTTCAAGGAGCCACACAAGTGCTGTTTCCCAGTGCCAGGATTCCCCAGGCTGCCCCAAAGGGTGCTGTGTCCCCATGAGCAGGGAGCCAAGGCAGCACCCCAGCCCGTCCCCTGCTCCCAGCCAGAGGGATCCCGTCCTCCTGGAGACACCCCCACGAGCTGCCAGGCCTGAGGCCAACTCATCTTCCCTGTCCTCTCTCTGAAATCTGCATTGTTTTGGGGTGTCCCAGGTCTGATCCCCCCCGGGAATGTGTGGCCTGGGGTGCTGCTGTGCAACAGGCTGAATTCCAGTCCAAAAATTCCAGCAGGGAACACTCCTCAGTGTGACTGGGGAGGGCATGGGTGGGATTGGGATGGTCGTGCTCACATTCCCACTCCCAGGAACTTCTGCCACAGTTCTTCATTGATCAAACGCCCAGAGAGGTGATGCCACAGGAACCTTCACACAGCCCCTTCTTAGGAATTTTGGGAGGGGAAAAATGTGGCTGAAAACAGGGCCAGGACCCTCCTCTTTCTCATCTTCCCTGCATTTTAATCCCCCTGAGTCATTTCCATTCCTGGATGTTAAATTGTTCTTTTCTGCTTGCCTTTATTTCCCTATTTCCTGCAAGGGGCTTGTTCCTGACCTGCCAGCACCAGTGGGACCCCGTCCTGGGAACTGCCAAGGAGATGCAAGCAGGGACAAAAGTGGAGCCCAGCGAGATCCCAGGAGCCACCAGCCCCAGGGGACACGGCTCCGCATTTCCATAGCAAAGCCCCTCACTGTTGTTTTGCCACCTTTGAGGAATTTTCTCTTTTCCCCGAGAAATTCGAAGTGCTGGGTGCAATTTCCTGCCCAGCTGGCAGGGAACCCCCCATGGCTCTGGGAGAGGGGAGGCTCCATCCCTTGCCCCAGAGCTCGGTGGGAGTGTGGGGTGACACAGAGACACCAGGCAAGCGTCACAGGCAGGTGGCCACCAGCAGCACCTCCTCGCTGGCCACGTTTGCCCACTTGACTCTGGAGCACATCCAGGTGGATGGATGGGTCCGTGCCCCCTCCCCAGGCCCACGTGGGGGATCTGCACCCTAATTTGGAGCCACCACTTGCAGAAGGAGGGGGCAGAAGCCAGAGGGGTGGGGGGACGCCAGACACCCCAGTCCCCGTCTCTCTGTGGGGATGAAAATAAGCACACACCTCTGGATCCCTACGGAATTTCACATCTTCCTGGCCATGGGGAAAACCTGACAGGGATGCAGCCAGGGCAAAATCAGCTCGGCCTCGTGTTCCCAAACACGGAATAAGAGAACTATCCATGCTGGAAGAGCAGGCCTGGCCGAGGAGAGGCTGAGGAGTGAGAAAAGAGATGGGCTGAGTGAAATAAGAAAGGGGAAGGACAGCACTGGGCAGGGGTTGTTCTTCATCCCAGGATCCCCAAGGCAGCAGGAATTCTCACTGCCTTGCTGCTTCACCCCCCTGCTGCCTGCTCGCTTGGGCTTGGACCAGCGCTGGGGACTTGCAGCCACTCTGTGGTGATGAATTAGAGGTGGTCAGGAGGCCACGCAGAGTGGGACAGGGTGGGACGGAGCAGCTCTGTGTCACCCCTGGCGTCGTTGCCAGCTGCATCCGAATGCCGGAGCCATGCTGGGATCTGTGGTGGGGAGAACACAAGGGAACAACGTGCCAGACGTGGAGGTGACCTTGATGGCACTGAACATCCCCTGAACATCACCGTGGCAGTGAGGGTGTCACCGCGATGGTCACAGCTACCAGGGCTGGATGGCCACAGGGCTCATTGCTTGGGGACACAAAATGCCTGGGAAACACCCACTGACCCTCTTGCCATGAGCTTTGGAGCTTCTGCCGTTGATGGTGGTCGGGAGAGAAGCTGGAGTGGCTCCGGGACAGGTGTGGAGAGGGGACGGCGAAGAGCCTCCTCCAGCAGGTGCACGGAGGGAGCACGGGTGGGTGTAAAGGTGGAGGGTGGAGCAGCACCTCCAAACCCAAAGAAAGTTTGGGAAAGATGGAGCAGGGATGAACCCACAGGTACGGAGAGACGGGCTCCAGGGGGACCCATCATCAGCACCTCTGATATCCAGCGGGATAAACAGGCAGGGCCTCGGGAGAAGTTTGTGAGAGAAGTTTGAGAAGTTTATCCAAGAGCAGGGAGAGGCTGCAGAGCTCTGCCCACGCGGTCACCGCCGTGTGTGGCTGAAATGCTCTTTTGCAGGATCACAGAGTGGCTTGGGTTGGAAGGGACCTTAAAGATCATCTTTTTATGGTCCAGGGAGCAGCCAGCATGTGTGGCCTGAGTGCTCCTGCATGTCCTGAGTGCTCCCCTGTGTCCCGAGTGCTCCTCTGCCCCTTCCTACCTGTCCCTCCTCCCACGGCTCAGCTGGGATGGACACACAGACCCTCCCTGCCTGCCTGCTCACAGTGCTCTGTTCCTGGAGCTCCTCATCCTGGCCCTGGCCCTGCCCTGGCACACAGCACAGATCCTGCCTCTAGCAGGCGGCAAAAGCCAAGGGAAAAAGTGGAAAGATCACTGTGAAAATCACAGAACGGTGTGGGTTAGAAGGGACCTCTAAGGGTCACCCAGTCCAATTCTCTGCCGTGGGCAGGGACACCTTCCACTATCCCAGGCTGCTGCAAGCCCTGTCCAGCCTGGCCTGGAACACTTCCAGGGATGGGGCAGCCACAGCTTCTCTGGGCACCCTGTGCGAGTGTTTTAACTCCCTCATTGTAAAAAACTTCCTGCTAAAACTCACAGTTTCCTCTAAAATGCCGAGTACTGAACTCGCCCATGGCAAGTTTCCACCGGGCTCCCACGCTGAAGGTCTCCTTGCTTACAGCAACGGGTTTGGGGCTGGCCCCGGGGCTGGCAGCCTGCAGCTCTGCCAGCTTTTTTCCCAAACTGAGACCCTTCCAGGATTATGGGGATGTGGGGACAGGTCCACATGCGTGCTCTGCACAACACTGCACCGGTTCAGGACCCCACAGTGAGCTCCAGGCAAGCTCAGGGTGGGAACAGCAGTAGCTGCGTTAGTTGGGACAAATTAGAGCCCTCTGGCCGAGATGCTGGAGCTGGTTTTGCTGTTCTGGAGGCGGGAGCTAACTTGGAACCCCTGTGCCACATCCAGACAGCCCGTGACACCTGGAAGCCTCCAACGGGAACATGAAGAAACCCAGGAACACCAACAAGGTGGTTCTTCTCAGCAGCCTCCCCTATCCTGCGTCCATCTCCTGGAGAAACCTTTATCCAAGGTGAACCTCCCCCTTCCCAGCCAAGCCGAGGTGGGAAGGTTTGATTGGGATAAAGTTCCTCCTTCCCAGCCCAGCCGAGGTGGGAAGGTTTGGTTGGAATAAAGTTCCTCTTTCCCGGCCCGGCCGAGGTGGGAAGGTTTGGTTGGGACAAATCTGCTCCTTCCCGGCCCGGCCGAGGTGGGAAGGTTTGGTTGGAATAAAGTTCCTCCTTCCCGGCCCGGCCGAGGTGGGAAGGTTTGGTTGGCCACCGAGCGGATCCCTCCAGCAGAGCCGCTTCTTTCAGCCCGATGATACAATAGAAAATGCCTCCGAAGTCCCAGCCCTCTGGAGCATTTCCTTAGCTCTCTGGAATTTCCGTTTGGTCCTTCCTCTCCCAGGCTCTTACCGAAAGCCGATGTCACCGCGCGGCTCTGGAGAGCAGCCAGCTCCCGGGGTCCCCTCCCAGGTCTCCCACCACCGTGCCGGGGATTTGCAAGGAGCGAGCTCCTGGAGGGTGTCAGCCCCGTCGTGCCCCTTGATTAATCACCAAAGGCCACTCTGCCAATCAAGGAAAGATTTACAAGGCAGGCAGGAAGCTCTTGTTTTTACAGGAGTGCCTCAAACACACGCACACAGTAGGAAAAGCAAACATTCCAGGCATACCAAGGGATCCGCGGGATAAAAATTCCCCAAACAGCCCAGATTAAGATACTTGGCTGCACATGGAAACACTAAAACCTGGGCTCAAGGATTTAATTGTCTTATTTAGCAGAGAGCCCTGTGGAACAACCTGAGCGGCCTGGGAACAGCCACCCCGGGGGGCAGGGAGAGGGTCAGCAGCGCTGCCCTCCCTACAATAAAGGTCAGGGCTGGCCCCCACCCCTCTCTCAGCTCCATATGGTCGCCAGAGCCTTGTGGCAGAGTTTAATGCGAGTTTTCCTTTGGAAAGGCTCAGCCCCGCTCCTGGGCGAGTCAGGCAGGGTCACCCTGAATCAACGGAGTGCTGGATCCGAGCCCGTGGGAGCAGAGAGAGCCTCTGCTCCAGCTCCAGCCCCAGCTCCAGCCCCGCGGCCCCCGGGCTCGGAGCGGTGCTCATGGTGCTGTGTCCATACCTGTTAGCTCCCATCCCGCCCTGAGAGAGTGGGAACACTCCCATCCTCTCCAGTGCCACGTCCTAACCCAGAAGAAGCCCCAGCTTTGCTGTCTGACAGTGACATTTTGGTTTATGGATTTGGCAGGGGCCATGAGAGCGGCAGGAGGGAACCGCTGTCCCTGGAGGTGTCCAAGGCCAGGCTGGATGGGGCTCTGGGCAGCCTCTTCCGGGGGATGGTGTCCTCTCCCTGCAGGGTGAGAAATGAGAGGGCTCAGAAATTGTTGTGAGCTGGAAATACCCTCCCTCTGAAAGGGTCGGGGGCTGTCGAAAGGCTCCTGTCTCATCTTTCTGCAAACCACACCACAGAGAGTGGAACTGGACCTCACCTCTTACGTGTGGTTTGTCCACTTCTGCTCCGAATCCAGCTGCCAGTGGCTTGTCCCAGCAGGATGCTCTGGCTTGCACTCAGGGATGGTTTCTGGAAGAGCAGTGGAGGGACTGATAAGGAAATAAATCACCTGGAGAAAGTGAGAGTTAAAGGGAAGCCCGTGCTCAAGATCACAAAATCATGGAATGGTTGGGGGTGGAAGCGACCTTAAAGCCCATCCAGTCCCACCCCCTGCCATGGGCAGGGACACCTTCCACTGTCCCAGGTTGCTCCAAGCTCTTCCAGCCTGGCCTTGGGCACTGCCAGGGATGGGGCAGCCACAGCTTCTCTGGGCAACCTGTTCCTTATCCCAAAGCGCAGCTCGTGCTTAGGCACGAGTGGAGCTGCCTGCCCCAAAATCTCACCCCAGCCTCCCTCCTGCAGCCCAAGCGTTCCCAGAGCTCCCCACGGCTGTGGGGATGCTCCATGGGATACAGATGTGGGATCACAGCTTGCATGATTGAGGGTTTGCATCGTATCATTCCTGCAAGCAGATCTTTGTGCTCCCTCTCTCTTTCCCCTACTCATCACCAGCCAGTGCAGCAGCAGTCCAGGACCTTCCGGCAGCCAGCTCATGGCTGGGACACGGATGCAGCCTTCAGGAGTTGGTTTTGTCCCAGTAAACACTGGCTTTAATGTGGATGGCTTCAGCATTCCCTGAACACTGCCAGGGCTGTTTTGAGTGTGCAGCCCTTTCCCAGAAGCCAGCACCTTGCCTTTCCAGGGCTTTTCCAAGTGCTCTGAGGCTTCTGGCTTGGCAACTCCCATCTGAAGTCACTGGAGAAGCCGTCCCGAGGGAGATGAGCACCGCACACCGCCCAGGGACCAGAGGGTTCAGGGATCCAGCAGCTGCTGGTGAAACAGGATAAGGAGTGGTGGATCTGGAAGGAAGTGGTCAAGGATAATCCCTTGCTCACACTGAAGAGGGTCAGGGATAAACGCCTGGAGCGTGGGCTTCAGGAGACCCCGTTGCTGTCACCCACCCCAGACACGGGGCAGGCTGGAGGCCTCTGTCTTCACACCAGCAGAATTCCCATGGGCTCCCAAGCTCAGAGTGGAGATGCCTTCAGGCTCTTCCAGGAGACCTCCGGCATCAGGCTGCTCATCCTGGGCATCTTCTGCCCACCATGGGCTCATCTCCTGGCTGGGAGGGCCTGGGAGTGGGAGGTGGGGAAATAGCAGGGCAGGTGGAACTTCCCATCCTGTCCCCAGAATGGGGTTGGGAGACCTGCCCAGGCTGCTGCAGGTGCCCTCTGTCCTGCCTTGCCTTCCTTTTCTTTGCCTTCCCATTCCTCCCCACCCCCTGCCTTTCTTTCCCTTGTTTTCCCTTCCCTTCCCTTGCCTTCCCCTTGCCTTCCCATCATGGATGGGATGCCATGCCTTCCCATCCCTCCCCTTCCCTTGTTTTCCCTTGCCATGCCTTCACTTCCCATCCCTTGCTTTGCCTCCCCATCGCTTCCTTTTCTTCCTCTTCTTTACATTCTTATCCCTTCCTTTGCTTTTCTTCCCCTTCCTTTCTTTTCCTTCCCTTCCCTTCCCTTCCCTTCCCTTCCCTTCCCTCCATCCAGTTAACCACCTGCCCTGCAGGCACAGCTGTTCCACCTGGCATCCTGCACTCAGGTGAAATAAAGGGATTTAAATGACAGATTAAGCCCATTTGGCTTTATATCACTAAAGTCTCAAAATCACCCATCGTTTCCCGAATTAACACCTCAGTGGAATCACCTCGTTACCCCAATAATTTGAAATGCCAGGTGCTGGAACCCCACCGCTGTCACATGGAAGCTGCACCACAGGTAGAGACACTTGGAGCAATGCATAAATAACGAGCCCTAATTAATAATTACTTATGGAGGTTCTCAGCTCTCCCTCTGGGGTCGGGACAGATGTGATCCAGGTCCATTTAGCCAGGAACAGCCAGGAGCTGGATTTTGGTTTGTGTGCATCAAATATCATCACTTTGAGTCACAGCACGTCAGTGCTCTGAGCAAGATGCTCAGGGGCAGAGTAAGGGTGAAGTCATGGAGGGAACCAGCAGCTGCGAAAATACAGGGATTGGGAAACGCAGCCGACGTCAAACTGCTCTGGGAAGACACGGCAGGAGTTACAACACACAGACTCTCGTTGTTGTGTTTTTCGGGGAAAAAAAAAAAGAGGGAAACTTTTGCTGCAGGGAAAGCAATACGAGAAGAAAGTTCGCTCAGTCTGGTGGCATTATTTTAATTAAATTGTGATTTATTCATGCATTTGGTTATTGATGTTTCAGAGATCGTGATAGTCTGCCTATCAACACCACGGAAAACAGAACTAGCTCATGTAATTCCATGTTAGCTGTCCTGTGTTTGGGATAAACTCTTCCAGCTGCACAGGTCACAGGGATTTGGATGGGCAGTGATCGCTCCCACCCCACGGACACAGTCAGACACGTCCCCAGCCCACGAAAATCTAATCACAGGCATTAAAAATAATTCAACAGCCCTGAAATCCTCCTTCCCCCGTGCCGGGAGGGTGAGGAAGAGACTGACAGGAGGCTCTGCAGGTCCTGCGTGGGGCTGCCGTGCCCTCTGCTGGGCTCTGCATTCACGCTCAGGCTCCTTCCTTGAGGCCTGAAGCCTGGGAATTAAACTCCTAAAATATACAGGAAGGTCGTTTTAATTAACAGGGACCCCACCACCGCTTGGATTCCCTGCGGGACCTCCTGCTGGGAAAGCTGCCCCAAAGCGCTTTAAATCTGCCCGTTTTCCTCCCTGCATTCCTCCTTTCCTCCCTTTAAAAATCCTTTTCTCTCCTGTGGAAAGTGCTGGAGGCAGCCTGGAGCAAGCAGCTGGGAAACAACAGGAAAAGCTTTAAAAAACCCTTTTGCCACCGAAATTCGGGAATAAAACTCCTGGACATCAGTGCAGTACTAAGGAGCAGGCATTACTTTATTCCAGCGCTGGATGCTCGAGGGATAACTCCGCCTTTAGGTGCGCGCCTGGCCCAAGTTGCTACAGATATTTATTAGCCAGGAGATACAAACTTATCAGGAGAGTGTTACATCTTCCTGGGCAATTTGTTATTTTAGGCGGCCCCAGGGCCCCCTGAGTTGAGTCGGGCTCCTTGAGTTGTTCCCGCGCACCCAAAAGTTGCTTCTCGGTGACTTCTGAGTGATGTGCAACACATTTACAGCGGGGCCGGAGCGGGGAGCGCTTAACGGGGGGCGCGGGCATTCCCGGGGCTCCGGGGAGCGGGGTGAGCCCCGAGGAGCGGCTAACGGGGAGCGCGGGCATTCCCGGGGCTCCGGGGAGCGGGGTGAGCCCCGAGGAGCGGCTAACGGGGAGCGCGGGCATTCCCGGGGCTCCGGGGAGCAGGGTGAGCCCCGAGGAGCGGCTAACGGGGAGCGCGGGCATTCCCGGGGCTCCGGGGAGCGGGGTGAGCCCCGAGGAGCGGCTAACGGGGAGCGCGGGCATNAGTCGCGGTTTCGGTCGCGGTTCAGTCGCGGTTCAGTCGCGGTTCAGTCGCGACAGCAGCAGGCGAGCGCGCATGCCGATAAGCAGAAAGCGCCGACTTGAGTCGAGCGCGGCTCGGTGAGCGCCGGGGAGGGGATTCCGCACCGCGGGGCAGGGAGAGGGAGGCCGGGGAGACACAGGGGGACGGTCCCTGCTTTTCCTGGGATGCCG
>VZTD01002540.1:12757-45809 GCA_013397725.1 Rhagologus leucostigma
GATATTCCTGATAAATCCCCGATGCTGAGGTGGTTGTGGGTCCCAGATATTCCTGATAAATCCCCGATGCTGAGGTGGTTGTGGGTCCCAGATATTCCTGATAAATCCCCGATGCTGAGGTGGTTGTGGGTTCCAGATATTCCCGATAAATCCCCGATGCTGAGGTGGTTGTGGGTCCCAGATATTCCCGATAAATCCCCGATGCTGAGGTGGTTGTGGGTCCCTGATATTCCCGATAAATCCCGGGTACTCACGTGTATGTGAGCCTCAGGTAGTCCCGGTAAGTCTATGGACAGACCCAGGTGCAGAGGTGATTGTGGGTCCCAGATACTCCTGATAAATCCCAGATGCTGAGATGATTGTGGGTCCCAGGTGTTCCCAATAAATCCATTGGCCCCTCGTTCCCTTCCCACCTGCGTGGTGGGGGCTTGAAAAGGAGAAAAGGGGTGGAGATTTGGAGCAGATGTGTTGGAGGAGCAGAGAATACACACCTATAGCGATGTGGTGGATGGAGGGAAGTGGTGGAATGTGGTTTTGAAGTGGATAAAAGAAGGATGCCTTCCTGGGCATTAACCATTTTGCTCCCAGTGATGATGGCTGCACCATCCCCGTGCCTGCTGCTTGGAATGTATGGATTGCATCCTGTGGGCTGGGGAGTGTGGTTGCTCCCTCTGGGAGAAACTTGCTCCAGGAGGCTTTGCTTAGTGTCCCATTCCAGAGTGAAAGAGTCAAGGGAACGTCTCTGGAAAGAGCCGAGTTTTCACTGAGGAGCAGCTCAGAAGGAATTAGCTCTTGGGGAAAAAAAAAAAATAAATAGGAACATTCTTTGTGCTCTGTTCCTAAAGGAGAAGTTTTCACCGGCCTTAATGATGGTATCAGCTGATAAAATCTTTGGGTTTAGGCTTCTGAGAAAGGGTGAGGCTGGTAATTGTTTCAGGGATTTGTTCCCGAGCTCTGACTCAGCAGGAAGTTATGGAGGGGGTGCAAGCAGGACTGGCTTTCCCACCTTTCATTTCCTGTTCCACTTAAACTTTCCTTTGCAACTCAGCGTAGTGACATGAACCTGGACGGCTTGGTGACCTCTGGGGTGCTTCTTTCCTGGAGCAAAGAGGAAAGCATCACACATCAGAGAAGTTTTTAGTGATAGGAACAGACGTAAAACATGAGGAAGCATTAACGGAAGGAGAAAAAGAGGCCTGGTCTGCTTTAGTGGGATGATTAACGCTCTGGGAGATGATCCTGGGGAAATGGGAAAGCCACCTTTGGAAGTTTGGGCCCTGTGGAGGGAAGTCAGCCTGCTGGGAGCTGAACTGTGGTTGCAAAACATTGTTCTGTGTGTTCTCCCCTCAGTGTTCTGTCACGTGTGGAAGATCCTGAGATTCCCACAAAGAAGCGGAGAACAGGTATTGCCCCTCACAGAGAGCTTTAAGATGCCTCATTTTCCTTGGGTTTGGGGTGCCTTGGGTAACTCTAGATTTTGTACTTCAGAATTGCTGCTGAAACTGAGGATTTTTGAGCCATTCTCGTGGCTGGAGGGGGTGTCTCGGGGCCTGGGCCTATCGATGATGTGGCACTTGGGGACGTGGGTCAACGGTGGCCTTGGCAGTGCTGTGGGAACAGTTGGACTCGACGACCTTATAGGGTTTTTCCAACCTTAATGATTCTGTGATTCTGAAACCAAGTGTCGGACAAAGGGAGGAGGAGAAGCAGGGAACTGTGGAGGGCTGTGAGCCCTTGGAGCAGGAGCCCTCTGCACTCCCTTGGAGGAGAAAGGCTGCAGGGCCAAAAGAATCTCCCCAGACATAAGCAACCTTCCTCTCAGTTAGGGTGAGCTCCCAACATGCCTTGTTTCTTTATGATAATAGCTGGTACCCCGTTGGCTAATTGATTCCTACCCCAGCCCCTGCCTTTCCCATAAAAAGCTTCTGCCCCTGACTCACGGGAGCACCCGTCCCTGGCCTCCCCTTCGCAGGGTGGCTGGACAATAAAGGCTGCTTCTGTGGAACTGCTGAACGAGGCTCCTGTCTCTCTGTCCCCGAGTCTGCCTTGGGTGATTTCACAAAGAGCTGAGCTACAAGAGCTGGAATAATTTGTAGCTGAGAAATTGCTACACTTGCTGAAATCACCTGTAGCTCGGGGAAGTCTCTCAGTGCCCCCTGGAAAGAGCTGTTCCCTGCGGGAGGCTCTCTCTGGGAAGATCGCGTCCCACCCGTTCTGAGCAGCACCGCCCCTCCCTGCGACAGGGAACGACTCCTTCCATCCTGGGAGGGCTGTGCATTTGCACCGAGGATAACTCCTGGCTGGGGCAGGGCATGCGATATCCCAGGTCTCTCTGGCGCTGAGCCCTGCAGGGCAGCACGAAGAGCATTTTAAATCAAGGCTGTTGCTGTTCCATGGGGGTTGCGGAGTTTCCTAATTCCTGCTTGGGAACAGTATCCGCAGCAATGGGGTGGGGGGTGCTGCTGGGCTGCTGCTGTGTTGTTGGAATGAGTTGCCTGCTCCACGTGGGATTGAGGAGTTGGGCTTGGGTGCAAGCAGAAATCCCAATCCCTGCTTCTAGTCCCGTTCTTTATGGCCTGGTGGTGTGGTTTTTCCAGAATGTGTCTCTGGGGCTAACGAGGAGCCCGAAGGGGTTTCTGTGGCTGCCAGGTTGCCACCTGAGGCAACAAGAAAAAGCCAGGAGACGAAAGAGAGCGATGACTTCTCCTTCTCCGAGTCTGAAGATGAGGTGAGCAAGGATTTTGTGGGGAACTCGGGGATCAGCTCCCACAATCCCTGCACGTGTGAGAGCCTGTATTACAGAAGCGGTGCCATCAGAGCCCCTGCTCTGCTGCAGCCCCAGCAAAACCATGGGCTCTGAGTCCGAACAGAGCTGACTGAGTTTCAGGAGGTGAGGTGTTTGCCTGGATTCACGTTCAGGTTATGCTCACTCTGGTACTTGTTTTTATTTCAGGTTGTGTACATTTCTTCTGACTCTTCATTTGTAGCATCTGCAGAGGATGAGGACATAACAGAACCTGGTAAGGCTGGCAGCAAGTCCTTTGCTCGTTCCTTTTTCCTGCTGCTCTGTGTCTGGGCAGCTCTGCCCAGGCTGGGGCTGGCTGCTGAAGGCAAAATATCTGGGTAGCGTCCAGGAATAGCGGAGGGTGAGCTCTGTTTCTTCCCTGCATCCTAGTATTGCTTCTGGATTGGAGCCAGGGCTGGGAATAGGCTCCCCAGGGAATGGGCATGGCCCCGAGGCTGCCAGAGCTCCAGGAGCGTTTGGACAGCGCTGCCAGGGATGCACAGGGTGGGATTGCTGGGGTGGCTGTGCTGGGCCTGCAGGTGGACTGGATAATCCCTGTGGGTCCCTTCCAAGTCAGCATATTCTGTGATTTATCCCAGGATGCTCACGTGGTTGTGGATCCCAGATATTAACTGTCTTGGGTGCAGTTCTAGTGTGTCCCACTGCTAGCTTGCCAGAATGAAATTGTTATAAATGCTGATTTTAGGTAATAGAGCCTCAGAACCCTTATATGTTAGGCTTAGGCGGGCAGCATTCTGTAGCTGCCAATATGAAAATGTCCTGAAGCAACATAGCACAAATAATATTAGGACGTGAGGGATAAAATGAAAGTAATTTATCTTTGGTGAAGCTCTTTAAACTCATAAAACTCCTGTTTTCTTGACCAGTTGCTGATGGTTTGTGCTCTTCTCTCCTAGACAAAATGCCTTGTGACACCAACCCGTGCTTGACTGAGGAAACACCATCTTCTCTTTGCAAGAGAGTTCCATATCTGAGGTAAAAATCCTTCTGTTTCCTTTCACTTCTCCTTCGAAGGGTTTCTTGCCTTTCACTTTCATCCTTGAACTTCCTGTGTTGCCCAACACTTCTATTTGTGTCCACAGAGCAGCGTTTTTCCTGGGTGTTCTGGGACTCCTCCAGGGTGCCAGACTGAGGGAGCTCTCCAGCTGTGGAGAGGCAGCTGTGTTCTTGCCTTTAACCAATTTTAAAATTTCTCTTTAAATCCAGAGAGTTCATAGACTCAGGAGATCAGAGAAAGATTAACAAGGTCCATACTCCCACCTCCTGTGGTAGGAGGAAGTGTTGAACTTGGGAAGAGGCCGAGACCACGAATGCAAATAGAAAAACCCACAACCACAAAAAAATCCCCCAAAAACCCCAGAGAATTCCCATTTCCCCAGAGAATTCCATTGGGAAACACTTTTTCTTTTTCTTTTCTCTGAGGGTGCTCAGCTACTGCCACAGGTCACCTAGAGAGGCTGTGGAGTCTGTCCATGGAGATGTTGGAAAACCCTCCCGGACACGGTCCTGGGCAGCCTGCAGTGCCTCCTTGAATCAGGAGGTGCTAATTAAAACCTCATTAATAAATCAGGAGCTTTGAATGTTCTCTCAATACCATTTCTTCTGCCTTTGATGTTTTCAGCCTGAGCAGGAATAACCACATCCGAGCTGCTCCGGAGAGCCCTGTCACACCCAGGCCCCCCATTAAGGAGCCAGGTCCCAACTCCCCAGGAGTCAGCGGCACCAGGAGGCCCCTGTGTGCTGCTGAGGAGGTAAAGTGGGGAGAAGGGAATTGTTCTGGGATGAAACAGCTGCAGAGGTCCTGCACAGTTAGGCTGAGACAAAAGGAAGGGGTGGCCTGCTAAAGTCTTTTTTTTTTTCCCTTCCCTTCTGCAAGGATGTTCAGCAAGCAGAAAATAAGAAATACAGAGAGCTCTTGAGTCTGTTCAAGGAAAAATATTCTGGAAGACTTACTTCTCCACGGCCAGCAAGACTCAACAAGTAATTATGAGCAAAATAACCCTTAACTTTCTGGTGGTGAGTTTGTTGTATGTGGAAGGGGAGGAGAATTGATCCTTCCTGCTCTCAGGGTTCTGGACAGAGTCAAATGTAGTGACCAAGTCTCTTTTGGAATAGTGGAGACAGAAAATTTGACTCTTGTACGTTCACTGTGCCTGAGTTGAAGGTGGCCCAATTTCTGGATGTAAACTCCTTAAAATGCCCTTTGCATCTGGTCATGGAGGCAGCTGTTAAGGATTAAACAGCCTAATTGTACTTTATATATTTCTATTGCTTTCATTTAGCCAGTTGGGTACAAATAGCCGTGTCCTCTGCGGTGAATTGGTGTGCACTGGTAACAAATCACCTGTAAAAAACTCTGTCCTTTTCTTCTGCTACACCAAAGAGTTCAAACCAAGGAACCAGGGAGGACTGGGAGTCCCCTGAAAGAACGAAAATCCAGCGGTGCCTCTCTGCCCGTGCCAGAAAGGACCGGTGAGTATCCCCAGCATCCAGGTCTGATCCACTCTGTAGGTGGAAGTCCAGCCCAAACAGGGCATTTCCTCCAGCTAGTTATTGGCTAAACTGGGTTTGTGAGGGTTTTACTGAAGGGGAAGTCTTGGTTTGAAATGGGATTTGAGAGCTGTGACTGTAGCAGTGCAGTTTGTAGCTGGCTGTGACCCCACTGCACAGGAGAGGGTTGCAGTACCTGTTTTACTGGGTTTTTTTGTACCAGGGGAGGGGGATATTTGACTCTGCACCCTCAGAGCTGCACTTTAATCCCTTTTTAATGCTAGACAGGACTATTTCCATGATAGCAGAGCTTCCAAACCAAGTGATCTAATTACATACATGTTTAATATTGTCCTAGGGTTTTGTTTTTCCCCTGGTCATTACTTAAATACTTTTTCATCACTGGTTCTTTTGTATCTTGGCCTTTATGGCATGATCATATGGGGATTGAAATGGTTTCTGAGCAGGTGCCAGAGTTTGAACTTCTAAGTTGAAAATGCTGATGAAATGTCTGTGATGTCACCCAGAGACCGAGAGCTCTGTGCAGCTGCTGGAGTGGGAAGTCACCTCCTTGTTCTCACATTGCTGCTTTTCCTTGCAGGTGTCAAACATGGGGATGTTTTCAGCCCCCAGCTGCCTCAGAGAGGCGTCATGATCAGGTGAGAGTCTCTTTTAACCATGGATCTTGTTTCTTTTGGCTCCGTCAGCCTCCAGGAGACCAATCCTGTTCCGTGTCTCAGTGCTGGGGGAGAGGAGCAGCTGGTTTGAGGAATTGCTCACAGCCTGTTGTCCCTCAAATCCAGCTCTCCTGTCACTGCTGGGCACTTGTGGGATGTGCTGGGTGTTTTCTGGGAGGAGGAAGTAGGAGTGACAGTGGTGGCCACACCAAGTTGTCCTTGGGTTTGCAGAATCCGTTTTTGCTCCTGAGTGTCTTTCTGCCACGCCATTAACGAGCTGACTTAGCATTTCCTGGGCAGCTTGTGAAGCCTGGGGTGACTGAGGCAGTTTTTGAGGCTTGCAGGATGCCTTGGGTTGGAATAGGAGACCAAAAAGGGAGCGTTGCTCCCTCATCAGGGGCCAGTGGACGGCGCGGTGGCACGATGGGAGTGCAGGAGGCTCCTTGTGCAGGGAAAGGGGCTTTTGGCTGCAGCTCCAGGGAGGGATTTTGGTGTGGCAGCTTGGTGCTCTCCTCTTCCTCCCCTCAGATGAGGGAGTGCAGATGGGGGCAGAGAGAGGTTTGGTTGTGACAGGTCTGGTTTTGGGTGATTTGGTCCCTGTTCTCTTTCCCCCTTAGACACGAGCACTGTATTGAGCTGTGCATTTGTGCTGAGCTGAACTGTCCCTGTTCCCTAAGCTCGGGGGAAGAGAGGAAGTAACTGGTGAAGTGGGATTTGTCACCAGATCACAAAGCACCTGATAGAGGAAGTGCTGGTTGCTTCCCTGTCTTCCAGGGATTAAAACTGAGAAACAAAAGGAGTTTGGCACCTGAGGGTGGAAGGAAGTTTTCAAAGCTTCCAGCTCTTCATCTATCCCAGTCTGGCTGCTGCAAAAGGAATGGGGAAGGAAACTGAGATGTTGTCATGTGTCAGAGTCAGCCTTGAAAAAGCATTTCTTATGCAGAAGGTGGATTTTGGGGAATTTCATGGGGCAGTTTGGATATCCAGCTCACCTCTCTTTCTCTCCTGACAGCTACTACACACCACCAGAAGACTCCCGTGGACAGGGAAAACGAGGGAAACGAGCTGCTTCAGTGGTAAGCTTGAGTTAGTCCTTACTTCACTTTGTTTTCAGGAAAATAGAACTCATCTCTGCTCAGGACTGAGATCCAAAATAAAATTGGAAGTGTGGAAATCAGAAATACTTCTCTTGATCTCAGCTTGCTACCTGCATGTGGAGGCCTTGCTGGGGTTCTGGATGTTAATCCAAGCCCAGGGAAAGTCCTGCCTCTCTGGGCACACTTCTGAGGGTACAGCTGGAATGCAGTCACCAGTCAGATGTGACTTTGGGGTTTGCTGCTGGGACGTGTGTACCAAAACCCTCCCAGTTTTATGCAGGATTCTCTGCCCTGTCCCCCAGCAAACCCCTCGTGCTTCTCTCTGACTTCCTGTCCTTGTGCCTGGCAGGGCCAGCGTGAAGCCGAAGTCCCCCAAGGAAAGTTATTCCAGTTCCATGTGACACCTGTCCTGTCCAAAGACCTCTTTTTTGTGGACAGCGAGCCACTGCCATGCCCAGAAAGGCCAGCAGATGACCTGGCTCCACTGACAGAGGTACCAGTGCTGTGGCTGGTTCAGCAAAGGCCTGCAAGGCCCCTCGCTGTGGCACTGGAGCTGCACTTGGAGGCCTTCTGAGGGGCTGGCGTGCTCCCTGTGCCGTTCCATGAGCCCTTCCCCATGGAATCCTTTGTTCCAGGCCATGGAGAGCGAGATCTCTGCCGCCTTTGACAGCGGTGACCCCGAGGACATCCTGAGCAGGGCCTTCAAGCTCACTGTCACCCGTGAGGACATCTGCACCCTGCAGCCCCTGGGCTGGCTCAACGACAGGGTACGAGATCCTGCACTTCCTGGGAAATCCCCCTTCCCTGGGCACAGGAGTCTTCCAGGAGCTCCACTGCAGAGCCCAGGAATAGCTGTACGCTCCTTATTTTGGGTGCTGTGTGGGCTGGTGTTTCTGGAAGCTTTCACTTGGCTGATGCAGCTCCCAGGAGTCATTCTGGGTTACCGGAGTGGGTGCGGGGGCTTTAACCAACAGCACAAGGCACCCGGTGTAAAATTCTGGGAGCCAAAGCTGCCAGCTGGAGTTCCCTCAGCTCCAGGGTGGCCAGCAAAGACATGCTGCTGTCTTTTTGATTCAGTGTCTTATCTCACATGTCAATTTGCCTCTCTCTTCTCCAGATCATGAATTTCTACATGGGTCTTCTGGTGGAAAGAAGCAAGAAGGAAGGATATCCAGCAGTCTATGCTTTTAATACCTTCTTTTATTCCAAGCTAAGCTCTACAAGCCACAAGGGAGTAAAGAAATGGACCAAAGGTGTGGATATCTTTGAGCACGATGTCATCTTGGTGCCTATTCACCTCAGAATTCACTGGACACTGCTGGTGAGTCACACTGGCTTTTCATTTAGGGGATGGGGAGAACCAAACTAGCAAGCAAAGTCCTTTAGTGTTTGGGGTGTGCTTTGTCTAAGTCGCCTTTTACCCCCAGGTCGTCGATCTCCGAGAGAAAACCATCAAATACTTTGACTCCTTGGGACAGAAAGGAGACCACATTTGTAAAACTGTCTTGTGAGTAGCTGCTTTTTTATCCCTTTTGGTTGTTTTTGAGGCCTTTTCCCCTCCTCACGTGAAGTGTTTCTGCCCTGTCACGTGGTGCTCCTCACTTTGTAGCTCTTGTGTTGTGCTCAGTGTTTTGAATGCCCCGGCATGTCAGAGGTGCAGGTTTTCACACGTGCTGCGCATCCTTACGTGTCTCTGTCAGTAAAAACCCTTCACCCTGCAGCTTTGTAGGGTGAGAGCGGCCCCACAGAGACAAATCCCAGAATGACTGAGGTTGGAAAAGCCCTCCGGGGTCACTGAGTCCAACCCATGACCGATCCTCACCTTGTCACCAGCCCAGAGCACTGAGCAGATCCCTCTGCAGAGCCTTCCTGCCCTCCACACTCCCACCCAGCTTGGTGTCACCTACGAACATACTGAGGGTGCCCAATCCCCTCGTCCAGACCGTGGATGAAGATACTAAACAGTGCTGGGCCCCACACTGGGCCCTGGGCAGCCCCACTCACAGCCTCTCTCTGTGTCTCTAAAATTGGGATTTTTCCTCCACATTCCTTAAATCCACTGCTGTGAGGATCCTCTGGCATTTCACTGCCATTTATCTTCCTGTCACCCTTCAACAGTTTTTTTTTTTTTATTGTTGTTGCCCTAAATCAGGGAGATGAAAAGTGATTTTGTGTTGTTTTCAACAGAAAATACCTGGAAGAGGAAAGCAGGGAAAAAAGAAACATTGAATTGACTGCTTCCGAGTGGACCCTTCACAGCATGGGCACAGAGGTACGGGAGCAATGCCTGGATTTGGGATGGGAGCTGGAACTCCTCGTCAACAGAGGGTTTAACACTGTCCGGGGAAGCAGAGGAGGGAGATGATGTGCAGTGAACTGGGGCTGTTCCTTGGGTTTGGGAGCGGTAAATGGGTTATGGAAGTAGGTTTTCAGGAGCAGGTGTGGGTAATGTGTGCTGCGACCACATTGCTGCTCTTTTAAGACGGATAAAAAATCTCCATCTTTCTTGTATTCCTCAGGAAATCCCTCAACAAAATAATGGAAGTGACTGTGGAGTTTTTGTTTGCAAATTTGCCGATTTCATCTCCAGAGACAAACCCATCATCTTCACCCCGGTGAGAGGAGGTGTAAACAGCTCCAGCCTTTCCCACACATGCAGGAGCCAGGGAAGCTGCACAGCAGCTGGGGCAGGGGCTGAGGGTTTGTTCCTCCTGTCTGGTGCCTGCTTCTTGGGCCAGATCACGGAATCATGGAATCCCAGGGTGGTTTGGGTTGGAATGGACCTTAAAGACCATCTCATTCCAACGCCAGGATGCTGCAGCCTGTTGTTTGGGATATCTGGCCTTTGTATCTCTTGGAGAAACAGGTTTCCCCCTTGGACCAGCTCAGACACTGGTTATTTTCCAATGTTATTTTCCCATCTTTAATAAATGTCCCTGTAAAAGAAATGTGGTTTTGCTGGGTGGTTGTGTCACCCTCATGTGAAGCCCACCTTGTACCCAAATGGCAGGTGCTCAAAAGCAGCTTCCCCTTCAAGGGTTCCCTGGGTGTTAATGGAGATTTCCTGCCTCTTTCTCCCCTGGCTTCCTATGTGATGGATTTTTCCTGTTTCTTTTCAGGAACACATGCCTTATTTCCGCAGGAAGATGGTGTGGGAAATAATCCATCAGCAGCTGCTGGGAGACATGCACTGTTAGAAAAACACTGTTCTGTAAAAGAGTAGTATTTATTTCTTATTGTTTAGGTAAGATAAATATTAACTTATGTAAGAGCCTTATTGTACGGGAGCTATACTTGTTAATAGAGTAATTTATTTTTTAATTGAAAACCGATTTGCTGTCTCCTTGTGGTTTTTAACTTGCTCCCCATCTGAAGAAGAACAGGGGCTGTCTCTCCTGGTGGCTCTGGAGACATCCCTGTGCTGCTCCTGACCCAAAGAGCCACAAGATCCTGGCAGAGCTGCAGCAGGGCTTTATCTGTCTTTGCTTTCCCTGCTTGGTTCAATCTGCCACAACCTCGGGGCAGATTCTCCAAAGGATGAACAATTCCAGAGCCACTCGTGTTTTATCCTTACAAATAATTAATCAGGCACAATTAATCTTCCCTGAGGCTGCGGAAGATCCGAGCATGAGGACGCAGCAGCTGGGAATGTCTTAGGTGTCCTTTCCCCTTCCCTTCTGTTCTCCCTGTTTGGGGCTGCAGGTTTGAGCGTCCCAGGTGCCACCAGAGCCACTGTCCCGTGGCAGAGCATTCCCGGTGCTGGAGGGGTGGGAGGGAAGAGCCCAGCTCGGACTCATGGAGGGGGATTCTCTCATTGTGGCACCCGTCAGCACCCCAGGCCCTGCCCAGGCAGCCCCACCCTGCCCCCAAAGGACATCCCAGCCCCATCCAGCGCCTTTCCCCGCTGGATGTTCCATCATTTCAGCTTTGCCAGGGATGCGCAGGGAGGGAGAGGCGGCTTCATGATGGCAACATTTCCCAGGTCCTTGGGTAAAGCTACGCCTGGCAATGCCTACAACCCTGCCCCGCCCCAAATTCCCCCACATCCAGCCCTTCCCTCCCCTCCTGGGCAGCAGGGAATGGGGCACCAGGGAGGAGCTCCCAGCCGTGACCACCGCAAGGGACCCGAAAGAAAGCAACGGAGAGCAGGCTCAGGCTCTGGTTAGCTGGATATATTTCTCTTTTTTGTCGGTGTCTTGGGTTGGTTTTCACAGAACACTTTGCAGTAGAGGAAAACACAGATTCGCAGTCCACGGGAGCGGTGCTGGCACCGGCACCTCAGCTCCCATCCCTGCTCTTGCCCGTCGGCTTTCATCGCTTCCATCCGTCACTTTGATTTCCTTAAACCCTTGCTTTTTTTTTTTTTGTGTTTGGCTTTTTTTCTTTTTTCCCTTTTTTTTTTTCTTTTTAACCATTTCTCAAGCTTTCTCCGAAGGAACAGCCACTGGCTCTCGGCTTGCAGGAGACTACAGAAGAGCTCTGGGACACGGGGGATGGTTTCCTTCTTCTACCTCGCAGCTGACTTGGTCGAGATCATTTTTCCAACTCGTTTTTTTTTATTACAAAAATAAAAAAATGCTCCAACTATCAGTTTTACAAGGCATACAAAAATCTCTAAAAGGGCAACACAAGCGCAAGGTGCTGAGGTACGAAAACCTGAGGTAGTTTTTTTGTGTGTGTGTGTGTGTGTCAGGGGGGTTATTTGAGTTATTTTTCATTTGAAGCCAATTTCGCTGGTTGGGTTTTCCAGCCCTGGGCTGACAACCTCTTGTAAATCCGTTTTTTTTCACCCATTTCCCCCTCCTCTCCCTGCAACAGGGATCTTTCCCCAACGATCCCAGCCCAAAGCGGGCAGGGCTGGTGCTGCCCATCGTTTTCCAGTGCTGGGCAGTGATGGAGAGAGGACAGACAGACAGAAAGGGGGGACAGAACGGATGCAAACCCCGCTGATGGAGTCCAAAGCAAAGAGGCAAGGGTGTGTGAAGGAGAGGAACAATTCCTACAAGAGGAATCTTGTGGGCTCCTACAGGCCCTGCTCTTCTCAAAGCCCTTCAGAAATCGCTTTTTAACAGTTATTTAGTATTTTTTTCCCTGCTGGCGATCCTACAGCTCTGCTCTACGGTGCATTAGAGAACCAATGGACCAGCTCCTGCCATTAAACTTCTAGAAAAGCCTGCTTTTGCTAAAAACAAACAGCCCCCTCCCCCAAAAAATTAAAAAAAGTGAGTTAAAAAATAAAATCTTACAAAACTTAAAAATCGGCGTTAGTTTCGTTATTGATATATTAATCCTAAATTAACGAGCGCCATGCGCCGCGGCCCCCCCCCAGGCCGGGCGAGCTCCTCCTGGGTGAAACGGGCAGGTTGGGGGAGAATTCCAAAACAAAAACCACCTCTCTCTGCCTGGGTTAGTCCAGCTGACGGGGGAGCAGCGGGGGCGGCGATGGAGTAAGGCGGAAGCTGCGGGATGGAGAGAGCCCCCCCCGTGCCCCGGTTCTGCGCAGCCTGGCTGTAGAGGGGCTCGGGGGTCTTTGGTTCGTCCCCTGACCTGCTGGGGTCCGGCGCTGGCGGGGGGTTACATTCGTCGGGCGGTGCTGGCGGGAGCCTCACTTGCTGTGCTGCGAGGCCGCGGCTCCCTGAGCGTGTTTGTGCTCCTGCTGCTTCACCTGCTGCACGATTTCCCTGATCTTGCGCTGGGCAGTCTGGGGGGCAAGAAATGGGAGTTGGGGGGATCACCGGAGGCTGGGCTCCCCCACAGCCCCACCAGAGCTGAGCCCCACCGAGCACAACAGCATCGCGACCCTCCAGCTTTTAACCCCAGGCCAAGCACGTAAGTGATTCTGTGAGAAACGAGGATGTGCTAAAACGAAGGTTTGGCTTGTTCTTTCATCGCTCAAGAGCCTCGATTTTGGGGTGTCACCACTCCTCTGCAATCAGGAACCCAGCCTGGTACATGCACCCAGGTGCGATGCGGGAGCCAATTCCCACCCTGTGTCCAAGGCACAGATTTTGGCTAAATCAAGCCGATCTTTAATTTGAATGCAGCCAAAAACCCCTTCAATGCATCCTGGGTGCACAGAAACCACTCAGAGCAGCTCAGGGAACGCTGTGCTTGGCGGCTTTCCTTAAGCTGGGAATGTCGGGAGAGCCATGGCCAAATCTTACCTGACTGGCAAAGAAATGCCCAATGATTTTGACGACGACCTCCTCGTTCTCATCCGGGGTTTGGTCTCGGGGCACAATGACTTCTGCGCTCGTTAAGTTCTGCAGTTCGTTCACCTGGAGCAAACGACAGAGATCCAGGTTTTGCTCTGGGAGAGCCAAAATCCTCCGCTGCTGGTGCCACCCCAGCTCACGGCACCAGGCTGCACACTCAGCCAGCACATGGCACCAGGCTGCCGTGGCTCACGCCCTGTCCCTGCTGGGATGGTTCCCACCCAAGAGCCACCCCCGGGACACGGGGCTGGGACTGAGACATCACTGATACCACAGAGCACCTGGACAGAGGTGATGGGAGATAGGGGACGTCCAGCTCTGTGTTCCCAGGGCAGGTGGGAGCCCCCATGCCCCCACCTACCGTCTTGCCACCTTTGCCGATGACGCGGCCGGCGGCGAAGGAAGGCACCTTGATGTGGGCTTCGAGCTTCACTTCTTCTTTCGGGTTAAAGAAGTTTTCCTCTTTCAGCTTCCCAAATATTCGCCCCTGGGCCTGGAGAAGGGACAAAAGGGACATAAAGGTGGTGTGCAGCATCCTGGAAGTGGCCTGCCGGGCCCTTCATTCCAGCAAGCGATGATGTGCCAATGTCCGGCAGCATCAAAACCGTGGTCCCAAGCTGTGAAGTCCCCCCTGGCATGATGGAGACCAAAGGGATGCTCTCACCTTGCCCCTGCCCATGTCCCCAAGCCAGCCCCCACCCCGTGGCCACCGCACCTTGAACTGAGCCTCAGGTGGCCCTGTGATGATCACCATGCGCTCGCTGGCATCCGGACCTTCTGCCGGGGCGATCTGCAGAGGGACGGGGAAGGAGTGTGAGTGTGACCCCTCCTTGGGCAAGACCTCCCCTGTGTGGGATGTGGCCCCATGCCAGGACACCCCCCATGCAGAGACACCCCCCTATCCACGCAGTGGTGGCAATCAGGATGCTGCAGGACTGGGTTTCTATTAACTTGGGGAGCAAAACCATTCACCAAGGGCTCCCTTCTCTGCCCTCAGCAGTGGGAAGGGGAAACTGAGGCACAAAGCCCTGGCCCAGCCCCGCAATCCTGCTCACCTTGATGGAGGCACCAGCAAACCGTGCCAGCTGCTTGATGTGCTGCCCCTTCTTCCCGATGATGGCCCCCACTGCCTGTGTTGGGATGAACAAGTTCACGACCTCCTGCTCCGGCAGCTGGAAAGGGCATGGAAGAGCCAGAGGGTCAGGGGAACAGCTGGATCAGGGGGTCGCTTCCCCCTGCCAGCATTCCAGGCTTGAAGAGGTGGTGGGCTGGGTTGGGTTGGGTTGGGTTGAGTTGGGTTGGGTTAAGTTGGGTTGGGTTGGGTTAAGTTGGGTTGGGTTGGGTTGGGTTAAATTGGGTTGGGTTGGGTTAAATTGGGTTGGGTTGGGTTAAATTGGGTTGGGTTGGGTTGGGTTGGGTTAAGCTGGGCTGGGCTGTGGTCCTGGCATGCACTCCCTGCTTTTTGCCTGCCCTCCCACAAGGTGCCCAAAGGAAGACCTCACGGCAGGAGGTGCCAGGGCACTTTTGGGGAAGGGAAACTTACGGGGTGCTGATGGGGAAAGGCGCCGGCTGGCGGGGCTCCGTACAAACCCGACAGATAGGCTGAGGAGCCCTGTGGCGGGAGAGAAACTGAGGGTCAGTGACATCAATGATGTCCTCAAGGTGCCAGCCCCCTCCCAGACATGGAGGAGTGTGTCACCACCACGAGCGACACAAGGGACGCAGTAACCACCCCTCATCCCCTGAAAACCCTCTAGGAGAGCGCAGGCGCATCCAAGGACGAGCTGCAGCCCGGATCCTGCGCCTGCGGCACAGCACGAGGCTGGGATGTGGGTGGGAGCTCCCAGTTAACCCCAGTCCCTCCCCACTGCTGTTTTTTTGGCTGTGTCCTGCTAACGTTTGTATCAGAAAAAAGGTCCCCTTCTGGCCTCACCGGGGGGCTTGAAAAAGGCCACACAAAGCTTTGGGGTGAAGGACCCCACACCAAACACTGCCCTTCAGGAGACCCGTCCTGCTCCTCTCCATCACGCCCATGAGTAATTCCTACAGCTGCCTCCCAAAGCCTGCGGATACAGGCATCTTCCCCTCCACAGGCTCAGAGTCACCAACCAACCCTCCCGGAGCCCTCCAGAGCCACCACAACCCCAACACATCCTCCCCGGCACTCACCGTCCTCCTCCGCCCGCTCTGCTGCTGGCATTTCAGGGAAAGAAAACAGCACAGGTAAATTAACCCACAGCTCAGAATAAATTATTTAGGGACTAACAGAGACAGCCCACAGCTCCAGGCTGACCTGGGATGGACCTTCTCCATCAGCACCTTGCCCATCCTGCTCTCCTGCCACGGCACCATCCCTGCCCACTGTCACCTCAGGGGTTGTGAACATCCTTGCCCAGGTTTCAGCACCCCAAGAACAAGGAGAACCCTCCCCTGTGAGGTGGGGTGGAGGGTGGCTCCCCACGAGCACAGCCCCCTGGGTGCCAGGGCAGGGATCCACTGATGGCAGTGGATGCACAGGGTGGGCTGCTTGTCCCCTGCACGCCCTGTGGCCACATCAGGGGGCTCTGGTGGCCACCAAGACTAGACCCACAGGGCACAACCCAGTCCATACCATCACAACCCAGTGGTGGGCTTGGGGTCAGGACTGAGGACCACCTACGTGGTTTTTCCATGCTCTCTTCAGAGAGCAGCACCCTTGGGACGCAGTCCTTAAACACTGGTGAAACCCAGCTCAGCACAACACAGGGACACAGCTGATCTTCCCAGGGGGCTGCAGCCAAGCAGGGACAAGCCACCTCCATTCCCTGTCCCGCTGTGATGAGCATCCTCCGCAAATGGCCCAGAGTCAGAGCTCCCCATGAGGTGGCTCCTACAGCTCCGGTGTCCACCCAAACCCAACAGCTCCGGCAGCACACTCCAGACACCAGGAACATCTCACACTTACTGCAAAGGGGTGGTACGGGGTGGCAGCTGCAGCCCCTCGGGCCCCCGGGGTGGACGGGAGCATGGACAGCCCTGTGGAGAAGATGCCCAGAGTGCTGAGGTTCAGTCCTGGGATCAGGTTGGCCTGTTGCTGGGAAAGGAAAGACACGGAGAAAGGTGTGAAAGGTGCAGTCCTGGGCTTCTCAACACAGTGTGGATGTGATGGGCGAGGCCCAACCCTTGTTGTAACACATCGACCTCCACTCTGAATTCTCATCTGGCCACCTGCAGTGGGAACAGCCCTGGTGGGAGGGCTGAGCTTACATTGACAGCCACCATGTCGTTCTCGTAGGCCTCGCGCAGCTTCTTCATGATCTCCACCTCAGCGTTGGAGCAGGCCTCCATGCTGCCCTTCACCGTGATGGTGCGCTCAGGGTTGTAGATGGTCAAATCCTGCAAACTGCCCCACGGGAAAATCCAGAGACACGGTTACATTCCTTCTCCAAGCCAAGAAAAACCCCAGGAGAACTCAAATCACAGCTGAGGGCTACCCCCGAGACAGTGTGAGAGCCACATGCCCTCTCCCTGCCCAACACCACCATCCATCTGGGATGAGGAACATCCACCCAGGATGGGGAATGCACATGGGAGGACACAGCTGCTCTGTTTTTCGGCTCCAGCACTGCTTGTACCATGTTGGATGGAATGGGGTGGCCTGGTGTTCACCGGGACTTCACTGAATCATTAAATCATGGAATCATGGAACGGTTTGGGTTGGAAGGGATGTGAAAGCGCATCCAGTTCCATCCCCTGCCATGGACAGGGACACCTTCCACCATCCCAGGGTGCTCCAAGCCCCATGCAACCTGGCCTGGAACACTTCCAGGGATGGGGCAGCCACAGCTTCTCCAGGCAACCTGTGCCAGGGCCTCCCCACCCTCAAAAGGAAGAATTTCTTCCTAATATCCCAACCCTGCCCTCTGGCAGTGGGAAGCCATTCCCCCTGGTCCTGTCACAAGAACTTACGGGGAGATGGTGATCTTCGTGCCCGTGTCCTGCTCAATCTTCTTGAGGTTGCGGCCCTCCTTGCCAATCAACCTCCCCACCAGGCTGTTGTGTGCCAGGATTTTCAAGGGAATCTCTTCTGCTCTAAAATGGATTAAAAAAATAAAATCTAAAGGTCCAGACAGTCAGGAAACAAAGAAATTTCCAGCCACAGGCACTAAGGATGTGGCGGAAAGGAGAAGGACCACCACCACCATTTCCCACCACGCTTTTGGCTGAGCCAGGAGCACTCACGATTTAGTTTCGTCAGCCTCCTTCTGCATGATATCCAGGATCATGCGGCACGCTTCCGAGCACCCCTCTGGCGTGGCGTGGATGGTGATGGGCTTCTCGGCAGCGCCGGCGTTCTCCTTCCGATGGATGTCAACCCTGCGGTGAAACAACCGGCAGAGAGGAGCCCCTGAGATGGGTCTGGTGTCACACAGAGATTTTTGAGAGCTCGGGAGGTGAGAAAAACTCATTTCAACACTTGCTCAAGCTTTGGGGTGAACCTGGGTCTCGGGTGCATCTACCATCACCTGGCTCGCGCAAGCCCAGGCAGTGTTTGGTTTCGGGTGGTTTGGATCAGATTTGGGCCACGTTCGCCTGTAGGACCCAAGGTCCTGGAAGCTGAAGGGTGTCACAACATCAACCAATGCACCAAGGGGGCAGAACAAATCTTCAACTGGACAAAGCCCTGAACAACCTGGTCTATCATCTCTGACGCCAGCCCCGCTTGGAGCAGGAGACTGGATTAGAGGCCTCCAGAGGTCCCTTCCAACCTCCGCCTCTCTCTGCACAACACCCGAGGCTGTCCAGCGACCACGTCCTTCGGGACAGAGAGCACTTACCCGTGGGCAGCGTCTGTCACGACACGGAGGCACCCGGCAACAACAGCGCTGGTACTCACGCCCTTCCAGGGGAGACCAGAAGGCTCCCGTGCGCATCGGCAGGGACCGTGCTCTACTCCTCTGGTCCTCCCTCAGCTCATGGCGGGAGGAGGCACGGCCTCCAGCTCGCTCCTCACGCTCAACCGTACCTGGCAAAGCCCTGAGAGAGAGGGAGAGAGGAAAGCAGGGTAGGAGACTCCCGCACCTCAACCACGCGCCTTGGACAACAGGGGGAAGAACCTTTCCATCTTCTCCGCGCGAGTCCGCGCACTCTTCCCACCGGAGGGTGATGCCGTGCGGCCGTCCTGCCATCGGCCACCACCTTGGTGTCCCTGTCACTGCTGCAGCCAGGGCCAGATCTTCTGAGCAGGTGCGGTAGTGGCAGCTCAGCCACTCCGGAATGCTGCCAGCGCTCAGCTCCGACACGGTGGGTGCCCTCCGGCCACGTCTCCAACGTCCTGTCCCAACCGGGATCATCCAGGGTGCTGCTGCATGTGCCAGGCCAAGGGCTGCAGGGCAGAGTCACCACACAGTGCCACACTGGGATGCTGTAAGGTCCTGGTGGGTTTGCACAGGTCAGCTCTTCCAGGAGCTCAAGAGCCAGCACGTTGGAACACGGACGGTGGAAGGGGAGCAGCTGGGTGAGCCTTCCCAGAGAAAAGGGCAGAGCCAGCCCCACCCGCTCCAAAGAGACCCTGGAGTGGTTCCATCCAAGCACTGAACAGGGAGCGAAGGCAGAGTGTGATTCCCTTTGTAGGCTCCATCTCTCCAGACCTCCCACGGCTTCAGCTGGAGCTGCTCAGGCAGGAGACTGGTGCTGAGTGGACCGTGCAAAGCGGTGATGGAAACACTGGCACCCTCTGGCCATGTTGCCAGCCCGTGGTGGCCCAGCCATGTGCTCAGTGACACTCTCCGAGGTGCTCCCAGCTGTGGAGCTCCCTCAGGCTGGCCTGGAGGATCCGTTCCCAGCAGGTACAGGACACTTGCTGCCACCCCTTTGCCGGGGACAGGGCGAACACGTCATGACGGCCACATGAGGCGATGACAGACCAGGCTGATGCTCCCGAAGCAGGGGGAATCGATGAGGAATCCCAACAAACCCCACAGATGGGAGCCATGCAGCTCCTTGGACCCACGAGCAGCTGAGGCTGGTGGAGATGAGGACACGGCTGAGCCTTCGCACCAGAGAGGGACCAAGTCCCACGAAGGTGCTGAATGGAGGCATCGAGGTGATGAGGACCTTGGACAAGCCTTAGAGAGGGGCACAAGACAGGTTCCTGGCTGACCAACCCATCCCACGTCTGGATGCGTGGGCACAAGCTCACTTTCCAGAGAGAAGAAGGACGGCACGTCCGCCCTCAGAGAGCTGGAGAAGAGAGAGCTCTGGACCTCCCAGCACATCCCAGTGCCACTGCTGAACTGCTCCATTCCGACAGGAGGATGGAGAAGGGGACCTTCAGCACCCTCACTCCATCACCTAGTGCTGCAGAGAGGGATGACCAGGGATGAGGGGACAGGGTTTGCATATGGAGCAGCAGGAAAAGCCTCCAAGAGACCTTAGGCAGGGCTGGGAATGCTTCAGGGAGTGGTTGCCACGAGGCACAGCCCTCTCCAGGTGGACAATACAGTGTGCCTGTAGGGTTATCCCGGTCCCATGGCCGCTGGGTAGCCATGATCCTCTCCTCATGGAGTTCCAAGGGCTGTGGAAGGTCACCTGGTGGGGTGGGCTCTTGGTCTGGGCTTCTTCATGGAAGAAGGTGGCTCAGCCTGGGGACGGTTTTGCCCCCTGGGGCTCAGAAGCATCTTTGGGATCTCTGTATGTGGAACCAGGGTGAAATCCAACGTGACCAGAGGTATCCAGAACCCAACGTCGCTCTGGGAAGGAGCAGGGGCCGGGCAACAGGATGTCACCCTCGGATCATCACACCGGTGGATGAGGGTGGCCTGGGCGGGGACAGAGCGTGAGACGACACGCAAGCTGAAGGACAGGGGCTCCTGTGACTGCCTGGGATGGATTCTTGAGGTCCCCTTCACCCAAGCCTGAGCAGAGGTAGTGCCCCGCTGTGCGCAGGGCAGGAGAGAGGAGAGCACTGAGCACGGCCTTCCTCCACGGCACCGGGTCTTCGGGCAGGCACGGGGAGCCACTCCACAAGGAGGGACAATGCAGTGGCAGAAACTGCTCCAAGCAACAGTATTTGGCTTCCTGGCTGGGAGAAACCAGCACCTTCCCACCTTCCTTACCAGGCTCAGGGCTTGGAAAGGGCAAATTCCAGTCTTGGGTAGTGAGGACACAGCTACACCTGCTGCTCATCCCACCAGGACTCACCTGGAGAAGAAGGGTTTGCGGCCAACCAGGATCTGCTCACGGCTACCAGGTGGCCACACCCTGGGGCGAGCCAGGCTCCAAGAGCTCCTCTCCCTACTCCTCTGCCCCCTTTCCGTACAAACCTCTTCCTGCCAACCCAACGCCAGGGTTTGGCTCGTCTTTCTACCTCCAGCCACACCACTACCAAAGATTTGCCTCTAAAATCTCCTCTGAGAACTAGGATGCTCTGGGACAGGAGTCCTACGTCCCATGGGATCACCAGGTTCAGGATGATGAGCACGGGAGAAGACAGCTTTGGGTTAAACACAAACACACCTGGACAGGAACACACCATGCAGGAAAACCATGCAGAGAATGAGCGGTGAGATCAGGAGAACAGCAACAAGAGAAACATGGAAAACTTTGGCAAGACAATCCCACTTTTTGGTTTTTTTCCTTTTTTTAGTTCAAAAATAAACACGTTAATAGCTGAAAAAGGCTTGAAATAGTTACAAAAGCCATCCTTCTTGTGGCAGCGTTCCCACAGTGTCCCTTTCCCCTCAACAGCTCTAGCCCATATGGGATGCTGCAGGATGAGCAAATCCCAAGGACAAAGACCACTGCACCGAGGATTCCCCTTTAGGATTTTGTCCCCAAACTTGCCATTTATTCCTAAAGCCTCATCCCCAGCTGTTCTCATGAGGCTTTAGGAACTCATTCCGGGCCTTTTCCAGTGTGCATCCCCCTCTTGCCGCACCCAGACCACCTTGGCCAGCAGGAATGGTTTCGGACTTGAGCTCTGCCACCACCCCCTGAAGGCTGCACCCCAAGAAATCAGCAGTGGCCGGCGCTCCAAATCCCCCAGTGCAGGGAGAACCCGAGCTGGGACCTACAGCACCCTTCAGAAGGAAACAAAACCATTGGAAGTACTTACTTGGACTGGGTTTGCTTAGTAAGGTTCTTTATGGTCAAGCCCTCCTTTCCTATGATCGCACCAACAAACTGCGTGGGCACCAGCATCCGCAGTGGGAAATCGAGCTGTTTGGGCTGCGAGGAGCCCCCTGGGGAGGAGCCCCGCTCCCTGGAAGAGTGGCCCCCGCGGCGGGATCGCTGGGGGGGCGGAGGGGAGCTCACCTCTTCATCCGGGATGTAGGAAATCTTGAAGGAATAGTTCTCAAACTGGTGGTCGCTCAGCTTCTCTATTGCTCTGCAAGGCAGGGAGATGCGGGGGGTGGTGAGAGGCTCCCCCGGATGGGTTCCCCTCCAGCACCTCCTCCACACATAGAATATGGGCCCTTCCCAACCTGTGTCTTCTTCCTTCTCCAGTCTGGAGAAGGTGGCCATGGGAAGCCAGCCCTGTAACCCACACTTTTCCCATGAGGAGCAAGTCCCATAACCTGGTGGGACATCGTCCCCATCCACGTGGGTCGTGCCAAAGCTGGCACATGACTTCTCCGGCCACCAGAGGCGGGGCAGCAGCCCAGGGACCTGCCCCTTCACCTGGGCAAAGTCCTTGCCAGAAGCTCCCACACAGCATGGGAAGGGTCTCACAGGTTTTTCGGACATGGAAAAGGTGACAAAGCAGCTCCGAGCCACCACTGCTGCTCCAGGGAGAAGGATGCAGCACATGGTGCCCCCTCTGTTGGGAACTCCAACTCCCTTCCTGGCTGGAAGAGGCTGGAGGCAGCACCTGGACTCTTCACCCCCAAGCCCCTCCTCAGCAGTGATGTTTGGCCACACCAGCACCTGCCATGACCCCGCTGGGCTTCAGCTTTCCCATTTTGGCTACCGACAGATCACAAGCAGCTCCTTGCCAGACCTGAATTCCACATCCTCTGAGGACTTCTGCAGCTTCACCATCCCTTTCTTAAGTTCAAAAAAGCCTCTTATCCCAAAGCATTGAGCACTGCTGCGTTGGGGAAACTCTCAGTGTTCCTTTATTGCCACACATGCCAAGACCATGGTGGGATTTTTGGGGCTGTCCTGTGCAGGACCAGGATTTGGACTCAGTGACCATCGTGGGTCCCTTCCAGCTCAGGGAATTCCATACCTCAAAGACACTCATGTCATGTTTATCTGTGGTCCACAGCACATCCAGGCACAAGAAGGATTCTCCTCTGCCCTCCTGGACCAGCAGATCACCGTCCCCATCTCTGTCCTCACTTATCCAGGGCCATGATGGGCCAACTCAGATGGGAAGCTGGTGGAATGTCCATCAACAAATGGACTCACAGACGCTCTTCGTGGCCTGGGATCTGCTCTTGATCATATCAAAGATACCCTGGCCACTAATAATAACAAGCTCAATATTTGCTCCTAGGGCTGGTCTCTAGCACACGGCTGAAGTCTCTACAAGCCTGGAACAAAACCCTTGTTTGGAACGATCCTTCCACTTCTGAAATAACCCCTGATTTGTATCACCCCATCTCCCATGCCAGGGGAGAAGGCAAAAGACAGCCCAGTGGTGGGAGAGCCTAGAGAAGCCTGGAAGATACCTGGGATTCCTTGGGAAAGCTGGCGTGGTGTGAAATTACGGGCAAACCGAAACAAACCCCACTCACACTTTTGCCTCTTCCTTCGTCGCGTAGGTCACGTTGACAACGGCAGTTTCTGTGTCTGTGTTCACTGCGGGGAGCAAGAGAAGGAAGAGTTGGAGCAGGGATGGGAGAGGTGTCACCGCTGCTCCCGGCACACTCCGGAGGGGGATACAGCTGGGATGGGGGGAGGGAGACTTCTGCCCCATGGCACGCCTGGGCACCGCTGTGTTTTCCCCCAGCACGAGGACTGGGCTGGATCCAAGGCTGGATCCAAGCAGGACGCAAGGCTGGACATCCCCGATCCACCAGTGGATCCCAAGCTACACTCAGCTCATTTCTGCTTGCAGGGATAATCCTTTTTTCAATTTTTCAAGGACCAGGAGCATTCCTGGGGATGGAGGATGGATGGCCCACGTCATCCCACCACTGGACAGGTAGCTCCACCTCCACCAGCAGAGTTTGTGTTCCAAGGGAAACCCATTTCAGACCAGTGCTACTGGGATAACTAGGTTTCATCCCAGTGGGCTTCCTGCAGCCTGGGCAGAGCTGGGGAGCAGCGCTGGGAATTTTGCAGGGGTGAGGACCACGCTGAACAATCTTACCTTGCTCTACGTTCTCCACCGTGCCGTACTGAGCTAAGAGGCCATCCAGCACCTGAGGACAGAGCAGCAAACCGGGCAGGTGAGGCCCCAAGCAGGCAGGGCAAGAGCCCACTCCACCCACAAACACCGTCCAGCACCACCCAACCGCTCCAGCACCTCCACCCACCTGCATCCCATCATCCCAAAGCTGTCCCACCGCTCAGAGCTGGCCCACAGCTCTGCTAACCCACAAGCAGGCAGGAGCTGGAGCCCAGTTCATGCTCCCTCCTGCAGTTACTGGGAAGTTAAAGGGTGGCCCATGTGCAGACCACGTGCTCCAGCAGCACCGCTTGTGCTGCTGGGGGAGGAGATGAACGGGACCTTTTTGGGATCAGCCACTTCTTACCTCCCACTGTAGGTGGGGGGGGATGTTTCGGATCTGGATCTTCCTGCTCCTGCAAAGACAAAGCCCTGGGTTAGGGTCTGCAGGCACCTGGCAGCGGAGGGAAAAGCCTCTCTGGGAATCAGACAGCAGCTGTTGAGAGCTTCCCAAAGCATCCCGCTTCCCCACGCCGAGCCGGGGCAGCTCATCCCCAGAGAAAGCCATTTCTCCCGGCTTTGCCCTGGTCACCACTGGGGCTGAAGCTCTCTCTGGAACGCTCCCTCCTCATTCTGGCTGTCAGGTTTCCAAGGAAACCTCCTGAAAGGAGCCTCTGCAGAGTCATGACCGCACAGGGATGCGTGGACAGCCCTGCCCACACTGCTCGGGGCTGGACAGCCAGGTGGGAACAGGACTCCCAGCCCCGTCATGGCCAGCCCTGCTATCCCTTGAGGGGAGCTCTCCAAAAGTACACCCAGATGAGGCCCACCACTTCCCAGCAACGTGGGGCTGCTTTCCTTGGGGAAACCCAAATAAACATCCTTGGAGGCCGGAGCTTGGAGATGGCCGACACATCCAACCGTGTCCAGTGGCGCTTCCAAACTCACATGACAGCCTGGCCATGGCTCACTCCCAACCTGGTTGTGGTTCCATTCCCAGCCTGGACATGGTTTCGTTCCCAACCTCACCATGGTTGCATTCCCAAACTGTGGTTGCATTCCCAACCCTGCCATGGCTGCACAGGAAGCACTGCCAAGGGTAACAGCCCCCACACATCTCCCCAGCCTGGCTGTGAGATGTGCTTGGGCAGTGAGAAGTTCTGACACAGCCCAGTCCATGGAGGATCCAGCCAAGCCATGAGCTCATCCACGAGCCACCCAGATCAGCATTCCCAATCCAGCCTGGAGCCAGTCAGCTCCAACCACAGCACTGTCCTACGTCCTCACCTGGTCCAGCTCCGATGCTCTGAGCAGAGCACAGCTGGACCAGCCCTCCCAGCTCCCAGGCTTTCCTGACCAAGCTACCCCATGCCCACACACAGAGCCAGGTTTCAGGAGCTGATCAGCAGCTGGAAGCTGGTTTTGTGAAGTTTTCCTTTTCCCCGGGATGAGTTCAAGGAGGATGCCTGGAAGGACAGGTCCCACCAGCGTGAAAGTTCCACAGGAACACAGAAGCAGCCCCAGCTGATGGCCACCAACACCCAGGGGCCAAACCCCGCCAGACAAGGAGGCAGGAGGAGGTGGAATAAGACATCAACAACCTGATCCCACCAGCAATCTTCAACTGCTGGGAAACAAGACCTTCCAGCTCTCGTCCCTGCTCTCACAACTCATTGCACAGACAAACCCTGAGCCCCCGCCAACAATTTTGGCAGATAAAGAGTTCCTCAGGTAGTTTGGAGCCAGACACCGGGGCCAGCGAGGAAAAGGCAGGGAAAGGGATGTTTTCTGAAATGTGGGCTGTGAGGGCAAGAAAAACCCCACAGCTCATCCCATGAGAAGGACCATGGACAAGCAGGTGAAACCACCAGGAAGCCTGGTATCTCCTGGGGCTGCTCAGCCAGGGATGGTCAGTGGGACAACAAACCCTGCGCTGGCATCCAGCTGAGCAGGTGTGCTCAGGAAAACGCTCCTGTCCCCAGCTGCCACCGGGGATTTCACAGCTGGGAATCCCAGAATCCCTGCAAGGGAAGGAGCAGGATTTGTCCTATCCCACCGCCAGCCATGCCCACCCATGGCAGGAAGGAGGACCTGGCCCAAGGGAGACCGCAGCAATGATGATCCTGCTCTGTTCACCAACAGCCTGAGCCCTTCTCCTGCCCTTGTCACCCGTCCGTGGCTGACGCCGTTCCCAGTACGGACATTCCACAGGGACCACTCCAGAAAATGGGATATGTTTCATTTTTAAAACCAACCAGCATTTCTCAGAGGGTCTATTTTAAGGTGCCCAGATCCTGCCCGGATACTCAGCTCCCAGGAGACTGCTCCTGCCAGCTCCAAGAGACACATCCCACTCCCGAGATGGCGGGTGCCACGCTGCGAGGCCGGAGTGCCTGAACGAATCCCTGCGAGTCTCGAACCATCGGACAGAGCCGGACACGCTGCCCAGTCACTCCCACCACCTCCCACACCCAAACCAACGGGGGGCACCTTCATCCCAAGGTGCCACTGCTCAGCTCCAAGCCAAAGCATCACCACAGCCATCCTCCTCTCCCAGTGTGGGAACCATGGGGATGCCCCAGGCTGGACCACAGAGGAGCTGCTCTCCTTTCGGGGTTCATTTGGCTCAGCCCACCCATCACCACAGCCCAGGAGCCCAGGGGACACAGGGCATTTGGAAGGGACACATCCAAGAGAAACCAGCACAGCGGCTGGACGCGGTCCCTTTGCCACTCCTGGAAAAGCCCTGCCTTGAGTTGGATTGCTCCAGGGTCTTAATTCCCCTACTCCTCTGCCAAGGGAGATGCCAGGGGAGATACCAGGGCAGCCCTGGTCTCCCAAGGTGCTGCCTCGCTCCTCCTGGCCCACCTCCCAAAACACCCAAACAGAGGGATCACAAGCAAGGTGCCACATAACCCCACTACGGCATATTCCCACTTCCAGCGTCCATCCAAACCTTTGCAGAGCATCTAAAGACACCCAAAGGGCACTCAGGCTTCAGCTCCCGCGGGCGGGATTCCCAGCAGCTCAACATCACCACTCAGCATTTAAAATAAGGTTATTATTCCTACTGGGTGTGTTTATGGCTCTTGTAATTCCACACCTGGTGGAAGCAGCGCTGGACCACACACAGCCATCGCTGATGGAGTCATGGATGTACATCTGGAGCCACGACGGATGCATGTGCTATTCCCAGGGCTGGGGCACGGGCCATTCTTCTCGAACACCACTCCCGGGGGGAACTTTGAGGCAGAAAACCCCTTTATTTTTATTTTTATTTTGATTTTAATTTTAGTTTCATTTTCCCCACCCTCCCAAAGCCCAGGGATTGACTCCAGGGCACGCACAGAACACCAGCACAGGAGCTCATGGTGGCCCAGCAGCCGCATTTCACCTACCCTGTCTTGCAGCAGACTGGTGAGGGTTTAAAAAATAAAATAAATCATAATAACCAGCTGGGAGAAAAACACTCAACTGGGTGATGCAGCTGGCCCTGCTGTAGCGAGTGCCCTCGGATAACCCGGAGAGCTGCATCCCTCTGGCTCTTCCCTACCTCCACACATCCACCTCGCTGCCTCACCAGCTTCAAGGCCTAAAGAAACCAGGTTCACCTGTTTTTTTCTCTTCTAAATTGATCCCAAACTGGTCCTGCTCACCAGCAGCTCAAGGAGGAAGCATCTCCTCCACCCCGGGGCAGGGGTTTGGGTATCAGGAGCTGCCGGCAGCACAGGGAGGATCAAGCAGTGAGCGAGGAGGTAAAGTGGGCTCATGAAATAATCCAGGACAGAGCTGTGTGTCATTTCATGCATCCATTAGAGCAGAATCACGGGGCTGACATCACAATCCTGCAGGGAAAGGGGATGGAAAAGCCCCAGCCATCCACAGCCTGCCGGCATCCCCACCGCCATGTGCCTGCTACCTGCACTTGCCGAAATCATGCAGTAAAACAGAAAAGCCTTAAAACTGGGGGTTTATTCCCCAGAATCAGGAGGATTGAGGGGGTTTTGGCACATCCCCCCTCTTTTTCCAGCATGGCTTCCTGCCCTCTTGTAGCTCCCAGGGAAATAGTGGGTAACAATCGCCTCGAAATCCAGAGACACAGAAGGACAAGAATAAAAATGACATGGAGGTGTGAAATGAAAATGAGCCACCAGCTCCCTGCCCCACATCCACAATGGATCCCTGGATCTTCCCTGCTGGCCCCACGGATCACCCAACATTCCTCAGTCAAGGTGAAGCTCCAGAGGGGCTTTGTCTCCCACAAGAATTTGGGAACTGGAAACAAGCTGGCTTAAATATCAGCCCCATAATATAATAACAAAACCTCAATAAAATAATACAGTAATAAAATAATATAGTAATACAACACTACATAGTAATATCATACCATAATATAGAAAAAGAATACATAATGGAATACAAGGGATGGCTTCACAACTCTCTGCCCTAAAAAACACGGATTTCTTCCTACTCAAGCTTTGTAATACCTTACTATAAGAAAGCTTAAAGGGATTCTATCACCTTCCACCTTGGATCAGCGCTGAGGGCAGAGAAAACACGCTCTGCCACCTCCTGTTTTCCATAAAAATCAGTTTTCAAGAGAACTGGGGGAAAAAAGCAAAGGGAAAACACGCTGAAAACCCAGTAGGGGCTCTGCCTGCTTTATGAAATGTTTGTCCCAGGCAAGGAAACATCTACAAAAAATGATTCCCATCATCAGGCAGGGACCAACCTCTGTCCCAGCTGAATTTTCCAGACCCAGGAGTTCAGAGCCTGAGCCAGCTACAGTCCCCTGACTGGGCAGGGAAGGAAGTGGCTCTTGGATTTGTGACTGCTCATTATTATATCTATTTTCTGGGTCTACTGGGGTTGTCCTGGCGGAGTTTTGCTGTCGCCCAAGCCCACCCAGCAACAGATCCTGCAGAGCAGCAGCTCCGTGAGCGCTGGATGAGCATTAAAGAGCTGCCCCAGTTTCCACCAGTTGCCAGGAGCGTGGAGGCTGCGGCTGCTCCAGTTCCCCTCCCGGCCCGGGGGCTTTGCCCTGACGCTCTTAAGGAATTAAAATCCCTCGGTGGTAAAGCCCCGGCCTCGTCCTGCCGAGGGCCGGGCAGCACCGGAGCGCTGCAGCCCCGGGAGCTGCGATGGATCAACAATAGGGACGGACGGGAATCGCGGCCCATCTGTCACCGCCCCGCAGATTAAGGGGGGAAAAAAACAAAAGAGGGTGGGGAAGAGGAGGGGGGAAAGAAGAAGAAGGTTAAAAAAAAAAGGAGGGGGAGAAAAAAAAAAGGAGAGGGGGANNNNAAGGGGAAAAAAGGGAAAAAAGAAGGAGGAAAGGAACGTGGGGGGAAAAGGGGGAAGGGAGGGAAAATGAAGTGGGAAAAGAAGAGGGGAAAAGAAATGGGGGAAAAGAGAGGGGGGAAAAGGAAAAAGAAAGGGGGAAAGAAGACAGGGAAAAGAAAGGGGCAAAAGAAAGGAGAGAATAGAAGAGGGAAAAAAGAAAGGGGAAAAGAAGGGGGAGAAAGGAGGGGAAATGGGGAAAGAAAAAGGGAGGAAGAAAAGGGAAGAAAAGAATGGGGGAAAAGAAGGAAGAAAGAAAGAGGTGGAAAAAAGTGGGGGGAAGAATGGGAGGAAAAAGAAGGGGGGAAAAGAANGGAAAAAGAAGGGGGGAAAAGAAAGCAGGGAAAGGAAATGGGGGAAAAGAAACAAGGGGAAAGAAGGGACAAAAAAAATCACGGAAGCAAAGACCCAAGTGGAAAGGAATCTAAAGAAAACCAAAATTCAAACACCACCAACTCCCAGTTCACCCACACCTGCAAATAGATAAGATAAAATAAAATAAAATAAAATAAAATAAAATAAAATAAAATAAAATAAAATAAAATAAAATAAAATAAAATAAAATAAAATAAAGTAAAATAAAATAAAACAAAATAAAGTAAAATAAAATAAAACAAAATAAAAACGAGCACCAGCGTCACCCCTCGCCAGAGCCAGCACTGGAGTCTGGGAAAGGATCAGCTCCAAGGGGATTCTCTTGGCCAGCTCCATTGGGAACAGCATCCCAGACCTATGGGAAACTGGGCACACATCCAGTGGGCAGCAAGAGGGGAGTTTCCCATCCTGGATGTGACCAGCATTGCCCTGGCAGCTTCATATGTATGTCTACATATAAATATAAATATATATAGTGCCTCTTTTTGTATGTAAATATGTCTTATAAAATCTTATGTATTATATAGGAATATTTCGTGTATTTTATGTAATCTAATATATTTATATAAACGTTTCATATAAACTTACATAAATGTAGAATCATAGAATAGTTTGAGTTGGAAAGGACCTTTAGAGCTCATCTAGTCCATATATCTCATATAAAAATATGTGTGAGAAGTGTATTTTTATACAAATAAAATATATATATGTATAAAGTACCTTTGATATAGCGTCTTTATACATGTAATATCTTTTATTCATATCTACATAAAAGATACCAAACACTTTAAACACACCACCATTCATTACTAATTTGTATCAATATGTAAAACATCAAAAGTTCTAAAATATATCTATTTTAGGATACAGGACTAGGACTGAGAGCAGCTCCACTTTTAGCACCCCAAATTCAATTTTGTGCTCCCCGTGTGCATTTCCAGACACACGCGGGGAGGTTCCAGGGGCTTTTCCTGCCAAAGCAACTGGTGTGCACGGGAATTCCTCTCTCCTAATTAAGCATCTCACTAACGACAGGCAATTATCGATAAGGAAAGCAAAGATGGGGTGTCCAGAGGAACAACAAAAGGCCTGGATGTTTATCCCGAGCCTTAACATCACCAGCATTTATGGGTTGAAAAACACAGGGAAATAAGTAAATAATCAATAAAGCAAAACCACGCAGAAATGAGACTTGAATTGATGCTCAAAAGAGAATTATTTAAGGGTAATTCTTTTTGAAACAGGAGAAAATGCCATAAAATCACCCCCAGCAAAGCCACTCGGGCGGGCACCGGCACCGCTCCTCCTCCAGCCACCTTTATCTGGGGCAAAACCACCCGAGTTTTACACATAACGAGGCATTTCTATACAATCATTTAGGATCACAATGATTTCCAGGCTCCCCTCCCTGCTCTTCCCGCCTCCCTAGTGCTTTCCTTTCTCATTTCTGACAATTATGGCAGAAACAGAAATTAAAAGGCACCTTCACAACCAGAACCCCCAAAATTTGACTGGTTTGGGGACAGTAACTGGAGATCTGCTACTTTTTAAACTCCTCATTTTTATCCAATCCTTGTATAGAAGTCAGCACCGGGGTAGCCGAGTTTTACTTCCCATTTTTCACGACCAATCCTAATTTTTTTTAAGTGCTCTTTCTTTATCTATCCTTGTATGTTCTTTCTTTTCTATCTTTCTTTTCCATTAACAGGATTTTTAACGATTTTAGAGATATACAACCAATCTTTAAGGGGGAAGATGCTGCTGCTTCCCCCACGGCCACGCTCCAAAAGCAAAATACTCTCGGAGTGGGACTGCTTCAGGCAAATAAAAGTATTCCCCGCTCCTGCTGAGTTTAAAATCAATTTTAAAATAATTTAAAAATTGAAAAGGTTGACTAAAAAATAAAGTGATTTTTTTTTTCTTTAATTCCCCAAGGCGCAGTCCAACATATACAAGGGGAATAAAACAACCGTGAGGCTGTTGGATCCTTCCAACAGGAGCCCAGACCATTGGGATGGCAGCAGAAGGGCTGGTTTGAAACTCGGTGGGAGGTGAATCGATGGACTGGGCAGGATTCAGGCTCCTTCCCACCACTGTCACATTTAATCCCTGCCTTCGGAGAAACAGAAACAACCCCTCTGCCAGCACCTCCCCTCGAGGAATTCCCTTCCCTACTTCCCGTGGCCACATGTCCCAGGGGTTTTCCAGCCCGTTCCTTATCCAAATGGATTTATAGGTACATAAATATATTGATAACACGGATCTGTGTAAGATTTTAATATAAAAATTAAGCATTCCAGGTGAAGTCGGGCACGGAGGGAAGCTCCGGGCATCGGCACCTCCTCACATCCCGGTGACGCAGGAATGCCGAGGGACGGGAGCCAACGCAGCTCGGGTTCCCCAACCCCAAGAACCCCCAAATTCATTTCAGTCACGGGGGGATTTTTACCGTTTCACTCCCTGAAATCCCAGCGTCTCTCCAGGACTCGACCGCGACCATAAAAATTGGATTTTCTACAAATTTAAAGGGGAGGGGGGGGAAATAAACACGACCACGTGAGGCTCCGTCCCCTGCCAAAATTCACATTACAAAAATAAAATCTATAATCTACTGAGCCAAGGCACAGCCCCCCAAACTGGGGACATTAACATAAAGCAAGGTCGGTTTTTCCGAGCTGGGCATAAAAAGGTATCAGCTTAAATTAGATCTCGATAATCGAAGAAACTCGGGAATAGAAAACTTGGAGCCAGCTGAACACAGAGGGATGTAAAATAAATCAGTATTTATTTCTGGGCCGGTTAAATGGCTTTTTTATAATTTTAAAACTTGGGAGGAAAAGCAGGCGCACCCCAGCCCCGATGGAGAATTTAAAAGATTAATTCCTTGTTTACATCCCCTGCTACACGGCAAAGGTCGAGCCCTGGCTCCATACTATCGCCCCAAACTCCCAATTTCTGGCTCCATCCCTCTTCCAAAGCCACCGGTAGCCCGACCTGAGGCTGCCGCAGAGGTTCAGCTTAGAAAAGTCACACCTGGGGATTTCCGGGGGGCTCGTTTTGATGGATTTTTGAAGGTAAGGGAGTGTGTGATCCCCGCCGAAGACGAAATCCCACTCCGGCACACGTGATGCCGGGCACGAGCCATTCCCCCCCCGTAAGCCTCAATTACACAACAGCATTTCCAACCCCCCCGTCATTTCCAAATTAATACCCCAGCAGCAATCCCGGGCCAAATCCGTACCCCACCTCCCAGCCCAGGCCAAGCCTCCGCGCCCAGCGGCGCCAAATTACCCGCCCGGAGCAGCCCATGGGTTTTTTTTTTCCCCTTTTATCCCGACACATGACGGGGGGGGAGGAATAAACCTCGGGATGAGGCTACGCCACACGGTCCCGGGGTTTGTTTTCCCCCTGGAACGCGTGTGCCCATCAGCCCGGCCTCGGGCACCTGATGGAAATGAGAGGGCGCGCTCGCCGCGATGCATTAAATATAAAATGCTTCGGGGTTGGGGGTTCTCCGGCTGGATAAAGGGGGGATGAGGTGTTTGGAGAAAGGAAAATTGATTAATTACCGACTAAAAATAATATCCCTAAGGGTGCGGGTGGCTGCGCTGCTGGGAAAACCTCCGTCCCCGCCGCGGAAAGTCGCGGGGGAAAGGGTTTTTTTCGTGTTTTCCTGCTAAATAAGCGGCTGTTTACCACGGGAGCGGTGGGCAGCGTGGGTTGGGGGGGGGCAT
>VZTD01002541.1:0-59337 GCA_013397725.1 Rhagologus leucostigma
GCTGGATCTCACAGGGATGTGTGTTGGATCCCTGCGCCAGGGCTGCCGCGGGGACTGGGAATGCCTGAGACAGGGACACAGCTTTGCTCCTCCTGGAGATGCTGCAGAGGGTGAGAGGGGCTGCTGAGCCCCACCCCAGGGGTGGGTGCTCCCACGTGGGTGGCTGCTCCCTCTGTTCTTTTTTCCCTTCTCCTTTACAGTTGCCGTATCCCACCACAGATTTTATTTTCCCTGGCCATTTATGAGTAGAGTGAGAAGAAAGTCTGGCAGAAGAACGGAGGCTCCGGGGCATGGATGGCACAGCCGCTGGGGATTTTGGAATTTAGAAAGTGCCTCATGCCTGGAGGGTCATTGGATCAACAAGGGAACAGGGAGGGAAGCACAAAGGATCCAGTGCCCTGTCTAGACACTAAATGCACTTGAAAATCAAGTCATGGGATTATCTCCACAGAGGAGCAGACTAGGCAGGCATAAAACCAGTGTTCAGGGCTGAAAGGAAATTGTGAGAAATAGAAAACCAGCTCAGAAATCTGGCAAAGGGAAAAGGCTGGGGCTTCCTGCGGCTCTGAGCCAGATGGATAAGGCACTGCCTTGGGAAGGAAAACGGGAGGCAAAATTTCAAGGGATTAGAGGAGCATCTTCCATTGGCACACACGCGCACGCAGGGAAGATAACAGGGAACAGCCTGACCCCAGGAAGGAATTGTATCCATGTGTGGGATAAACGACACCAGGATGCTCTCCGGGAAAAGGGGACACCCAGAGATTCCCTGGATGGTGGCTCCGATCTGCACCTCTGTGCAGGACAAGGAGGTGGGTGTGACAACAAATCTCTGCCCATGGACAGCCCAGGAACAAGCAGGGCGTGTGTAACACACCAGGATTACAGGATTTTTGATGTATAAAAATGCCTCATTCGCTTTTTGCCTTTTCTGCCACATATCAACCCACAATACCCCTCACAGCCTCATGCTCCTCTTTACTGCCCGCTGTATTTATTACAGCTGAGGAAAGAGATTTTTTATTTTGTGTTGGTTATTTTTTTTTAATTTGCTAAATTCAGCCGTTTTTCTGGTGAGGACGTGCAGCGGCACAGAAAGCAATGCTCTCAGATAAGTTCATCATTCTCAAAAGCCTTTGGTGTCGTTTAGCGAGGAATTTTTGCTTGGAGAAACAATTCAATGCAAATGATGGCCATTACCACAATTAAATATTTATTTTTTTGCCCCCAAATGCAAAGATAATTTCATAACTGACTCAGGAAGGCGGGCAGCCCATGGCAGGGGGGGTGGAACAAGCTTTAAGCTCCCTTCCAACCCAAACCATTCCATGATTCTGTGGGTCTCTGATTCTTTGACTCTGCTCTTAACATGCTATTCCAGAGACTCTGACTGGTTTCAAGTTCTTGGGCAGAGAATTTTTCTTAATAGCCTCTAAACGTGCAAATCAATACGTGAGGCTTGCTAAACAATCCAGACAAATCAAAGGTATATTTTGAACCTGTAAAAAATACTCCCTGCACATTTTACCATTTACCCAGCGCTAATATTTACCTGGAATTAATTCTGCTCCTTTCCCAACCCGGAGCCTCCCTGCTGGGGGGAAGCCCTCGTTGCTTTTATGGGGTGAAAACATTCTGGATGGACATAATTTTTCCTCTGATTTCCCAGGATCCGAAATCTATTTGATGGATAAGGTCAGAAGAGTTTTCAGTCATGCAAGCAAGCTGCCAAATATAGACAGCCAGAAAGACGTAAATTCAGTGACTTGGACAATTAACATTTAAGCTAAATTAAAACTAGAAGTGATGAGGACACACGAGCAAGGGTTGTGCCCATCACGTCTCTCCAGGCTGGCACAGCACAGCCAACCCAAATCCTTCGGTCCCACCTGCTCTCAGGTGGTTTATCACCAATAAACTCCCAACAGTTTATGACCAATAAATCAATAATTCGAGTAACACCTCTGCAAAGAGTTTTGGCTACTGCATCACAGACGAAATGGAGGGGAGATCAGTCTGGGGCATTGGTTCCTGTGACGTGATTCCTTTGGCCATGCCGGGCTCAACTGGTGCAGGGATCCCAGTGTCCATTTGTCCATCCCATCCTCCCTGTCACTGTTCTTGGATCCTTTCAAGCTGGGAGGGAGCTGGTGGGTTCACGGCCATCCTCCTTCCCTCTTTCAGACCAACTCAATCTCCTGTGGTGCCCTCACTTCCACCCGCCCTCCTCTGGCAGCAGGGGTGGGGAAATCCCATCTGCCTTCCCTCTGCTTGGCTTTTCCTTTATTACACTGTGGGGCCACCATGTTCCCACTGCAGCTTTCCCCACCGTGACTGCATCTGGGAATCTTTCATTTCCTCCCATTTTTGCCAAGCACATTTGAGCTGACGCCACGTTTCTGAGCCATTCCTTGCAGCACATTTGGAGTTCAGTGGGCCAGAACATTGGGGTTCATCAGGTCCGTGAGTTCTGGGGTTTGCCATCACCCTCCAGGACTGCTGCCGTCTTCTGAACAGAGCCCCACAGCTGGCAGAGGAGGGATGTGCTCCTTGGAGCTGCCTTTGCGTGGGAGAAATTCCATGCAGTGCAAGCATCTCCTCTCTGGTGCTCAGCAAGGTGGGGCCGAAGGAGACAAGGAGGGACCCTTCAATGAGAGGGGTGTCTGAAGGACTTTGTGAATGGACTGGGAAAGTCATGGGCTCGGGATCACATTGCGCCCGCTGAAAGAGCCCCGTAAATGGAGTCATTCTTGGTGGCAGTAACTGATCCGCCTCCCGGCTGAGAGTCATGGAGATTAGGCATTAATTGAACATGGGCTCCGAGGGGGGAGAGAGAGTGCGGGGTTAGGGTGGGGAGGCAAAGGAAACATTAGAATGGGAGCACAGAGAGAGGCTGTTAATAAAGACACAAGGGCAGCTGTGCACCGAACGTGGGGGGATATAGGATTTCAAGAGCCGGGCTCCTCTTTCCACTCAGAGCTACCTTTCATGGGATGAAACCTTAGGAATCCGCCCCGGAGCCAGCTCCACTCAGGCAGCACGGCCCTGGGGACGGGGACAGGGACAGCCCTGCCTGGTGAGGGGGTCTCTGGCAGCACTGCCCTGGGGATGGGGACAAGGGCAGGGGCAGCACTGCCCAGAGAGGAGGTCTCTGGCAGCGCTGCCCCGGGATCCGCACGACTGGGAAGGGAATTGCATCCATTGCTTCCCACCAACCCGGAACCTCGGGATTAATGGATCAGGAGGGGGGTGACGAGCAGAGTGCTCTGGGAATGGGGAGGGTCATGGGGAGCTGTGCCCAGCATGGCTGGGGCTGGGTTTAATCTGGAAGTCATGGCGAGACAATGAGTTTTCCTCGCCAGAGCTTTTCAGTTCATTACTCTGCCTCTCTTTTTTCTGCAAATAAGTAAATGCACTTAACAGGTTGCTGCAGGTCACCTAAGCTCCCTGTCGTGTGTGCACTTTTATCCCCTGGTAATTGCAAAGTGCTGCTACCGATCTGAAATGTCAAAGAAGTGATTTAAATAGGAATTTACGTTTGCCGCAAACGCGGGCGGCACGCACAGACAGGGACTGCAGCCAGCTGACACCCAGCACTGCAAAACGGGGGGACTGGGCTGGAATTCCCACCCCCACATGTGTTGGGATGTCCAGGAACTCGCAGAGGAAGACAGTGAGACTTGGAAATGATCCTCCACTGGCTGCAGGTTGGGGCATCACGGGGAAATCACAGAGGCTCCTCAGACCCTTTAACCTCCCTTTGCACAGGAACAAGAGGATGACCACGGTTTGCTGGTAGGAGTGGAGGGACTTGAAGCTATAGAATCCTAGAACAGTTCAGGTTGGAACGGACCTTAAAGATCACCTCATTCCAACCCCCTCACTTACACAAGGCTCACACGAGGCTTTTCCAAAGGTGTGGCTTCTCCCCAGCTCTGCTCTGGCCAGAGATGGCTCAGGGTGGAATGAGCTCGATGGACCCCTGTGTGCATCTCCAGCCGCTCCCAGAGCTGCTGAATTCCCCACAAATGCACAGTCCAGCTGCGATCCCGAGTGTTCCTGTGTGTGTGGCAGCCAGAAAGACACCCTGGGAAAAACCTGGAAGCAAACCTTCCATTGGAAGTGGTGATCCCCTGCCGATTGCCAGCCTGAGGAGAAACAGCCAGAGATCTTGGCAGTCCCTGCAGGCATTGTCCAGAGCTGGGATGGTGCTGCCCTTCCTGCAGCCAGGTGTGGGTCCCCACTTGTTTTCCCTCCCTGAATTTCGGGATCACTGAGAAAATTGCAAGTGAAATTCACACTTGTGGCCAACCCACGTTCCAGCGCTGCTGGGAGCCAGTGTGGTCCAGTGCCGAGGGGCGCCAGTCTGTTTAGACAACCCTCGTATCCACAAATCCAAACTTTGGAGAACGTGGATTTTGCCACTTTGGCATCCAAAGGGCTTTCATTAACGCTCTGCTGTGGCTCTGATACGGCGGATAATGTGGGTTTCCCAGTGGAGCGTGCGTTTCCTCAGGCACGTGGAGAGCTGGCACCTTTCCCTTTCCTCCTCTCTCACACTTTCCACATGAGCAGTCCCAGCAATACGCACAAACCCATTTAGCAAATGGATTTTTTTTCTTGTGAAGTGTTCAAAAATAGTCACCCTTTATTATTAAAGATGATGATGGGCGTTTCATGACTCAACAATCTGAGGGCGAATCTGCACCCACGATATCAATAGTGCGCGTAAGCAACTGCAGCAATCGATAGTTCAAGTATATTTCTGTATTTATTACATATTCAATTGACTAACTCCTGCTCTTTTATCAATACATTAACTGATAATAAAACTCTGTTTGCTATAGAAAATATTAGACACTGTGTAACAAATAACTGAACCTGGGTGTGTGTGAGCATCGAGCTGCGGAGGCACAGCGGGAGGGAGCCGTGCGATACCCTCCTGGTTATCCCACCTTGTTTGATTAAAGGCAAAACAAAACGCCACAGATGAGACATTAAAAACACCTCGTGCTAATGCAGATCTGAAGCCATCAAAGCGGGAAAGATTAAAATGAGCCAGTTCCTGATTTCCAGTGCTGTTTGAAGCTCCTTGCTTTTATTGTGCTGCTCCCGGGGATTCCAACGGCGACAGCGGCCAGACACGGGTCAGGTGTGCAGAGCTTCTCCTTCCCTGTCTCCGCTACAATTTTGGACAGGTCAGGTAACCCCCACTGTTTGCTGCAGGTATCTTGCAGCAGGAGAGAGCAGCGGGATTGAGATTTAGACGTTTAGATTGGATATTAGGAAAAATTTTTCCGTTGAAAATATTTTCTAGCCCTGGCACCGGCTGCCTGGGGCAGTGGCGGAGTCGCTGTCCCTGGAGTGATTTAAAAGCCATGTGTGTGGATGTGGCACTTGGGGACATGGTTTAGTGGCCTTGGCAGTGCTGTGGGATGGAATCAACGATCTTAGAGGGCTTTTCCAAACAAAAGGATCCCATGATTCTGTGATTCAGACACATTTTACCTGGGACAGGCATTGACTTTCACAATGCTCTGGCTGAGGAAGCCTCGCTGGATCCATCTGGTTCCAGGGAAGGGAACAACAGGAGCTGGTAGGTCCGGGGCTCTCAGACACCCTCGAGCAGGGATATTCCCGACTTCATGGTCTTTGACTGAGGAGTTCCCAGCTCTTTATCCCTCTCCTTCCAGGAAAGTGTCAGGCTGCAGACAAATTCAGGGGCTTCTTGCTCACACCCCTTTAGGTACACAGGGATCCTAAACAGCCAGGAAGGAGCTCGTTACAGTTTGCAGGGTGTTAATGAGCAGTCTGGGACAGATCTGAGCAAACCATGTTGCTCGGTGTTGATCCCTGGGTCATTAGTGCTCATGCCCACAGAGGAATAATCAGGGTGAGTTATAGCTACAGGGCTGCATTGCCTGGTGCTTTGTGTGCACAGTTCTGGATATTCCCTGAGTTCACCCCTATCTGGGTGGGTTCGCGGTGTCACCTGAGGGCAGCAGTGTCCCCAGTGCGTGTCACTGATGGCCCAACACCAGCCACGCCACCACCACGCCATGGCCTCTGTCCAGAAGAGAAAGCAGCCAGCTCCGAGTCAAATGTGAAAGAAGAGGCTTTTTGTGTCACTTCTAATTAAGCTGGATAGCAAAGCCTCTATTAAGTGTGAGGAATGTGTCCCGTGAACAAACACACCGCATTACTACCAGTTATATTTTATTTTTATCATTGTTATTATTTATTAGTCTGGAGCCCCAGTAGCCCATTGATCTGCTCCCGAGGAGCCTGACTGAGACTGAGCAGTCATAGATCATCTTCGACAGAGGCTGACACAGGCGTTTTCTGTCCTAAACCATTTACTAGGAGCTTGTGAGCCGCAGCACAGTTTGGTTGGAGAAGGCTTTGCAAGGGAAGCAGGTGAAAGCCTGGTCCTGCTGTGGTGTGAGGCTGGGTGGGAGCCGAGCACTGGCTGCTGCTGCATCCCCTGGGATTTTGGTGGCACCTGAGGGGTGGCCTGAGCAGGACCTGGAGCAGCCTAGGGAGGTGGGAGCCAGGCAGGTCAGGGGACGCTGCCCCAGGTAGGTCACATCCCTGGCAAGGATTTTGCTCGTGCAGAGAGGTTTGGGGAAGAACAAAAAGCTCTTTTCTTGTCCAGCCTGAGGATCCTGGTGTGGGATGTAACCAGATCAGTGCAGGTGAATAACCCCAGCACAGTGACCTGGAGAAGGCAGGGTGGTCCTGCTGCTGTGGCCACTGAAAAGTTTCAGCAGAGAGATTTTGCAGTTTTCTGCAGCATTCTGTGAGAGCTCTGTGTTTCTCACGAAAGCTATGAAAAACACTGCTACGGGTTTTTGTAAACTAATTCTCTATCTTACACCTGGTGTTTTTTGCCAAAGGATTGTTATGGTTTTCTGACGAAAATATTTTCAAATGGGTGTTGTAGAATGTAGCCAATCACTCTGAGAGGTGGTGGGTCAAAGAACCAATAACCCTATGCCATCCTAGCGAACTAGGGGATAAAAACCCATCCACATATTAATAAATAATTCGCTTTCCCTGAGTTCTGCCTGGCTCGTTTCTCTCCGTCCTGGGTACAACAGCGACATTCTGCAGCAGGGCAGGGGCCTGGCCCCTGCTCGGGGTGAGAAGGGAGCACGGGTGGAAGCAGGGAGTGCTTTTTCCCGCAGCTCTGCAAACATTAATCGCCGTCATACCTCCTGGAAAGCGAACGGAGGAAATGCAAGCGGGGAAAGCAAGATGCCAAAAAAATTGAAAACCATATAATGTGCAGAGAAAGCAGTGCAAGGAAGGAGTGAGGAAGGGCTGTGGGCTGATCCCAGCCGGCCCCTTTGCACCCACCAGCTCACTGCAGCCGTGTTTGCTCTGGGGGCTGGGGTGCCCCAAAGCCAGGCACGCTTTGGCCATCAGGAAGGCCCTGCTGTCCATGGCTCCAGCCCAGCCAGACTCTCACACACGATCACCGTCTTCCTCGGAAGGGCAAGGAAGCGGCAGCACAGCCCTTGGGGCGGGACCCTCACCCAGCCCGTGCTGAGCTCACACTCACCCTGCCCGTCCCCAAATCACTGGGGTCCCCTGGCGTTCCCGGGCACTGGGGTGTGGAGAACAGAGCACACATCCCCCGCTGGGGCCAGGGCTACGGTGGCCGTGCTCCATGGACAGAGCAGTGACCAGCCGAGGCGTCTGCGTCCAGCTGCCTGTTTACATCCCTGTGCTCTGCTGCTTTCGAGGGGGAACGTCCGTGTCTTTGTCCCTGCTGATTGCCCTCCGCTTGCTCGTGCATTTGATCGTTTCAGACAAGCAGCCTTCACCTGAGGACATGTCAGAGTGCTGCTGGTTACTTGTCCAAAGGGGAAAACATTCTTTATCTCCTTCAGTAGCTCGTGCTTTCCGAGGCAGCAACACCCCTCGGGTGGCACGAGATGCGTGCTCCGCGTAGCTCAGTAACCCTGCAGCTGTTCTGCACTGACGTGACCGTCCCAAGGAATAAAAATCTGCAGCGTTTTCAGACTGAAAAACGGGTTTAATTTCCGAGAGATGGGTTTGTGTGGCAAAGGGGAAGGGCACGCTCTGGCCTGTGGCACGGAGCCAGCTGGCACTGCCAGCACCACCTTTGCCCACGTGTCGCTGGTCAGAGGGGGCTGTGGGAGCAGAGGTGACCCGCAGCGGGTGGCAGGGAGCCCTGGCCATCGCTGTCGCAGCTGCTGGGGACACCCCCGTGCTGCCACCCTGCATCACCCTGTTGTGGAGTGCGGGACACCCACGGCTGGCCCCAGGCAGCCGAACCACTGAGCTGAGACAAATCCGAGCTGCTGTTCATCCCATGAAAACACAGGATTTTCACAGGGCCTTCGGCACAGCTCGCAGCCGGCTGAGGCTCCAGCGATGGAGACAGGAGCTCAGGAGCTGCTTCCTGCCCCCGCTCTGAGCTCAGCACAGCCTCTGCCAGTGCCATGAGGGACCCTGAGGCTGGCCAGAGCTGGGCTGGCAGCTGGGAGAGCCACAGCTCCGGCGTGGGCAGGGCAGTGTGAGCAGGAGGCCCAGCTGGGATGGACGTGGGATGCACTAACAGTGCTCCCCTGCAGCCAGTTTGGGTTGTGGGGGTCACCACAGCCCCCTGCCCTCCCCTTGGGGGTCCTGGGAAAGCCCTCAGTGCCCCAAACACCCCACACAAGCAGAGAGTTGGGCACTCTGTGTGTGCATGTGTGTGTCTGTGTGTGTGTGTGTGTTTAATAAAACACAAACTTACATTTCCCTTTTCAAATGGAATTAACATACTTTATTGCCAGCTATAAGAATTATTCCTTAAGGGTAAGAAGTTTATAAAAAATTTAAAGTAACAAAGGCAAACTTATAAAAAATTCATCTTTTAGTAGTGATTGCTCCATAAAAAAAAGAGTAGGTTTAAGCGAGAATACAAAATTCACAGAATTAATTATGTAAACAGAAAAAAAGGCACAACAGCTGAGAACTAAACTAATTAGCAGCAGAGTGGCCCTGCCAGTGGCAGCCTGGGCCAGCGCACTGGCTGCGTGAGGGTAACCCACAGTGACACTTGTGTCCTCGAGTTATTTATAACACAACTCTGCTGAGGCTCAGAGCAGTGCTGGCTTAATTAACCCAGCGGTGAGCGTGGGGAACACCAGCTTTTCCCACCTGTGCGTGGTGCTGGGATCTTTGTCCCGAGGGTGCTGCAAGCTGATGTTGGCTCAGATTTACCACAGAATCCTCTGGAAAAGCTGCTGCTGGGAGCCAGGCAACTCATGGAATCTTGGAATTCCAGAATGGCCTGGGTTGCCTGGACAAGAGTCCTAGAAAACCCCAGATCCCTGTGGGGGGAGAAGCTGGAGAGAAACCCCAGCCCTTCCCTGAAGCTTCCAGCTGTCCAAGCCAGGACAAGGCTGTGGCCAAACCCTCTGGACCTTCCCTCCATCCTTCATGGAGAGCAGAGAAGGGGCAGGAGAGGGGAGACAAGGCTGGGGTGGGAGAAGGAGAACCTTGTCAGGTAGTGCAAGTTGTCACCTTGGCTCGGTCTCTGTCCCTCTGCTTGGGCAGAGCAGTGTCCCCAGAGCACCCCTGATGCTGACCCCAACCTGGACAGACATGGGAGGTGCTGAGGGGGGCTTCAGTGGGGGTGTCCTGTGCTGAGTCTGTCCCCACACACCCCTCAGGACTGTGGGAGCTGGCTCTCCCCACTGGGGGACATCGGCCTGTAGGACCTGGTCACCAAAGTCCGCGCCCGGCTGTGCTGCTCCGGCCCCTGTGTCCGGATCAGTCGGGTTTAATGGTTGCCTTGCTCCGCCCAGAACAGCCAAATGCAAGGGACGGGAGCAGAATGAGCAAGAGCCTTTCCATTCACAGGCACATTAAAGGTGTCATTGAGATGGAAGGCGCTTGCTCATTCCAGCCTGTGCCTTGCATTATTTTTCACTGTAGGAAAATTTTCAGGAGGCGAAAAGAAACTTGAGGAACACATTTAAAAGTGGAGTTGAATAGAACAGGGCTGCTGGGAATACAAATGCTGCTCGAGTTTCCTTCTGATTCCTTCTGCTGGCTGTCCTCTGCCAGGAGGCTCTGCTGGCCCTGCCCCGGAGGAGCCGCTGTCAGCACGGCCCCCGTGGGTGTTCCCAGGCTGGGACAACGAGCCCCACAGCTCCCGTGGGTGTTCCCAGGTGGGGATGGCGAGTGCCAAGGCTCCCACGGTTTCACATCCCCCCTTGCAGGCTCAGGAGGTGTCTCTGTGCTCTCAGCTGCACAGAGGACACCGCAGAGACACCCGTGCCCTGGCTGGAGGTGACACTTTGGGTGTCACGGTCACACTGAGCCTGTTTGGATACAAGGCTACAGCTTGTGCTGCACGGTCCCACCAGCATCTCTGCAGTGGGACGTGGTGTGGCTCCCGCCTGGGGCAAGCACCAGGGGCTTGCTCTGTGCCACTTGCTGCCGTGACACACACTGGGTGTGGGATGGGCGGACACTGTCCTCTTTCGCCGGGAAGGGATGGGGATGGGGATGGAGATGGGGATGGGGCCAGGGGTTGGCTCTGTCTCCCCTCCTGCAGAGCCTCCCCGCTGCTGCCACCCACGTAGGAGACAGAAGCGTCGCTCGGATTGGGAAGGAGCAGCTACATTTAGAAAGTGCACGAAAGGCAGCGTTTGAGTTTCACAGGAGCCCCTCGCCCACTCTTTTTCTCACCCGCTCAGCTTAATGCATTCCTCAAAAACCTCCTTTCCTCATCCATAGCTATTTTTGCCTCTGAGCTGTAGCATGAGTAGGCGGAATCATCTCTCCGTGCCCAGGTGTGCTGTCCCAGGGGCTCGCTGAGGCTTTGCAGCGTGAGGAAGCTCCATCGCCCCATTGCTGGCCCACGGTGAAACGCCTGGAGGGATTCGCCTTCCCTCCTGCAGCCCCTTCCTTGCCCCAGATTCAGTTTTCCCCTCCGTGTGATGAAGCAGTTCTAATGGGAGCCCGGGAGGTTTTTGCTCCACGTTGCCCTTCCCTGGCAGTTATTAGTGACACAGAGCCCGGGATCCCTGGTGCTGAACATCCCAGCCCTGATTCCCTACGTGGGGAACAGTGCTTGTGAGGAGAGACAGGACCCACAGGGTTCTGCTCGGCAGTGAAAGACCCAGAAAAACACAGATACCGAGGGCAGGATCTGGCAGCTCCCCCTGAACCTCCTGAGGGCAGAGCAGGGAGCAGCTGCTGCTGTGGAGAATTTCCTCGAGGATGCAGGGCTGAAATGACCCCCCTGGCCAGCTGGGCTTCTGCTAATCCTCGATTCGAACACCCCCCTTTCCTCTCCTCTGCTGACAAATGCCAGGCAAATGCTCCCAGTGGCCTCCCTTGGCATCGCTGCCCCTTCCTCTGGCTGCTCTCTGAAGTAGATTTAATGAGGATTTTAAGTGGTTCCTTCAGGCAGGTGCCGGCCAGGCCAACCCGCCAGGACCAAAATCCACCCTGGAAGCTCTCCTAATGAACCCTGCGGCCCGAGGAAGGAATCCAGACGAGTGATTCTCTGCATTTGCCGGGAGGGCTCCAAGCGCTCAGCTCCGGCTGCTGCCGCGGCACCGGGGCCAGCGCCAGACGCAGCCGGAGCAGCAGGAGAGCAGGACGGGGCACGATGAATATTTCATGGTGCAACGCCAGAGCTTTGCATCAGCACTGGAGTGGAGGGCTCAGCACTCCTGGTGCTTGATCCCGCACACGGGAATGTCAGGGCACACGAGCCTGGGGGGACTCCGAGTGCCACCGAGCTGCCACACCCAGCAGGAGCCGGGCATCGGCTGCGTGGCACAGCGGGGACACGGCGGCACAGGACCAGAGCAGGTGGGAGGACAGGGATTGCTCTGCCAGCGGTTCAATTTCCAGGCTGATAGTAACTCCCGAGATTTCCTCAGGGCTCTGAAAATACGTGGCTAAGGAGAAGATCTTCATCATGAAGGGAGAGCAGGAAAGGTTGGGCTGACCTTCCCACGGAGCACCGGCCACCAGCACTAAAATGTCACTGTGAGCACCCTCGCTGCGGGGTTTGGCAGGGACAGGGACCCGCCTGACAGTGGTGGGGGCTGGCACCAGCCCACCCAGCACAAACCTCACTCTGGGAACATTTGCCCGGTTCTAAAGCCCAGGTTCCCCACGTCCCCAGGAGTCCTCATCCCTGGAGGTGTCCGAGGAACGCCTGGACGTGGCACTCAATGCTCTGGGCTGGGTGACAAGGAGGGAATCAGTCACAGGTTGGACTCGATGGTCTTGGAGGTCTTTTCCAACCCAAATGACTCTGGGATTCTGTGTCTGGACCCTGTGGCAGCCGGCAGCCTCTGCCTTCCCGGAGACCTGGAGCCAGGCTCTGCATCATCACCTGCTGCTGAATCAGCCCCGGCAATATCCCGGCGGTGCTTCAGAGCTGGAGAGCTCTCAGCTAGGAGGTGCTCCCTGCCACTGGCATCAGTTCAAGCCGCCTGGTGAACTAAATTGATTTTTTATAGTTGCTCTGGAGCAAGTTAAATGAATCTGTTAGTGGCTGCTCCCTGCTTAAAGCTTCCTTCAGTGCTGGAACTGCAGCCCTGCTCTCCATAAAACGGGGGGACCGCTCCAGCCGTGCCCCCGCTCCCGAGCGGTGCTGCTGTGATTAGCTGCCTGCTGCATAATTCCACATCGTTACTGCGTGCACCCGTGCACTCGGAGGGAGCCATCAGCGGAGCGAGCAGCCCTGAGCTGCGAGAGGGACCCGCGCCTCGAATGGGAACCCTGCGCAAAACACGAGCTGCAGGTGTCTGCACACTCCTGGTTTGCCTCTGCACCTCCCCTGTTAGTCCAGCGCCAGCTCCAAGCGTTAAATCACCGGGAGGCAGCTCGGCTATCACAGTCCTGCCTCAAAGACAATGATATTAAAAATTAACAGCAGATTTGCTTTTATTTTTATAGAGGTTTGTATATTTTTTTTTCCTTGAACATTTCCCCACATTTCTGTGCAGTAAAAAGGCTGGAAAGCCACTCCCATAAAACCAGTGCAGGTTGAGACTCACAGGACTCCAGGACCCGGGGTTTTGGGAAATCAAAGGTCACCCTCGCGCGTGTTTGCTTCTCGGAGAGGGACTGGAGGCTGCGCTCAGGCTCGAGGGAGCTCGATGGTTCCTGCATCCCCGGGGCTTCGGACACAGCAAGAGGCGTCAAGAGAGGCAGCACTGGAAGAGGCACTGCCCAGTGCCGAATCCAGCCCAAATCAACCACAAAACCCCTTGGTGTGTCTGCTCAGAGCCACAGCACAGCGGTGCCACCCCGTGTCCCGCTGCCCGTGCCCAGCCTCGGCAGCTGGCACTGCTTCCCCTGCGCCGGCGCTGGAGCTGGGGGATGCTGAGCCGGCAGAGAATCCCTCCCAAAAACGGGGCTAGGGGATGCTGAGCCGGCAGAGAATCCCTCCCAAAAACGGGGCTGGGGGGATGTTGAGCCTTCAAAGCACCCCTCCCAAAAACGGGGCTGAGGGATGCTGAGCTGGCAGAGCATCCCTCCCAAAAATGGGCTGGGGGATGTTGAGCAGCCAAAGAACCCCTCCCAAAAACGGGGCCGAGGGACGCTGAGCCAGCAGAGCGTCTCTCCCAAAAACAGGACTAGGGGATGAATGCTGAGCCGACAGAGCATCCCTCCCAAAAACGGGGCTGGGAGATGGATGCTGAGCCGGCAAAGCATCTCTCCCAAAAGCAGGACCGGGATGGAGCCTCCCGGTATCGCGGCTGGCACCATCACGGGCGGTTTCTATCACTCCACACAGCTGCTGAGCGCGCCTCTTCCTTCCCAACAGCTGCTGGGATCTGACCCTGTCCATCAGCAGTGCCAGGAAAGCCAGCGAGCTGCCGGCAGCCGCCTCGCTGACATCGGTGTTTTCAAACACGCAGGCAGCGATGTGATCGGCGCCGTCCCCAGAGGCCGCGCTCGGGGCCTCGCTGCGCGGAGCTGCCGCCGGTGCTGCCAGGAAACGCTGCTGCTGCTGCCGAGCGCAGTTTAACTCTTGAAGCACAGCGGAGCAGGGCTCGGGCGGGCGCTCCGTGCTGCTCTGCTGGCTCCCGGGTCCCAGTATCCCGGCACTGGTGAAAGAAAAGGGAGCTTTGGAGATGAAGGAGGCAGAGCTGGAGAGGACGAGGCCGGTGGGAGGTTTTCTGGCGGTGCCACCATCGGGGGATGTGGGCGCCACCGTCAGAGTAAGGCACCCTATGTCACCAAACCAACGGGTAGGGAATAAAAAAAGTGGGGTTTGTTGAGTTGGAATAAAAGATAACTAATATCGATTAAAGCAATATAAAGGTCACCAAGCATTAGCAGGACGGCCAGGATATCACTTAAGCAGCAAACAAAGGATGCCCGCACTGGATGGGAAGCAGAGGGTGCAGGGGAGGCACACGGGAGCTGTGACGAGCTCCCCACGGGGGCCAGCCGCGGCTGAGTGAGCAAGTGCTCATGGAATTTGAGACCACCAGCGCCCATCTGATGGTGCCGCAAAGCCCTGCCCGCTGCTGGTTGGCGATGGATGGCAAGAAATGCCCCCAGGTGCCGGGCAGAGCCACATGGAGGGGACAGGCAGCCCCTCAGTGACAGCCTGGGAGGGGGGCCCTCACCCCCACATCCCCCATCCCCATCCCTCCTGCAGCCTCTCACCCCGGAGGTGAAGGTGCTGCTGGGTGCCCGCTGCCTTTCCTGCGTTCCCGGCCTGAGGAAGCCGTCGTGCTGCCTCTCCCAACACCCTCGTTGATTTGAACAACTATTTACTTAAGCCCCCACCCCGCCCCCCCCTCGCATTATGCATGCGGCCAGCGGGGCTGTGACTGCGGCATCGATCGGCACCACTTCAATACCCTCATTGAGATTCCGGGCACCGGCTCAGGGACTCTATCTCAGTGTCTGGTCAATAGCTTATATTTTTAATTTGTCGATAATCAGTCAGGACCTTGGTCTGAGTGCCGCCGAGGCTCCCTGCTCAATGGAGAAGGTGAAATCACTCAAGCAGGGTCATGTTTATGGCCTGAGCTGAACCATGGGAAATGGAGATATCAGTCAGGCTTATGAAAAATAACATGCTATATTATTTTTCATAAACCTGACAAAATCATATTAATTTAAAGACAAAGATAAGGCACCCAGCTGGCAGCGCTCACTTTCTCTTCCCTTCTGAGCATGCTGAGCCCTGGGAGGTGCAAACCAGCCCAAAATGTTCAAGCCTGGCACCACCACCACCACCGCCACCATGCAGGGCACGTGCCCAGGAGCCAGCGACAGCCCCCAAGTGTGGCACCATCTCACTTGTGCCACTTCTCCTCCCCATCATCATCATCATCATCATCCCCTCGCTGACTTCAAACACCAGCTGAAGGCAGTTCCTTCAGCCTAAGCAGCAGCAGCAGGAGGGAATCAGGCATCAGCAGCAGAGGGGGAAACAGCTCCGGAAGGGGGGCCTGGCACGTTTGGAGGTGATGCCCACGGACTGCTGCTGGGAGCTCCAAGGTTTTCATGGCAAAGACGGGATTTTTGATAGGCGAAGAAGATACCTGTGTTTGTAGGTGAGTGCTGAGCCTCAGGGCCTTTTCTAGCTAATACTTGGAGTATTTAAGTGGTTTTAAGGCTTCTTTCGAGAATTTGGTAAGACAAAAGGTTGTTGTCGGAAACTCCTGGCTTTTGGAGCCAGTGTCTCTAAGCAGTGCCACCGAAGGCACGTTGTTAATGGTGGTGGCTCTGCCGTAAATGTACCTGTGTTTTTGGGGCAAAGGGCGGGGAAGAAAAAAAGGAAGAAAGAGACTTGAAGTTGCAGTTTCAGCCTCTAAAGAGAAAAATGTGCTCTGTAGGGTTTCCGTCTGAGGTGTGTGAGCCCCAGGAGCGGCGTGTGCTGGAGGTGTCAGCACGTGGTTGCAAGGAGCAGGGTGTTTATAATTTATAGTTTTTAGGCAAACCAGCCCTGGGAGCTCCAGCTCTGTGGGCTGTGGTACCTCCTGTGGGTAGGGAACGCTGCTGGGGTTTTGGCCTCTGAGGGACTCGCCCAGCTCTGGCTGGGACCAGTGGCCTTGTGCTGGCCAGGTCCCCCTGACCTCCCCTCCTGTGCCTGGGCACAGAGCAGGGCTCATTGCAGCAGCGTTTGAGGAGCTCGTTAAAATACAGACGTGGAGATGCAGATTTTTGTGCCCAGTTTGTCTGCAGTCCCTCAGCTCTCCTGCACTGAGTTCTACTTGAAAAGGCCAAAAAAAAGGTAGAATAAACTGTTAGAAACCCCCAAGGCGAGATGAGCTGACAAGTCAGGAAATGCATATGCACACTTGGAGACGCAGTGGCTAAGAAAAAAGCAGGAAAACCTGGAGCATTGATCAGAGAGAGCTGAATTGCCTTGGGAATGCTGGGAAAGGAGCTGGGAGCAAGGGAGGGAAGGGGCAGGTGTGAACATGGGGGTGTTGCCTTGCAGGGATGTTAGAACTGTAGAATTCCAAAGTGGTTTGTGTTGGAAGGGAATTAAAAGCTCATCCCGTGTCACTCCCAACCATGGGCAGGGACACCTTTCGCTATCCCAGGTTGCTCCAAGCCCTGTCCAACCTGGCCTTGGACACTTCCAGGCCTGGGACAGCCACAGCTTCTCCGGGCAAACTGTTCCAGTGCCTCAGCAGGGCTGGTGACTCCAGTGCTCAGTGATTTCTGGAGGTGGTGAGACATCACCAAGAGCTCGGGACTGACCTGAGAGCCCCGTCTGTGCCCCACACGTCACCACAGCTGCATCCCCTCCCCGCGAGTGGCTGGCTCCGGGACCCCCGTGTGGCTCAGCAGGCTGGGCTGGGTGTGGGGGGCTGCGTTCCCGTGGCTCGTATCCACCAAGGAGTCCTGCTCCCGTATCTCACACTTGTCTCCTTCGATTTCCCTGACAGCCAATTCTGGAAAGTTGGAAGGTGTGCCATTATCTGGGACTACATTATGAAAGTGTCGCGCGGGTGATGAATGGCAGCGCTCAGCGGCTCCGAGGAGCAGCGGGGAAAGAGTGACATTAGGAAAGATCTGCTTTTTATGGTTTCTTCAATAGGGAGGGCTCTTTGGAGGGCTGTATTTCAAATCAGATAATCAAACACTCTTCCTGGCCTCCCAAACTTTGCAAGGAAGTGCCGGAGGAGTGTCCTGGTAAGGGGACAAAGGGGATGTGACTCATTTAGGGTCCTGCCTTCCTATGACAGGGAGCTCTTGGGCAGCAGTGCACCGCTCCCCTGGCACTGCCCGCTGCCTTCAGCCCGGTGCTGCTGCCTGTGCTGCTGAGGAGGGGTCTGTGCTGGGCACTGGGGGGGCCCTGCTGGGTGGGAAATGGCTCCAGGGTGGGTTTGTTCTGCTGGGGGGACTGGAGAGAAGGAGGAGAGTTGTAAGGAAAGCTGTAGGAGGTTGCCCCAGTGCTCTGTGATTTCTCATCCTGGGGTAGTGAGACATCGCTTGAGGGCTGTGGGGCTGGAGGAGAGGAGACTTGGGTGAGTGTGGTGCTGGCTCCAGCAGCTGGCACTGCCCCTGCGTGTTCCATGCTGGGCACTTCATGCCCTGCACTTGCACTTCCCAGCGAGGCCCCATCTTTCTTCCGGTTCTTGCCCTTCCCCAGCCCTGTGGCTGCCCTGTGCCCATCTCCAGAGCTCCCCACGCACCTCCTCGTGCTCTGCCACTGCAGCAACTAATAAGGTACACGGGCACATAGTTTAAAATTATATTTAATACCACTGGAAAAACCCCAAAGACCTATTGACCACGCAATATCCCGTGTCAGAGCGTTTTACGGGGAGTACGGAGTGAACATCAATAACCCTGCACAGGCTGTTACTGCACAGCTCACCAGTAAAGCCCAGCCCAGCTGCTGCGAGTCCTGCTCGTGTTCCTCCTGCCATGGGGAGCCCAGAGCCTGGGGGAATCCACGGCAGCTTCCCCAGCATCTCCTGCTGTGGCCTCACATCATGTAAGGAGAGAATCATGGAACGGTTTGGGTTGGAAGGGATCTTAAAGCTCATCCGGTTCCACCCCCTGCCATGGGCAGGGACACCTTCCACTAGCCCAGGTTGCTCCAAGCCCCGTCCAACCTGGCCTTGGGCACTTCCAGGGATGGGGCAGCTACAGCCTCTCTGGGCAACCTGTGCCAGGGCCTCCCCACCCTCACAGGGAAGAATTTCATCTGAATATCCAGTCTAAACCTCCATCTTCCTTGTAGGCTCTCTTCAGGCACTGGAAGGCTGCAATTAGGTCACTCCAAAGACTTCTCTTCTCCAGGCTGAACAATCCCAATTCTCCCAGCCTCAGAGGGCACTCAGGCTCATTCCTTTCCCTCAGAAAGGTGGATGCTCTGCCCTAGATACCACAGAACCACTCTGTTTAATGAGATAGAACACCAGCAGCACCAGCCAGCTCAGAAAGCAAAGGCTTCCTTTTTTTTTTCTTCCCCTGTTGCCTTCAGGATATTAATAAAAACAGATTAATAAAATCAAAGGCAGCTCAATTAGACAGGGCATCAAGGAAAAAAATGTTTGCTGTACAGTCTTTCAATTTCCATGGCAGTTCTCACGCTGAGAAAATCTGTCTGCAGTTGCTGATGAAAAGATAGAAAGCTGATGTGCGAAACACAGGGGAGGGATGTACAAGCACGGCTGCCTTTGTGCTCCTCGTGTACAACACTCCTGTGTGGTGACATTCCTGGGTTCCCAGCACGGGGCTGTCCCGCGTGTCCCTCTGGGGATGGCTGCAGGATGGTGTTTGATGAGCTGGGGTTCAATAAAGGTGGTGGGCAGGTGGTTTGCAGGGGGTGAGCCAGGAGCGCCTGGTGGAAGTGGCCACCTGCTCCCAGCCCTGAGGGTGGGCAGGAGCTCGTCTCCTTGGGGAAGGATCCCAGAGAGGGTGGGTGCTCCTGGGGTGGGTGCCAGGGCTGGCAGAGCGCTCGCTCTGCTCTCCGGGGTGCCGTGTCAGGAGCTCTCTCCTGTTTCCTGGTTCTCTCAGCACTGCATCATAAGGAAAGCATTTATTTTCCCAGTGTTGCTGGGTTACTTCCATTAACCTGGACCCTGTTTGGAGCAGCTCAGACAGTCTGGCAGGGCTGGGGGAGGCTGGGCTGGCTGCAATCATGACACACCTCCAGCATCCCTGGGGGTTGGAGTGGGTCTGGCAGCAGGAATGATCCCGGAGTGCTGCGTCACTGGTGGAGAGGGAGCCCATCTGCGAGGGGAGCGTGTCCCACACTGGAGACTTTTCCAGACACGTGTCTGGCTGGAATCTCGTACCTGTGGCTGTACGAGCTGGGCTATTTGCATAAGGAGGCTGCGGGGGCTTCCCTCACCCAGAACCCCGGTGCAGTGAGAGTGAAGGCAACTCCAGGCACGTTTCCATTTGCAGGAAGACACCTCCTGATGATCTTCTGTTGGGAAAATTTCTTCTTGGAGGAGCTGCCTGCTGGGTCTGTGTGCTCCAGTCGGTGCCTGTTGAGTCTGGAGAGGAACAGGGACAGAACCATTCCCTTCTCCCAGGCTGAGACATTCTCAACCAACGCGTCACTTGGGCTGGGGGGTTGTTTAAATTCAAAAAGGTTTTTAAACACTGGAAAGTCTGAAGCCGGGCAAAAGGCTGTTGCTGGGCGAGGACACTCATCATCCTCTGGGAGTGGGGCTGCGCTGCGGGCTCTGATGGGGCCAGCCCATCACGTACGTGCACCACGAGGTGCCCCGATGGCTCTGTCCCACCCCTGAAGCCCTTCATCCTCAGGGATGGAGGCAACAGCAAGAGGCCTTGGCTCCTTGGGACTTTTGGTGGCGCTTCTTTCCTTGTTTGTTTCAAAGGCAGCAATAAATCCGGATCTAGTTTGGCAAGTGTGAACAGGATCCGGCCCCAGGGAGCTGATCTGGAGCGTGCTGCTGAGCCAGAGAGAGCCTGGCACAGTCCCTGAGGTTGCAGGCTGGAGGAAAAGGTGCCTGGAGCTGAGCCCTGAGCAGCAGGGGCTGGGGTGGGGGGACAGGGGAGGACGTCTGCGACCCTGGGCAGGGTCCTCTGGAGCTGTGTCCCCCACTCCATCAGTCCTGGGGGAAGTGTTCGGCTGCACGTGGATCCCTCCTGTCAAATGCCGAAGCACTTTGTGGAATGAGGGTAATTATTACAGCACTAAAACAAAGCACCAAAAGCTGATTGCTTGGGAGAGATCACTAACTATCTTTGTCTAATTACTTGGCTTCAATTAACATTTTACCACAGACTCTCTGCAAGCACTTTTCTCAGAAGAGGAAAAAAAAAACAACCAAGTCAACAGCAACATAAAATAAAATAAAAATACAGTAGCCTTGGAAATTGTCCTTGACATCACTCTGGAAAAATAGGGGGGGGAAAAAAGCCTTCCCACCCAGAAGCCTGGTGAGGGGGAGACTGGCACAGGGGGATGAGGGAGGGGATATGTGGCAGGGAGGAGCTGCTGGAGCTGGAGGAGCCCAGATGCCCTCACTGCTTGAACTGGGCAGAGGGACAGTGGCAATGGGGCTCTGGGATGGGCAGAGCCGCCTGCGTCCCACCAGCATTCCCAAACTGTGCTGTGCTGCGGCCTGGGGCTTTTCCTGCCTGGAATGACCTGGGGATGAGCCCACTCACTTCTTGGGGATGGCCAGAATCCATCCTGGTGTGACCCTCAGGCCGGTGGGGTATCCCAGTGGTGAGGCACAGTGCCAGGGGTGGGGTTGGTTTCAGCAGCTGGAGTTGCAGGGCAGAAGGAGCACAGCCCAAAACCTTTCCAAATCCCGTTTTCCCCTTGCCCAAGGCCCGGGAAGGGCCGGGACAGGCGTCCCCGGAACGCCCAGGCTCAGCAGTGCGTGTTGCTGTGCTTCCTGGTGCTCCCATATTTACATACATCCTATAATTACCATCTGCACAGCCAGAGGCATTTGCTGGGAATGGGTTGATTCCATCTGTTGGTGCAATTTTCTCCGAGGAATTTGCATTGATCACTTTTTTATGTAAAGCTTTTGTATAGATCATTTTTCCCGATTTTTTTTTTTTTAATACAGCTAAATAATTTTAGAGGGGACGGGGGTCTCTGCTGGCAGAGTGGGCACTGGCAGAGACCCCAAGTTTTGGAACAAGTTGCTGCTGTTTTCCCCCCTGCTCAGCAAGGATTAGGGAGTTCAGGCTGCTCCAAGGTGGCATTTCTCAAATATTTATAGTTTTCTGTTATAGTTGAGGTGGTAACTCATCCTGAATGTGTTGACCTTCAATTAGGAGGAAGAGGGTGTGGTAATTAGTCAGTTAAGTGATTCCTCCAGATCAGAGCTCAGGCTTGGACCTGGTGGGACCAGATGGGACTTTCTGCATATTTTTGACAGCTGTAATGAACAGGGCAGCGTGTACGGCTGGGAAATTCCCTCAGCCTCCGGAGTTTCCTTAGGTACTCCAACTGCTCCAAGTCTCCCCAAGTTTATCCTGTCTCGTCCCCATGGGTGAGCTGGGGACAGGACAGCCCCAGGGTGCAGCACCCTCGTGGCTGGGGTGCTGGGAGAGCTGTGGGATACAGGGACACCCTTCCTCAGGGAATGTCACCAGCTGGCCCCGGCCTCTGCTTGGGGACTGTTGGATCACAGAATCCCAGAATCATTTAGGTTGGAAAAGACCTCCAAGATCGAGCCCAGCCTTTGACTGATCATCCCATTGATCAGCCCAGAGCACTGAGTGCCATGTCCAGTCGTTCCTTGGATACCTCCAGGGATGGAGACTCCAAACCTCCCTGGGCAGCCCCTTCCAGTGCCTGATCACCCTTTCCATGAGGAAATCCCTCCCAATGTCCAACCTGAGCCTGCCCTGGCACAGTTTGGTGAAGTTTCCTCTCCTCCTGTCCCTGTTCCCTGGGAGCAGAGCCCAACCCCGCTCCGGCTGTCCCCTCCTGTCAGGGAGTTGTGCGGAGCCAGAAGGTCCCGCCTGAACCTCCTTTTCTCCAGGCTGAGCCCCCTCAGCTGCTCCTCCCCAGTCCACTCCACAGCTCCGCTGGCCTCGGTAGCTTTGGGTCCCTCCCAGCGTCCCGGGCTGGGCTGGGAAGCGTCGATGCCATGAAGGTGGGCAAAGGGGCAGTGAGACCCCGGGGGCCGCCGGGCTCCCAGCACAGCCCAGTGCCTCTGCCTGCAGGGCAGCAGCTCCCAGCAGTGAGGGGAAAAACTTCACAAAGCCCTAAACAAACAAACCCAGCTGCTCCGCTGCCCTGCGGGTCTTGATGAAAGCAGTTGTTGTAAGGAGGTGGTTGGACTTGCTACCTGGGGGGGTTAAGGGGGATCAGCCAGGTTCTGCCTCCCGAGCCAGGGAAATAAATAAATAAATCCATGAAATCCGTTGTGCTGTAAACAGTTCTCGGGAAAGAGCAGAGAAAATGAAGTGAACTCTTCCAATGCATCATGGAATATTACTGTATTTCATTTACTGTGGCACCAATTAGATGAGAGCCTGTTCTATTAACGTGCACCCTTGCAGATCCATGCTAAATTAACTGCTGGATCTTCACTACAGCAGTAAAGCGATTGATTTCTCCCCTTAATCAGTTTATTTCATTAGTTCTACATTTATTTTTACATGCATTTTGCCGAGCCGCAGCGAAATGACCTATCAAGGTATGTGACATCACGGGCTGATTTGAATATTAACCAAAGAGCTATTACAGCAGTGCTGGTGCTTAAAGATCATATGTAAATCAAATGTCAGGGGATAAAATTGCAGCGAGGGCTGTCAGAAAACAATTTAGCTGTGGTTAAAGGGACAGCTCACGGCTGGGGAATGGTGAACTCTGTAAACGGATAATCCGCTTCCTGGTTCCACGGGAGCGGGGGAAGTTTTCCCCACACTGTAATTTCGTGTTGTGTTAAATTAGCTGCAGTTCAAAATCTTTCCCTTTTGTAGCCGGCATCTGGCTCCTCAGCACAGTTGTAACTTTCGGGTTGAGCTGGGCGCAGAATAATTTCCATTTCTGACCCAGGAAGCCGAAATATGTTAAATATAAAGAGCTGTGAATAGTGAGGGGCAAAAATGGCTTCTCCCATCCTGTAATTATGACGAACACGCTCCCGGGGAGCGTGAAAGGGAAGAAGGCTGGAGTCTGGTGACATCTCCTCTCCTGTATGGGAGGCAGGAGGGTGAGCTGCTCCTTTTCTCCTGCCCAGGCTGGAGCTCTGGGCTGTTGGGGCAGGTCTGGGAGCAGCAGGGTGACTGCTGTGTGCTGGCATCGGGGCTGGGGGGACGTGTCCCATGGCTGGCTGAGCCTCCTCGCCGTGGCCACCCTGCAGGGGATGCCAGGGGATGCTCCCGGGCATCTGGGCTCGGAGCTGGGCTCACCAGAAACGCCCTCCTCTGTGCCAAGAGTGCCCAGCCCTGGTCACTCCTTCCCCTGGCCATCCTTGGGGCACAGCAGAGCCTCTCTCAGGGGCACAGCGGGGTTGGCTGTGGGCAGAGCAAGGAAGGGGGTGCAGAGCTGCCCATCAGGAACTAGGGGTCTCCTGCTCCGGGACACCACGAGGTCCCACCTCTGGGGTCTCAGCAGGGCTGGGGGCTCTCGGGCCACCAGCACCCACTGGCACCACCAAACCCCCACTGGGGCAGCTGCAGCCCCAGCTGGGAGGTCTCCAGCCACGGGCTGGTGCCACCTGTGGGATTGGAAGTCCAGAAATGGAGCAGTTTGGGCAGCGTGGAGGCTCCAGGGCAGAGCTGTGTGGCACCGTGAGCACCCAGCCCTGTGTTTGTCTTTGAAGCAGCAGTGAGGAGATGAGGCATCAATGACCAGTAATCAAAGGCAGCCAAGGGAAAAGCAGTGGCAGATCCCCCTGCCCAGCAAACGGAGAGCAGCAGGCTGTGATGTGAGCTGTGCCGTAAAGCCATCCAGTGCTCCCTTCCCAGGGTTTAAATCCGGCTCCCGTGTCCCTGGGGCACCATCTCACAAAATCCGTCTGCACTGAGTAAACATTGAAATTATATAATTAGCCCCTCAGAGAAAAGAATTCTAAATTCATGGGAGCTTAAAGTTAAGAGGGAAATATTACAGCTCTTCTGCCCTTCCCTCTCATCTCTAAACGTCGAGCGGTGCAGCGGGAGAGGAGATTCCAAGAGGGAGGGAAGGCCTGGGAGGGCTGGATGCACCTGAGGGTCTCTTAGAGCCCCCTGTGCTGGGGGCCTGGTCCTTCGAGGGGCTGCAGGTGCCACGGTGCAGCACAGGGTGGGCGGGCTCCAGCAGCTCCCGGGGAATGGGGGGACAAGGGGCGCATTTGGCCTGGGTCTGCCGGCGTCTAATCAAACGCCAGTGCTGGCAATAACCCGGGATTATAAATGGGAATTGTACTCCATCAAAATTGATTCCAGGGCAAATTGAATATTGAGTTAAATTCCAGAGCCTGGTGAAGGCTCTGCCTTCCCAGTCCAGCACTGAAGCAAATCCATCGTGAGTCTCCTGGATATACCGCGCCGCTGTCTGACCTTGGGTTACTGCAGTAACCTTAAGTGCACGGTAATACACTTTCAGTCACTGTTCAATGCTCAGGGGAATGGTTTAAGGCCCTTGGCTGGAGTGAATATTTTTATGCAGGCTGTAATTTCTTTGAAGACCTTCGCCAGCAGCCAGGCAGCCTTCAGAGCGTCCTTCCCCCGGAGCACCGCGGGGTGGGGACCCCGTGGAGGGGACCCCCAACCTGGGCAGGCGTGCTGGGACAGCGCTCCGGGTGTGGGGGGTGCTGAGCGCAAGGAGAGGCTCAGGGCAAGTGAGGAGCTGTGACCAGACCACTCTCCCTGGTGGGCAGCCCTCCAGGACCTTCCCACGGCCTCCTCCAGCCAGGTGAAGGTGGACATCGGGCTGTGTGCGGTCCTGAGTGTGTCCAGGGGGACAGGGCTGGGAACAGGCAGGAGAGGAGGGACAAGAAGCGGTGCCTGAGAGGGGTCACATGGCTTTTCTTCTCTGCCTCGCTCCAGGATGCCAGCAGCAGCCCCTTTTCTCCCGGGAAAGCTTCCCTGTGCTGGCTTTGGCCCCAGCTTGGGAATGTGCCACCATGGAAAGCCCCATTCCCATGGAGGCCCTCGGCCTTGCTGGTGATGGGGACTGTGGGCTGGGAAGCACTGGTCCCTGTCCATCCCATGGGGCTGTCAGGGCTGGATCCATCCTCGTGGAGAGCCAGAGGAGGAGGTTTTGGCATCTCTCTGCCGATTTCTGGGCTGGGCAGCCTGGCTGCCCCATCCCAGGCTGTGCAAGGCTCCGTCCCTGCTCCCTGCCCGGCTCTGCACCTGGGGCCTCATTGGAGCTGAGATTATGCTAAATTCAGTTAAGCTGGACAAACGCTCACTGGAGACCCAGAGAAGAAACCCCCGAACTGATTTTCATCTGTGGATCAGGCAAAATTTGATTCACAGTTCAATCCTCCGAAGGGGAAAATTTGCACAGAATCCCTGCTTAGATTTTATTTTAAGCAAATCCTATAAAAATCCGTCTGAAGGAGACGGTGACTCCATCTTTCAGATCCTGCGCACTGTATCCGGGAACACGAGTTCTGCTTTTATATAATAAAAAATGTAGAGTTTCCTCATGTTGCCATATGTTTTTGCATTTATCCGTGCACTTGCTATAACCCTCTCCGCGGTGTGTGCCTACAGAGCTCTCTGTGTCAGCATTGAAATGCAACGAGCCGGTATCATTCATGCAAAAAATGAGCCTAAAATCTCCCTGAAGAGGGGAATATAATAGAATACAATTGTATCATTTAAAAAACTTTGCATCGTATTACACAGTCAAAAAGATAATGTATGCTATGAGGGAGGAAGCCGATGAAATATTGGGTTAACTCTTTAGTTGCCCTCGCCGCGGCAAATGGCATCAGCTCAGCATCCCCTTCCTGGCTCAGCATCCTTCCTGCTCAGCATCCCTTTCCCGGCTCAGCATCCTCATCCTCCCCATCCTGCTGTGTCCCTGTCGATGGGCTGTGATGGGAACACATCCCACACGCTCTCAGGTGGGATGTGTTCCTGCCTCTCCTGTGCAGCCCTTCGCTTCCTTTTCCCTTTCAGGACCACGCACCCTGCCCATCCATTCATCCATTCCCCGCCTCCTGTTTCGGCTGGAACACCCTGGGGGGATGGAGGGTGGCCCCATAGAGCTCTGTGTTTAGTGGGGGGGTGACCCCTCCTGCTCGTAGGTGTCCAATGGGCACCTTGGACCAGGTGTTTTGGGTAAGGTGGCATCGCCCACCTGGTCCTACAGAGTGCCCACGGCAGCTCTGTGCCCGTGGGACCCCCTCTGCTCCCTCCAACCCAACCCTGCCCCTCCCTCGCTGGTGTAAAAAGGAATATTCTCCTCTCTTGGAATACTATCTGTTCCCAAATCATGTATAAAACATTTGCAGAAACCACTTACTCCTCATGTATTTTTTATGAGTCCGATCCGAAGTTAAAATATATAAACATAAAAATATCAAGAAGTACTTTAGGAAAAAAAAAAAAAGTTATTTCATAAAATATCAGGAGACCAATTTAGAACCTCGCCAGAGCCGCTGCCCTGCCATGCAGCCCTTCCTGAGCGCTCCCTCCGGCTTCTCCCACAAGCAGGGACCCTTTCCAGAGCTTATCCAGCCCCTCTGGCAGGCTCAGCCTTTCACACTTGAGAAATAAACCCCATAATTTTATTTAATCCAGGGGATAATCTTTTTTGTAATGTGCCAGGACAAAGATGAGAAGTTTTATTTCCGGGAGACCAGATTAAGGCAGTTTTGTGCCGGCAGGAGAGGCAAAGTGCAGAACCCAACAGATCCTTCAGCCCGGGCTGAAGCACCCGGGGGAGCGGGGCCGAGCCAGGCCCTCCTCGCTTCCCAACCCTGCTAACGAGGAGGAATTTACAGGCAATCCCAGCGCTGATGATTTATTTTTTCCTTGTCAAGGACGTGCATCCTTGAAGCCTCCTCTTGCCGTGGATCATTTCAGCCGCTGCCAGAGTGGTGCCGGGTGCTGCTCCATGGGGCTGGATGTCTGCATCCCAAAGGTGTTCCCAGCCTCGGAGTGGTGCCGAGTGCTGCTCCATGGGGCGGGATATTTGCATCCCAAAGGTGTTCCCAGTCGCGGAGTGGTGCCGGGTGCTGCTCCATAGGGCTGGATGTCTGCATCCCAAAGGTGTTCCCAGCCCCAGAATGGTGCTGGATGCAGGGCTGGTGTCCTGTGGGACTGGGTGGCAGCAGCCCAAGGTGCAGCTTCGGGATTAATCTGCCCACGAGGGTTCCAGTGCTTGGTGCTTGTCCCGGTCACGCTGAGGGTGGCAGAGAACTCCATCCCCCTCGGCTCCACACCCTCATTCCCACCACACCCTTCCAGCCCATCCTGCTGGTGCCGGCCCCTGCCCTGGTCCCGTCACAAAATCCAGCCCAGCGTCCCCCACCCAGGGCCCCTCCCTGCTGCTCACCCCCCTCCAGCTCCTCCCGAACCATCTCAATACCTCCAAACCCCTCCACAAACTCTGCTGGTCAGGGCTGCCTCTTGCTGTCAATTCCTGGAAAAATTCCTGGAAAAGCTGCAAATGTTTTTGCCGTTTTTCTCCCCGATGAGCCGAGCCGGAGTTAACTGGGGGAGCTGCCGCCTGTATCGGTCACTGCCTTGTGTTTGCTGAACACTTTGTGCTTGCTTCCCTCAAAATCATCTCTTTGGTTTCTATTTCGCCCTTTCTTGTGTTTCGTTGGGGAATAAAAGAGCCCAAGCCCCCGGCAGCCCCAGACTTCGCCTGAAGTCCTGGCTGTGGGTCTGAGGGAGCTCCCCGGGCCTGCATAGCCCAGACCTGAGCTGAACCTCTGCAGGGGACGTGCTCTGGAATACGGTCCAGCAAAAATCCCAGACAGGGCCATGCAAAAGGCCTTTCCCTCCCCGTGCCCTCCCTCTTGGAGTGGTTGAATCCCTCCTCAGAAAAGCAGAGTGTTGTTTCATGTCAGGGCAGTTTTCCTGGAAACCCCTGAGACAAAACCTCGCTTTGGTAGGTAAAAATTGCTACTTTTGTTAATTTTGCCTCCAAGCATTATCAGTTAAATATTGTTTCTTTAAAAATGTATTTAATTTAAACTAAAATGCTGGAAATTTCCTTTTGAGGGCACTTTTTTTTTTCATGCACATGAATATTAATGCCTTTCTCCGAGAGATCTACTTGAAAAAAACAAGAATAAATTAAATACCTACAGATTTTTCTAATTCCTCTTTTTGGTGACATGCCGTCATTACATCAAATTACCGAGATGTGCTCCCATTTTTTTTTTTTTTTTTTTTTTTTGTGTGTGTGAAAATTATGGAATATAAAGTATATGTAAATGCAGCAAAAGGCTGTGAAGAAAGAACAGGGACAGGGGAGGCATTAGGTATTCAGCCAGCGTCGTCGTGAGCCAATTAATCAAGCAGTGGCGAGGAAAGATGCAGAAACGATGAGTTCGCCCTTCATGTTGATGAGGCCGGTCCAGGGCAAATGCTGCTGCACCTGAGCTCGTAGTTAGGCATGCAGAAAGGAATCATGGGAATATCTTCACGCCTTTGTCTTTCTCGTGAAGGATGGAAAATGTCAAGCTGTTGTTTGGCTGCATGTGGGAGACTCGCTGAGAATTCGCAGTCTGGCGAAGCAGCTTTAACTCTTTGTGGCCGGGCTCCGCCGGCACATCTGCACCCGGTGCCGCGGGGCTGGGGCGGGGAGGGGGGGTCTCCGCTCAGGAATTCTGTCCTCTGCCCCTCCCCTCAGCTGTGCCCAGGACAGGGGGTGCAGGGGAAGCCCCTAGCCCACCCTTTGCTCTCCCAGTGCTGTTCCACCCACCCACCTCTGTCCATCCCCGTCTTCCCACTGGATCCGTGGCTCAGGACAGCACCAAAGGCCCTGCCGGTCTCTCCCCTGGTGTGTTCCCCCTTCCCCTTGCCCTGGAAGTGCGCAGTATTCCCGGCCTTGCCAAAGCCGGGAGTCCACTGGTGTCTGCAAGGGGTGCCAGCCCAAGGCCCCGACCGCTCCACGTCACAGCCAGGTGTCCTTTCCTTGTGCCTTTGGTTTTCCTGGGATGGCTCCCGGGGCACTGGCAGAGGAGAGGGGGGTGCACAGAGCTCTGGTTGCGCCCAGAAAAGGACCCTGTTCCCGGGGGGTCTGCTGTGGGTGTCCCTACGTTGTGGGATCACACACCAGCTCAGAGAGTGCCGCGGAGTGGGGGACGTCCTGAGAGCGATTCCAGCACACACGGAGGAGCTCTGCGGACCCTGGGCACTCCCAGCGTGGGGGCTGCTCACACACGGGGCTCCTGGAGCCATTGCCAGCATTTCCCCGCCCTGGATCACGGCTTTGCGCCTTGCAGAGGAAGCATCACAGGGATTCAGATGGGAAGAGGAGAATTCTTCAGACCTTCATCCACCCTCCTTGCCCAGGCAGAGCGTTGTGAGTCTCTGATCCTTCTCCTCCCTCTGCTCTGGGCCCCGTCCTGGTGGCCCCTGTTCCCACACCTGCAACAGCCTCAGCTGCTCCTTGGCATTGCTGAGTTGGTGACAGAAATTGCATCCCGCCCATCACACATGATGCTTCTCCCTTTCCCCTGCAAACCATTTGCTTTTCCCTTAGCATCATGATATTGTTGGCCTAATTTCAACTTCTGGTCTGGAATAAGTCTGAGATCCTTTCCTCCTGTCACACCAGTAATTCCCCAATCATGCTGAGCGCCAGGGGCCATACTCTGCACCTGGATCCAGCAGATAAATTCCCATTTCTCTCAACTGACTCCAGCATTTTCCAAGACCTTTGCCATTCAGATTCTGCTCTCTAATGCATTCAAAGATTGCAAATCTAATAATTATACTTTTCCCATGACACAGACCAGATAGTGAATGGCACTGGATCCAGGACAGAGCCATCCAGCAGTTCTCATTTCATCCAACCATCCCTGACTAGTCTCTGACTGCACTTTTTCAGCTGGTTTTACCCTCACCAAATAGTATTTTCATCTCGACTCTGATTCCTCAGCTTGCTTGTGAGAATGTCATATAAGACGGTGTCAAAAATCTTATTAAAGTCAAGATATGACATTTACTGCTTCTTTTCTATCCAGAAGGCCTATTACCCTGTCGCAGATGAAAATTAGATCGGTTTGCCACGATTTGTTCTTGACAAACCCATGTTGGCTGCTGCTCACCCTGTTATCTTCTTGGTGCTTATAAATAGTTTGTTTGATCATTTGTTCCAATATTTTTCTGGGAACTGAAGTTGAACTGACTTAAACTGATGATAATTTCCCAGCGTCTCCTTCCCCTCTGCAGAGCAGGCGGAGCAGAGCAGCTCTCAGTGCCTCCTGTGCCCACCAGGGACCACCAGGAGCCATGCTGGGATTCCCTCCTCCACTTTTCCACACCCTGGCATTCACTGTTCCAGCTGCCTGATCAGGGCTTGCCTTTTTTTAGGTGTGGAAAAGCAGGTTTACAGCCCCCACCTTCCCTGCACCACCCTTCCATCTCCTTCCCTTCCCACTCCTCAGCATCAGCTCCTTCCTGTGGTCTCCCCTAGCACAGAGCAGGGAGATGCTCCATCCTGTGCCTGTGCCTGGCTTGGGGACAGGGATCTCAGGACAGGGACCCCTCAGTCCTGCCCGCCCTCGTGGGGTTGGTGATTAGCACAGGGGTGTGGATCAGCGCTGCCTTTGGGGAATTTTCCTTGGGATTCCCCACCAGCTCCACACTGCTGGGTTCAGATGGAGCAGGAGGAGATGGGTACCAGGGTGGGAGAGGACACAGAGTCTGCTGTGGGAGGCTTCTCATTATATGGAGAAGCCTTTCCTTGTTTTTAATTAAATATAAAGACTATCTCACAGTTATAATTAGTACCAGGTGGCCAAGGATTAAAGGGGCAGCATCAAAGGCTTGCCTGGGAGGGGTAAGGGCCGGGTTTGCTCCACCATAAACCACCAGGAATCTCTGTTCTCTGGAAAATCCTCATTGCGTGAGGTGTTTCCAGTGCTGCTGGGCTCCAGTCAGAAGCTCTGAGCCTTACGAAATCCCTCTTCCTCTTTTAAAGCAAGGGGAGCAGAAGGACAAGGATGAATAGATATTGGTCTGCTGGGATCAGAAGTTTCTCTGAGTGAGTTGGGGGCATCCAGCCCAGAGAAAGCTCACTGGTAGTGACCTCCCGCTCCAGCTGTGGGCTGCACAGGGCGTTCTCACCAGCCAGGCAGGGATGCAGGCGGGGAGGCAGGCATGGATGCAGGCAGGAATGCAGGCAGCAACCAGCAGAAGCAGCAGCAGGAGTTTGTGGTGCCTTGGGGTGGGTGATCCAGCCCAGCAGGAGGCAGCCGGGTGTCTCCCCCGGTCCCAGACTGCGATTTCCCTCCGTTTTTAATTTTATTTCCCATCTCATTTGCTTTGCTCTGCTCAGACCCTGCAGAGCCCATCAGCGCTGCAGAGGGAGCTGACAAATCCCTCCCCCGTGACGGATCCTGCTGCCTCCTCCCCATCCAAGCCGGTTTTGCTTGGCCACCCCAGCAGCTCCTGCCCGTGCCCGCTGCCCACCCGGGCAGACCCTGGCCGCAGGAGCCGGCCTCTGGCAGCACCCACGGCTGTGCCAGCACAGGAAGGGACTGTGTTATTCCCACCCTGGGCTGCCGTCCCCGGGGACAGCCAGACAAACACACAATAAGCTCTGACACAAATGGTGTTTATAAAATATTGCTCCTCTGGGACCCTCTTGCCGACAGTCATTGGGACGCTACCGGCTGCAATAAAATGGAGCTGCTCTGATGCTCCTCACGCGGTGCTGGGCCTATTCCTGGCAGAGCTGGGCTCCCTGAGAGGAGGCTGAGGGAAAGGGAGCTCTGTTCTCTCCTGTGCCTGGCTGGCACAGGCAGCCTAAGGAGCCCTGCGTGGCTCTGCCAGACCTTTTGGCGCATACAGAGCAGCCCCGAGCCCCGGCTGCGATGGTGGGATGGAAATACGAGCCCTGCTCTGGGAGCCAGGGGATTCTGGGGTCGGGATGAGGTGCTACGACACCATTGCTGGACTTGATCTTAAAGGTCTTTTCCAGCCTTGAGGATTGTGTGATTCCTGCTGCCTGCACATCCCAGCTCCGCAGGGGAGTTCTCACAGAGGATGGGGACACTGTCACCAAACCGTGGCTGGGGGAGCCGCGTCCTGCCTTGCTGCAGACCCAGCCAGTGACTGGGTTTGCTGTGAACACCCACTTCTGGCACCAAACCCCGGCAGAGGGAAAGCACAGCCACAGCTGTCCAGGGGAACGCCAGGGGAATGGGAGCCCCGTCGCCGGGAGCAGCCTGTGCTCCGATTGCAGCATAATTCATTTCACAATGTATAAGAAAAGTTGAGTTATTGGGACATGTGACATTTATTTAGTTACATATCTCCTGTGGGAGGTTTCTGGGGCCATTAATGTAGTGTATTTGCATGGCTAGTTTACATGCCTTTGCTTGTTATTGCTGTCTATATTCCATGCACCTCACACTCAATTTCAATTCAAAGTTTGGCAGTTGAGGTGTCACGACTAAAAAATGGAATGGCCTCCCTCAGAAATGAAATAATTTTGTTGTTCAGTTCCGAGCGATTTTGTAATTTCATGCTTGTGTATGATAATTTTATGCTGTCCTGCTCCACGTAACTCAGCTCTGCCAAGCCCTGACAGGTGATAAATACAATCTTTTCCACCCTGCATGCGACAGGCCGGGATGAAGAGAAAGGGGGAGAAAAAAAAAGGTGGCGATTTCCCATCTGAGGTCCTGGCGCAGCCGGAGCTGCCGCAGCCCCGGCCCTTCATCATTTCACGCCTGGATTCCGGCACTCGGCCCCTCGGCTGCGGCGGGGGGACCTGGGGGTCAAGGAAAGTGTCCTGGCGATGGAATGCTGCTGGAGAGGAGCCAGGAGCTGTGTGTACGAGGGGGGAAAGTGATGACTTTGGCGTGTCCCCGTGTGAGGGCTCCGGGACGTGGCTGTGATTTAGAGCCCAGCCTCTCTCTAATGGAGTTCAATAGAACCGTAACCTTTTGGAGAAATTATTTTTACAAATCTGTTAAACATTTGAAAGACAGCAATTTCCAATAAAAGAATATGAGTCCTTAACATTTATCACCGGGCTACAGATTTTATAACTGTTACTTCATATTGTTCTTGTAAAAAATGTTTCTCCTCCTGAGAGCAGATGAGTCAAAAGACTATTAAGGAAATGCCAGAGGTACAAGGGGGATCTAATGGGTGCCAATAAAATGAAAGCAGAAGCAAACCATTTAAATTAAATTCAAGTGGTGATGAGAATCATCATTCCAGCGACAAACCTGGAAAGCTAAACACCACTCGGGAGCTCTGCAGCCTCGCTGAGCCGCAGCAAACGCCCTGCCCGGCGCCGGTGGGATGCAGCCTGTGGGATCAGCAGTAGGGCCAAGCCCGGATCCATCCCGGTGCCAGGCAGGAGTGGGCAGCGGTGCCAAACCCTGCTCTGTCCGGTGTCGGAATGCAGGCAGGGATGGAGCTGGCGGATGCTGAGCATCCCTGGTCAGCAGGCGGGAAAACCTCTCCCAAGCTGGAGACTTTTGGGGGAAGCTGCTGAGCTGCGGGAAAGGAGCAGCGTGAAGGGTTGAAGCTCCCAGAGAGATATTTGGCAATTCCCTGCTGGGAGGGCTGAGACATCCTTGTGGGAAGAAACCCTTCAGCAGCGGGAAGCACAGTGACATCTCTCCTGGGGTCTTGGCTTGCTCAGGTTGCATCTTCCCTTATCCCTGTTCTCTCTGTGCTGTGTCCCATTGTGCTCACACTCTCATTGCAGGGCCTGTGGGATTTTCTGGGTGTCAGGGGCTGGTGGAGAAAAACACTTCATGTCCAGCTGCTGACAGCGGGAGGAGAGCACAGCCGGGCCAGGGCAGTGCTGCCTCTGCATCCCTCCCTCTCTCCATCCCTCTCTCCATCCCTGCATCCCTCCCTCTATCCCTCCTTGCATCCCTCCCTCCCTGCATCCCTGCATTCCTTCCTGCATCCCTCCTGCCTCCCTGCCTGGCCAGTGGCCAGCAGCCAGCCTGCCCAGGTGTCCGGCCACCTCCCATCTGCCACCCAGCCCGCACCGGGAATTGCTGCTCATGTCTTCACCTCAGTCACGGAAAATTGCTTCCAGTCCTGAGCCACCAGTGAGGGCACCCACCCTGCCTCTCCTTCTGGAATTTGGGCCATTTAAGGAAACCCCTGGAAAAAATGTCAGGTTTTTTTGGTTTTGTTTTCTCTTTCATCCACCCTGCCGTGGGCTGGGGGCCCATGGGGAAGGTGCTGCATGCCCCAAGGGATGGGGAGACTCTGCCTGCCCCAGCAGGGAGCACCAGGCTGGATTTTGGGGCTGACCCAGCTGGGCAGGTGAACAGCCAGCACCTTTCAGCAGCCTTGGTTGAAGTGGAGGAGGAATAGCTCCCTCTCCAAACAAGCTTGGCGGCAGCAAAAGATATTAACTTGGTGAATTATTTCATCCCAAAGCTAATGGGGAAATATGTTTTAAAAATTTGGATATTTTATTTTATGGTCCTTAAAAAGATATCGTGGGTTTTGCGGCGTGTTGAAAACTATTTTCATTTTAAAAACGTGGATGTATGTGCCAAGAGATGAGACTGTACGCAAAAAGAAGGATTTGGTGAGAATCGTGGAATCAGTTAGTTTGGAAAAGACCTCTGAGCTCATGGAGCCCAGCTGCTAGTGACGACAGAATTATTTCTGTTGTCTTTCCGTGTTCGCATCCCTTTCCCTCTGGGATAACCAGAGTGGTGACAGGTTTTGCTTTGGCCAGCAGGGTCAGAGCTCTGTGACCAGCCCAGAACCAAGCCCTGGCTTTGGCATCTGCACACAGGATCCGTTCTTCGGGTGCCTTTTGGAGTTCCCTGCGGAATTCGTGGCAGGGGAAGAGACTGGGTGGGAGCCTGGGTGGTCAGGCAGGGCTATACAGGGCTGCCATCATCCCCTCCGCCCCACCAGGTGCCAGCCAGCGCCTGGGAGGGTGACAGGGCGCTGTCCCCCCGTGTCCCTCGGTGTCTGCGCTAATGACTCGCAGGAGGGACACGCGCCTGTCACACCCCGCGCTCCCGCCCCGGCCGTGTTGGCTGCAAGTACATTTTTCTAAGGACACACATGAAAGAGATTCTGAATCGACATGACTACAGCTCTGTTAACGCGGGTTCCCCTGAACCAGGAGGTCACCTCGCATCGCTGTGCTCACAGGACCACAAACAATGTATTCAGCACGAGCCGCGCATCAGCGTCTGTGCGGGCCGGGCCCGCCACGGGCACCACTCCCGGCCTCCTCGGGAGCAATCTGGGGGGATTTACGGATTTCTTATTACTCTGAGGGCATTAAAAATAGCTGGGAAGTGCCCAAGATAGAAAGGCTGTGAAAATCTCCCTCGTGTCCCTGACAGGAAGCTGCTCACGGCGCAGCAGTTACAGATCTGTTATGTGCAATTAAGGCTTTCTCGAGGCTTTCTTAATATATTTGTGCAAGCTCAGCCACTCTTGGGCGGCATCAAGAGCCTCCTGGTGAACCCCATGGATGCTTGGTCTTGCTTGTCCGTGTATCTCTTAACTGGGGGTTTATTTCTGCAATAAAGAAATCACAGAAACTGGGGGTTTATTTCTGCGATGAAGTCTCGGCTGCTGGGGATGCTCCAAATCTCCTCTGAGGCTGCCCAGCCGAGCCAGCAGCCGTGTGCTGTCACAGCTGGACATCCCACAGGACGGAGGGCACCTCACAGGCAGGATTTGGGTTCTGGGTTGGGAAGGACTGAGGAGCAGCCGCTCCAGCTCACTGTGCTGATGGCAGCACAGGGTACCCCCACTGCCCTGCCCCACTCCAGGCAGGTCCCCATGGAAGGAGAGAAGTTTTGCAGCAGAGTCCCCTCTGCAGGGACACGGGAATCCTTTACGCAGGCACAACCAGCACCGGTGTGTTTGTGTGCTGGAATATTTAGGGGGAAGGAGCTGCCTGCCAAGGATATGCCTGAGCTGGAGAGATCGCTTGTCCAGACCGGACCTGATCGGAATTGATGAGCCTCTGAAAGTCTCCCGGTGCATTTCTCTGGTTCCTAAATAAGGGAACCTCAGAGCAAAGCGCTGCTCCGAGCCATAACTGAGGGGCTCCAGACACTCTGCTCCCAGCTCTACTGAGCGCTGTCATCAAAAATCATCCTGGGTGCTCCTCCTCCTCCTCCTTCCCCAGCCCTCACCCAGGCTTGGGGAAGCCAGGGGAAATGGAATTCAAAGCATCCAGGGAAGCACGGTTAGGGTCAGCCCAGGGTGCTCCATCACCCCACTGTCCTCCATGCGAGCCTCCTTTGCAACTGACAGCACTGAAAACATTTTTCCCCCAAATTTCCACCCACGTGGTGCCCTGGTGAATGTGGCAGTGACCATTACTAGTCCCTCGGTTGTACACCTGGTGTACACTGGGATTAATCCAGTGGGAGCTCAGGATCCACAGCCACCAAGCCCATTTAGCCAGCTGGGAGTGAGCTTTTTCCCCCACAGCATGAGAATTCCAGATATTTCTTCCCGGGGCCAGGGCTGTCGGCCCTGACTGACCACAGAAGGCTGCTCTGGAGTAAGAGGGCATTTGGCACTTGGGAAAGGGTTTGCCAGTCCCTCACGTGTGTGTGTGGCTCTTGGAGCGTGTCCCACTGCTCCCAGCTCCTTCCTGGTGCCCCAGCCAGGAATGGCCCATGTCACCCCCCTGTGCCCAGCTGAGCGAGGACAGAAGGTCCCTGAGGTCGCACTTTGGGTTGTTTCAGCCATGGCAGCAAACCCAGATGTGTGGGGGCTCAGCCCCTTCCCCGGGCTTCCCAAATTAACTCCATATGTAACGTGGCTCCGAACGGAACAATAAATTAGGGTTGATTTCTTTTTTTTTGGGGGGTTGCATATTTTTACACGTCGCATGTTTAATGCCTCTCTGAAAATATAAATAAAACATTTGTAACCATTAGAAATCCTTAGAATCTGGGAAGCGCCTAAGAATTTATTTGTTTGCTGGAGGATCATACATATTGTATTAAAACTATATAAAGGGTTTAATAAAATGGCAAAAATAAAGCAAGAGCGAAGGCTCTCAATCTGCGCTGAGAGGAGGGAAGTGATCTTTCTTTGATGCCTATTAAATGTTCCAGCAGATGAAACCCTATATTCTGCCAGGAAATGAGTTTGCCACGAGCCGATTGGGCGCTGTCGTGTGTGCTCGACTCTACCACTGTCATTCCTCTTCCTCGAGCAGCAATACATTACCCCGCCTCCATTTTTCATTCCTCACTGCCCGAAATGCAAATTTTCTCTCTGTTGTTTATATTAGGTTTTCAAATATATGGAAATCCAGATATCTGGAGGAAAATGTCAGGGCCAGGAATAGTCGTGATCTGTCTTTCCCCCAGCCTGACACTCTTCTCCATCGCTTACGCGGGAGCCCGTGAGGAGCGTTCGGGAGCGAGGGCCGAGGGATGCTCGGGGGGTGCAGGGGTTGCTGAGTGCTGGGGGTCACTGTTTGCATGGCTTTGTCACCTCTGCAAAGCTGAACACGCGGCCTGGGGAGCAAAAGGGACGCGTTGTGCAGGGACAAGAGAAGGGGAGCCGGTGATGGCTGAGCAGGAGCTGGGGAGAGGGATGGGCGCTGCCCGGGGGCCAGCACCCAGCTGGGCACTGCCTGTGCTCCAGGGGGCTGGTCAGGATGGATGTTCAGGCAGTGGTGACTGGAAAGGGCTCCCAAGCACCCTGTCCCCGCACCCTGTCCCCACACCCTGAGTCTGCCGGGCTTGGGAGAGGGGCTGGGGGCCCTGAGGGTCAGCAGTGAGCTCCCACATCGCTGCTGCTGCTGCTACCACTGGAGAAGGGAGGTGTCAGCAAGCACCAGGTGGGAACAGATCCAGCAGCTTCAGGAGGAGTTTATGGCCAGATCAGGCTGAGCTGCTGCAGTTCCCCTCAGGTTTCTCAAGACAGAGGTGTACAAATAATGTAAATGAGGGCAGACGTGGCCTTGCAGAGCAGAGAGCACCGGGGCTGTAAGCCCAGGGGTGTTTGTGAACTGCTCATCTCGCCCCCACTGACCCACTCCACCCCTGCTACACCTTTCCCACGGTGGCCCAGCCCTTAGGGCTTGTGCCCGTGCCAGTTTATCCTGGGCAGACCCAGATCTGCCTTGCCCTCAGCCCAGTTTCAAGCTGCAGCCTCTCAAAAGCTCCCCACTTCCCATCTCCCAGTGCTCAGCGTGGCTCATCCCAGCGGCTCAGCCTGTGCTGGTGGCACTGCTGTGGCTGGGGGTGAGATGGGAGCGATCCCTGTCACCAGGCACCGTGCCACGCTTTGCCAGCCGGGAGGAAGCAGTGGAGGCGTGAGGGGAAGGGACAAACTTCCATGTGGGCACCAACTGTGACTGACACACCGATAACGAATGCGAGTTGCATCCATTGCTCCTCCATGAGTAAGAGCTATTTTAGGCTCTGGCAGCTTGAGAGGATGATCTGAAGGCAAAAATCACTGTCTCCCAGCGCTGGAGAGAGCCTGATGTGCCTCAAATGGTGTCACCACAATCCTTCCAGCAGCTCCGAGGAGGCTGCACGTGCAGGAAACCGTCACTCGAGTCAGCACAACATTTGTTCCTGGGTTGTTTCTCCGTGCAGGGACACGAGGAGCTGAGGGAACAAAGTGTAACAGCAAATCCCCTATTAATAGGGGTTTATGTTCCCGTTTCTGAATGAGTGTGTGAGACCTGCCCACGCCAAAGGCTCCTGCACATGGTTGTCATCGCTCCTGGCACGGCGCTCACCCCGCAGCCCCACGCAGTGAAACCAGCCCCACACCATCCTGCTTTCGGAATTCGGCAGCCAAGGGGAGGCTCTGGGACTCGTTGGGCATCTCTGAGCCCAGTCTCTGCCTTGTCCACCAGCCGAGCTGCAGCACTCACGCGTTTGCAAAGAGAATCATGAAAGGCTGGAAACACAATCCCACCGAAAGCTGTGTCGGAGTAATTGTACACACACAGAAATCTTTTCATCTGCTCCCTCAGCTCTGCACCAACACTCCTCCAGCACAGAGCAGCAAAGAGGTCACACAGTCTTAACACACACAAAGGCCACGGTCCTTTTACCTGGATGTCTTAACACCCAGCAGAAAACAATATTTCTGAAATCACAGGAGAAATTCCAGGATTAAGAAACAAACAAGCGAGAAAAAACCACCCCCCTCTGCTGAGCACGGTTATTTGCCCCATTCCAAACACACACAGAGGAGCAGCTACTGCACATCCTGCACCCAGAGCACACGGGAGAGACGGCCCTGCATGTCCCTGCCTGTCCCTGCCATGGGCTAGAGGCACTGGGGCTTTGCACAGGAATTTTCTGGAGGGAATTTTGCACAGGAGCTGGCTCTGCTTGGAACCCCTCTGCCTCACCACCATGCCTGGAGGTGTTCGGTGACATCAGAGACACGCAGGGAGATGTTCACCTCCCTGAGCACCCCGGGCACAGCACTTGTGAAACCAGCTCGCACCCCTGCGGTTCTGCGACTCGAGAGACCAAATTGCCGTGCCCGAGTTTTTTTTCCAAGGGTGCCCATCAGAAAGAACGCCTGGCGAAGGGAGATCAGATCCAAGGGAATTTTTGGGGAACGGGCCTTGCGTCCTCCATCGCCTCAGCTGGAGACGCTGGCGTTTCCCACAGAGCAGAGTTAATATTCTCTGTGCCTGCAGCAGCAGCAGCTCCAGCCCTCTCCTCCTCAGCTCCCCCTTCCCAGGCTGAGTGTTTTGGCAGACTTCTTGTTCCAAACCAGTGGACCTTGTAACGCCTCGGAATGCATAATCCAAACCTCCCTGCCTAGGAAAGGAAGGCGCTGGGACAAAGCAGCGTGCACCTTCTGTCCTTTAGTTACCAGTTCAAGCTGTGTGGAAGAAAAAGGGGTTTTCTCTATGCTCTTGTTTTCCTCCTGCCCCGGCCTGCCCCACTGAGTCCCTCAGACCCACACAGGCCTGGAGGAGCTCCGGGGCTGCATTCCCTGCTGGGAACGACCCAGCTCTGCACCGGGAGCGTCAAAGAACATCTTCCCCTGGTGTTCCATGGCTTGTGATCCCGGCTGAAATGCAGCTCCAGCTTTTTGAAGACCTCAGAGCTGCTCCAAGGCCACACGAGAGCGATGAAGAGAACAGTCGGGAGTCTGTGACAGGAGAGCATTTCCACTCTTGTCTGCCGGGACAGGTGAGCCCATGTGAGTGCTTTGCCTGTTCTGCTGCCTCTGAGCCTCTCAGAACACAGAAACAGCTTCTGCAGGTCCTCCTTTCATCTGAGCAAGAAAATGATCACAGTTTAAAAATTAAAAACTTTGAAAAAAGGAATGCCCGTGGCCACGGTGAGATCCTGAGCATGGAGAGCAGATCCCTCACAGCTGAACAGCAGAAGCTGTCACACGCTGTCACTGAGGGCAGAAAGCACTGCCCACACGCTCGGCCCCAGCAGAGGCAGTTTTAGGCTGATAGCAATTTGCAGTGGGTTGATTTCACCAGAATGAATTAATACAGGAAAATAATTTGCAGATTACAACAGTTCCTTCAGCAATGTATGACTCAGAGCCAGGCTCACAGCCAGCACTGAGAGTCAAATTATTTGCAGCTCCGCGCTCTGGCAAGGTCTGGTTCGAAGCGAGTCCTAATGAGATGCACGACTTCATTCTGGGCCACGTGAACACAAGAACCCGAACCTCATCCTGAATGAACCACTGCCCTTGACAGCCCAAATTTCCAATGCAACTGGGGCTCACTTCCTGCAGGTGAAGCGTTTTGGTCACCGGAGCCTGGGCTGTCCCTGGAGGCGCTGCACAGCCCCCACGACCTGGGCAAGGACGTCAGGTTTGCCCCTCAATTCATTGCAGCTGCAGGTGATGCATCAGAGTGAAGGCTCTCTAGTGATGATCCTTACAAACAGGCCATCCATCATTAGTGAAGGTCAAGTTGCAGATGAATCCCATCATTTTACGATCATGTGCTTCCCCCCCTTGCCCTTGGTTGGGTCCCCAGCAGAAGGTGAAGCTCTCGGGGGGTGTTTCCAGCTGCCTGGAGCTCGGTGCTCTCACTGGAACAAGAGGTGGTGGAGCACAAGGTGTCGTGGGCGGCTCTTCATCCCTTCAGAGGCTGATGAAAATAAACCCCAAAGGAACGTGCCAGCTCTGCAGGTGGAACCTGAACTCCCTGCTTCTGCAAAGACCCCCTGAAACAGAGAGCAAGGAAAAGCTCTACTAGCTCACATGAGCCTGTGGTGGGTGAAGATTCCAGGTCTCCTTGTAAGGTCTCCCACAGGTAGCTCCTGCTCAGTGGCTGTGGTGACCAATCCAAGCCCCCAAGCTCAGCCTCAGCTTGGAGATCCTGAGTAACACCGGTTCCCTCAGTCCAGGAGGCAGGAGACCAACTTATTTCAGGATCTCTCCAACTCACAGGTGCCTCTGAACATGTAGTTTCCTTTTAGCCACCAGCAAGGCCTGAAAAGAGGACCCGACTGGATCACGAAGGTGCTAAAGCTGGAAGAACAGTGGAGCAAGGGAAGGAGACAGCCAGGCATGAACTCAGCTTGGGCTGAGCTGTTGTGGGGAGAACCAGGGAACGTCAGGGTGTGTTTTTAGGTGACTCCTCGTGTTTCACCTACTTCAGCTCTGTCTTAAAGAAGCAAGTGTTTAGCCAAGCTGGTCTGGAAGCCCAGCTTTAGGAAGGAAAGAGTTATCCTGGGGCTCTTCACCTCCACACCCCAGGCTGGAGTCTCCGCACACCTTGGGCCTGTGCAAGCTGAGAATAAACCTCCTCCTCCCCTGTGCACAGGATGTGTTCCTTTTTTCTGTCACAGGACAAACCAGAAGAGAAGAGCTCCTGCCTGGCTGTGCCTCGCAGAGGCGCCGTGTCTGAGCACGCCGGGGTGATCGGAGGTGTCATGCGCGCATCATTTAAATTAACGTTACTAAAACAACAATGCTATTTTTAATATTTAAAGAGCCCCTTTGAAGAGTAGGAGAATCTGTCACCTTTCCTGGTGGATTTGAATCCTGTGTTCTGAGGGTTTTTCTTCTCTGATTAAAGCAGCTGGCTGCATGAGGAACAGCTACACATGATGTGCTGGGAGGGGGTGCGGGACTGAGGCACGTCCTGGGGAGCAGCTCCTGCTTGTGGGGTGGATTTTCTAGGTTTTCTTTGTGGAGCTCCTTGTGCCAGAGGCGGAGGGCAGCTGGCCAGGCAGTGCTTTCCTGGGCCCCTGCCCCTGGCTGTCCATGCTGGGATGCTGACCAGTGGGTTTGGAGCATCCTGGGCCTGTGGCACCACAAGTGGCCTCATTCTTTGGTTTTGGTTTGCTGGGGAGAAACGTCCTCCCTGCTCTGTCCCCAGTCCGCTCTCCAGAGTCTCCCTAGGCATTCAAACCTGACGGGACCTGAGCCTAACCCTGACCCAAAACACTCCTTATGCCCCGGAAAGGGCTTCTTTTGTGCAAAACTCACATGGTTCATCCAAGAGAGGTCCAGCTGCTGCCGAGGGTGAGCAAGTCCCTTCACCTGCCCTGCAGGTGTCACCTCTGCTGTTGTGGGAGCACAAGGCTTGGCCTGCCCACCCTGCTGGGTGCTCCTGCTCAGCTGCACCACCTGCAGCTGTTTCTGCTGAGCTTTGCTCTGCTTTCTTTTGGACCAGCCCTGCAATTTGTCAACAGGGTTCTGGTTTTTGATCTCCTCCTGGTGGTCTTATGCTCCTGACAGGCATAAATTTTCTGCAAATACAGCAGGTTCTCTGTTTCTCCCAAAATGAGTCAGTGGGACATGGAGCAGCACCTGACCCACCTTTCCCTGCAGCCCCTGCACAGGGACCTCCTGCACTGCTGACATCAGACTGGGGGAGCTCCTGTGACTGGACTCATGTCCGTGTGTCCAGCTGCTTTTCCAGCTCCCTGCATTCCCACCCTGATGAGGTTTGCTGAGAACCAGGAATGGGAGCTGCTTCCTGAGCTCTTGTGGTGACCGAGGACTGGGATCCAGACTCAGCCTCTAACGTGGGCTCCCAGGGCCCTTCCTCTGCTGGAAATGCATCTTCCCAAGTGGAATGCTGGGAACTGGAGGAGAAGGGCCCATTGTCCCCGTGGCCGGAGCAGGGAGAAGAAAATAACGTTATTGGAGGGAAAAGACTATTAGGATTCTGCAGCTCCGAAAAATACATAAGTCTGAAATAAGACTAATGAGACCTTTACTGGTGCGGTCGGGTTGCATTGATGACTCTTCGGAGGATACAATCCCCAAAAGCTTTCACTGTAATTACCACGCTAATGGTCGGCAGTGACATCACTTCAGCCCGAACGCGGTGCCGGTTTTGGATGCGTTTCAGGAGCGGGGCTTCTCCCCGGCTGAGGCCCATCAGCCTTATCGCCTGTGCTCTGCTGACCATCCTTCTCAGCTGCCTCCTGGGCTGCTGGCTCCCCTCCAGCCCGGCCCAGGTGTCCAGCATTCCTCTGCTTTTTAAAGTGCTTCTGGGACCGCGAGCTGAGGACGGCAATTTGTCAGCACCGCTGGGCTGGAATCGGCGGAGGGGGAAGCTGGGGGAGAGCCACACACCCCCTTTTATTCCTCAGGCATCCTTAAAAGGCTTTTTCTAAACACGGATTTACACTCTCCTGGCATGGCCCGGAGCACACCTGCACCTTGTAACCTTTGGACAATCCCTGCTCCCGGCGCGCATCTCGCAGCCGGTGGGGACAGGCTGATCCCGATCTTCCCCGGCGCCTCTGGGCTTACAGGAACGTATTAATTAACCTCATTATCCGGGATCATTTCAGCACTCACACAGACAGGGTTTTACTGCTCCGAGGAGGGCTCTGGCTCCCAGGGGCAGCTGGAGCCGGAGGGGCCGAATATTTGCCTCAGGGGTGGGCGATGCCGGGGCTGGGAGATGCCCAGCGGTGGGGGCTCATCCCAGCCCCTCCGCTGACTCAGCCACCGCTTGGTGCTGCTGGAGAAGGGATCTGAAGGAGAGGCAGCCACAGGAACCAGTCCTCCCTCAGGTGCTTTTCTCCCGGGATGGGGCCGGAGGAGCCGGCGATGCCTGCGGGGTGTGCCCGGCTCCCTCTGCTCCTCCCGGCACCAGCTGGGGACGGATTGACAGCGGCTTGTTAAACCTGACAGAGCATCACCTTTAAGGAGTGGGAGAAAGCAGGGCTTTTAATTAAAAAAAAAAAAAAGAGGCAAGTCATGATTTCTGCCTTTCCCGTTCAGCTCCTCTGGAAACAGCATTCCTGTTCCAGCATTTAAAAACATCAAATTGATAGTCCTGTCAGCTGTGCCCATGGGCTACTGCTCCCTGCCCAGCCCTCCCGCCGGGCTCTGCCTTTGAAGGCGAAGGCACCGCTGTGTGACTGTCCTCAGGGACATTCATTTTCTCTCCTACAGACTCGCCGGTTGTCACCAGCAAATATCCAGCCAGGCTCCCGCGGTCCCGCTGCTCCCAGCAGCATCCCGGTACAGGTACCAGGTACTGAGGCTGGCGGGTGGCTCCCTGCAGCACCGAGGGGTCACAGGGAGACCACAGCGGTGTGTGCAGGATGCCAAGGAGGTTTTTCATCCTCTACCTGGCAGGTATGTGGAGTTTCCTTATTGTGGGGCTCCTTCTGCCCCCAAACTGGGTGAATGGGGATGGGCAGTGCTGTCTCAGGTGAAGGCACCTGCACCGGCAGGCACAAACCGCTGGTCTCCAGCAGAGAGGAGCTGGGGGAGCAGTAATCAAAAGAGCTGCTGAAGCCCCGCTGCCCAGAGCTGCTCTGTGCCCAGTTCATTCTGATCCTGCCCGCTTCCGAAGTGCCCCCAACACTGCCAGCAGTGGGAGGGAGGGGGGGGTCAGCTCTGCACGGGGAGCGGGGGCTGTTCCTGCTGATATTGACTGTGAAAACACCTTTTCACTCTTTCCTAAATTCTTCCCAGATTCGGAACAGGAAAATGTCCACAGGTTTTTTTCCTAGAAAACCCCCAACGTAAATTCCCTTTACTGGTTTCCGAGGGACACTGCCCCTTGGAAAAGGCTCTGAGCAGAATCTCTGAGGGTTTCACCAAGGCAGGAACCACTGGCTGTGCCTCCTTAATCCTCAGCCTGAGAGGAGCTGCCCCCACACAGCGAGAGCCCAGTGCTGGAGCATCACAGCCCTGCTCTCCTTCAGCCTCCTGACCCCGCTGTGCTCTGGCCCCCACTCTGTCCCTGGTGTGACCAACCTTGTGGCCTCGTTTGCAGCCCCCTAACGAGGCTCGGTGGTCTCCAGGCTCTGCCGGAGCAGGGCAGCATCGGCACCGACTCAAGGTCTGTTCCTGCTTGAGCGATCAACATCATTTCCATACTATAATTACATTGCCCAATCCTCTCCTGATTTTACTGCTATCTTGTAAGGCGTCCCGGTTGTGAGTAATTTAAAGCTGTATGAGATGTCAGGCTCTGTGAAACAATCACCCCTCAAAGAAATATGGGCTGAGATAATAATTGATAAGTCCCATTAGGCAGCGGGGCCCACGTTTCTCACTTGGCCTCCTCCGCCGCGGCCTTGCTCGTTCCCTCAGTGCCACCTTTGCCGCTCGGCATTTTTGGGAGCCGTCCCAGCAGCTGAAGGGGGATGCTGGGGGTGGAGGAGCCACCTCAGTTCCAGGATTCCAATATTTCAGCCTGATTTATAGGTGTGTTTGCACAGAAAGCACGTCAGGAGTGTTGGTTGCCACCTGCATTCGCTCAGTGGGTTTGTCTCAGTGGTTTATCCTCACCAGCAGTCAGCGGTTTGTTTTATTCCTGTCCCTAGTTTGCATTTTTTAACACCTTGTCTCCAGATTTTTGATGGTTGTACAGCTTACAAACTCCCTTTAAATTTCTAAATTTTTAATTAAAGGATAGAATGTAAACTTAACTTTGTGTTGTCTGCAGCCAGGAGAGGTCTCACTCGAGAGCGACGAATTATGCAGGCGTGAGGGAAGGGTTGGCTGGTTTTGATGTGCTATTTCATAATTGCATAAACTACTGCACTCCCAAATCAGGCAAGCATTATTTTACACATTCAGTAGCCTTTAAAAAAGAGTGACAGCTAATTTATGATGTTCCATAACAGAAAAAAACCCAAACCAAACAAAAAAAAACAATTACAATGAGAATTTTTAAAAGTTTTCAAAACTCAGGTGTTGTCTCCAGAAAAGATGAGGAGTTCGGAATGGGAAAATCTTTCTCGAAAAGAGATTTCTTTTCCCTTTGCATTTAGGAAGAGGCACCACTAATTGAAAGACGTGGTCATGGAGGACTTAATTTGGGGAGGGGTTTTACCTTCAGGGCAGGTTTGCCCTCTGTGGTCAAGTGAGACCCTGAGCCCTCGGACCTGAGGCACAAAACGAGCATTCAATAAACTGGGGGTGAGTTTTGGGGTGAAACTGATAGCTCTTCATATCGACTTCCACCTGTTTGGAAAAGAAGGTGCTTTCAGTATTGGAAATCTTTTATCTCTCCCCCAGACTGAGCTCTCAGAGATGGAAATCTGTATTTCCCGGAAAGGAAATCCTGGAGAAACGTTCCAATTCATAAACACTGGAACATCCTTATTGGAATGACACAATCTGACAGCTGTTAAAGCATTATAACAAACCAGAGGAAATAAAGAAACATCCTGTGATTCATTACTATCTTTGAAATGTTTAAGACAATGAAGAAAGTCGAAATGGATCGGTTTTGGTCTTGGATTATTTCTTCGAAAAGCTCATCAAGCCGAGGCAGTCCCTTGGGGTGTTTTCATGTGGATGTAAAAGTGCTTTTGCAGGAACCCTCTGGCATGGGAGAGATTCAGTGGTTTCTCTCAAGAACCCTTGAGGTCCTGTTGGTCAATGGGGTCCAACTACCAGCCCTGGAGCTGGTGGAATCACACATAACTACAGAATATTTGAGGTTGGAAAAGACCTTTAATATCATTAAGTCCAACTGTAAATCCTAATTTGTTTATCGTAATGGACTTTCAATTAGAAATTCCCACCAAGGCCCACCACCTCAGCCCCGCTGATGCCAACAACTTCTCTGGAGATGGCTTGAAACCCTGCATTTATAAATGATGTGAAATTCCCCCAGCAAAGCCACCAGGTACAAACAGGAGCCATCCCTGTGCTGGTGAAGCTCCACTTGGGAACTGCAGCGGCAAAATAAAAATGCAAATGTTTATCTCAACTCCTCTTTCAGGCTTGAGTGCTGGTGAAAGCAGCTTTACAAATTCCGAATCCATTGCCTCCCTGGAGAAATCCCGGCGCTGTTTTGTAAGCAAGAGTAAAAGTCTTTGCCACACAGCTGCTGGGGAAGTTTTGACAAGAAAGCGACTGCTTTTCAAACACCTGGGTGGGACGCATCGATCGGGAATCATTCCCTGTTTGCCGAGGACAGGCTCTGGCAGCATTCCCTGCTGGAATAACAGGTGGCATCTGGCATTAAACTCCCCCTCTCACCATGAGAGCTCGGGCTGCTGGTGCCACTACCACCAGGTCACCTGTGGGAAAGGATGTACAGTGGCCATGGGGCAACCAGCCCCAGAGCCAGAGCCAGAGAAAACTCCCATCTCTCTGGGCTGAATAACAATAATCATAATCATAAATTTATATGATATCTGTAATATATTACTATATCAAATAAAATTATTCTAACTTGCTCGTTTGGTTTCTGCCTAAGCCCTCGGTGTCACCCAGCTCCTTGCTCCAGTAGAACTGAAACTGGAGAGACCAAAAGAGGCCTTAATTTGATATTTCAGAAACTAAAATTTGGTCATTTGGGAGCTGTGTGCCCCGAGCTGAGGGATGGAAGCGGGACTGTGGAGCGGAGGTTGAGCCCAGGGGTGGGTCTGGCACTCCAGTGCTGAGAGAGCTTTGCTGGGAGAGCAGCTCTTACCTGGCTTTCCGTGTTCCAGGCGTGCTGCCTTCACTTACAAATCCTCTCTCCTACCCCTTTCTCCCTCTACCTCGCGTTGTAAATTTGCTCCTATTAATTAATTTATAATTAAGTTCTGTACAGCAGCCGCTTGCTCCGAGAGAGATGATTTCAGATAATCTCCATTTGTCAAAATATGTCTGTCTGTGCTTGAAGCCACGAGGAAAACACCGGGAGCTCCAGGGGGTGAGATGGGGAACAGAGACAGAGGAGAAGCTCAGCCGAGGAGGGACAGAGAGGGAAGGCAAAGCTCTGGGTTTGGCAGTGCCCGACGTCCTCCTGCTCCCCTGACTGTGGCGCTCCCGATGGACAGAGCACGGGGCTGCCATGGCCTCCAAAGCCTGGTGTGGATGGAGCTTGAGCACAGCTGAATTAAGCACTACCTAACCCCTGCAGGAAGTGTGGGAAGTCATATTTAATCCGTGCCAGCCCATAACCCGTCTGTGGTCTAATTGCTGCCCACTAAACAAGCAACAGATATCCAATTATGGGAGCGTGTTCCCATTGTCCCATATCCTGCCGTAGCTCAGAGGCTCAGAGAAGCATTTAACTGCTAATAAACGAGGTGCAGGGTTTCATTTGAAAGGTTATTGCAATTTCATATCAGTGAATGGTGAGGAGCATTCGCAGGGGGAGTTGCAGGAGCCCTTATCACGTCTGTGGCAGCCTGGGGCAGGCGAGGCCGGTCCTGGCTGGGTGGCTGGAATGCCGAATGGAAGGTATATGGGAGCTGAGAAAGAGACCCAGGAAGTCAGGAAAAAGGCCTGGCTGTTACTGTGGACAGCTCATGGAAAACTTCTGTGCAACGAGTGGGAACTGAGGAGAAAGCAGCAGGTCAGGGACTGCAGGGAATGTAGGAGAAAATAGCACTGGAAATATCCCAACACCGCAGATCTGAGCCTGGCCCGGAGCGGTGTGTGCTGTCCTGATCCCCCTGGAGAACAGGCGGAGCAGAACCAGGGATGAGGGGCTGGAAGAACATCTCCTTAAGGAGATCCTGGCTGGGCTGAGGCAGGGCAGGACAGCACCGCTGAGATGGGGGTGTTGGGACAGGGAACGGCTGCAGAGCCAAAAATGAACAGGCAGTTCTAGGAGAGGTGGAGAACGAAAAGGTTTTCCTTCCTTCCTTCCTTCCTTCCTTCCTTCCTTCCTTCCTTCCTTCCTTCCTTCCTTCCTCTCCAGGGCACAGGGGAGTGGAGGGACCCCGCCATCCCCACGACACCCCGTAAAGCACCTGCAGAGCAGCGAGATTCCTGCCACCGTGCCGGCGCTGTCTCTTCCAGGGAGCAGCAGGAGCAAGGAAAAACAAACAAGCCTAACGAAGTGCTTTGGCAATTATACAGACAAACAAATCACTTTCCCAAATTGCTTCTTTGGGGAATTACAGCTCCTGGAAATGAAACACAAACAGATTATTAAAAAAGAGCTTCCCGTTGGGAGAGAAGCAGTATTTACCAGAGAAGATGTGCCTAGCTGGACCTCTAATTGCTGTTCATTAGCTCATATTGATTTAATTAGTTGCTGCACTCAGGTTTAAATTGCCTGCTGGCCTCAGCAGGGATTTAGGAGCCAGGGCACATCCCTGACCTGCTGGGCAGCGATGAAGCGGGGTCCCCTCTGCCACGGTGGGGACACGGCAGAGGAGTGGAGTCCCCTCTGCCACGGTGGGGACACAGTGGCGGGGCAGGTGTCCCTTCTGCCACGGCAGGGACACAGCAGGGACGTGGCAGGGGATTGGGGTCCCCTCTGCCATGGCAGCGGTGGGCAGGGACAGCGGCACATCCTCGTGGGATGTTCCTTCCACGGAACCTGCGGCGTCACGGAAGCGCTAATTAACTGAAGCAATTAGAGAGGGTGTCTTCATAACATAGAATTAAAGTGTCTGTGTGAAGGCGTGGTGAGATCCATCACGGGAGGGCTGCGGGAGTGGGAGGTGGTGGGAGAGCCGGGGCTCAGTGTGAGGCTGTGGGGTCAGGGGCAGTTTTGGGGGCACAGCCCCATCCTGTGCTCCAGGACACGCTGGGAATGCACAACCCAGCCCTGAGCTCGCAGCCTCAGACACTCCCCAAACCAGAACCTGAGGACTATTAACCTCCCTGATTAGCGACCTTTGGGGAGTGGCTGTTTGGCAGGTCCCTGCTTTCTAATTGCAGGTGATTAATGGGGAGCTGCAGTTCTGCTCAGAAATATCTGTAATTCCCTCTTTAAGGAAATCCTGGCTGGGCAGGACGCTGGGACTTGCACCCTCACCCGGCACTGAGCTCAGGACCGGTGCTCCTGCTGCAGAACACATTCCCTGGATGGAGGTGCAGCAGCAGGCACAAGCTGGGATCCGAGGAATCCTGCCACAAGCTCTTTCCCACACACACAAGCAGTGCTGCCTTACCCCAGCCATCATTCCCGCAAGTTCTATTCCTACAGCAAGAGCCAGGGGCGCACAGAACCGTGGGAGCTGGAGGAAGAGGCCCAAGGGCAGAGGGGGAGGATGCACTGCGAGCCATTCTCTTGCCTTGCAGTGGGATTGAAGGGAGAATCGGATCAGAGGACCTGGAGGTTCAGCCGCTGTTAAAAATGATCCTTTGTGCATCAAATCAGTATTCCAGGGGCTGCTCCAGATTCAATACATCAAAGGTTGAAGGATCATACAACCCTATTAGCTCCAAACTTTAATTTCCCTTCGGGGCTGGTGTGTTACAATGCAACTACAGCAGCAATTACAACTTTTCCTTCACTGACAACTTGTTTAGATCAATAATGTCCTCAGCATCTCGAATCGAGATGGGCTCCATCAGCCGGACAAGGAAAACAGCCAGAGCCCAGGGTTCTCCCCCGTGGCTCCATGGCCAGGACTGCTCCCCTGCCCAGTCCGGATTCCTGTGCCACGGCAGGCTCAGGCACCCGCAGGATTTAGCAAGGTTTGCCCCTCTCCGCCTCCCCTCACCCAGCTGAAGATCCCCGGGCTTTCTGCTTTCTCTCCAGGAGCTCCATCCCTTACTGGTGCCACAACCTTCCAGCTGCCCCTCTGGAGCTGGGGGTGGGGACCAGGATTCCACAGAGCATCCGTGATGCCATACCAGGGTGCTGCGTCTCTCACGGCACTGCCACGCTCAGGGCATTGTCACAGACCTCGCGGGGACATGGCTCAGTGCTGGACACACACGGCCCCTGGCCAGGACCCTGCCTCACCCCCACAGCTCTGGGATGAGTTTTGGTTTCACCCCTCTCACTCCCAACACTCCCAAGCCATCCTCAGAGAACGGAGGGGAATTTGAAGCCCTCCTCCCTGTGTTTTGACACAACCGTGACACCCCCTGAGACCAAGGAGCAGAGATTTGGTTCCGATCAACACCTGTAACACCAAACCTCCTGACACAGTGCCCTGGCTGGGGCACGGTGCCCATGTGCCAGCCCAGGATTGCAGTTCCTGGCCGTTGGAATATTGCCCGAGCTGCTGCTCCCCCGCGCCGTGGCACGGAGCCAGGGAGCACGGAGGAGGAGTAATAAATCTCCCCACTGAACTAGAGCTGGCTTGGGAATTAGAAAGGAGAAAATCCCGACAGGAGTGAGTGTGGTCTCGGGCTCTGAGACAGATGGGCTGGCGGAGTCATAAAGAAGGTGGTGTTGAGCTCGTGGGCGGACTGGGAGGCCGTAATTGAGGCCCTTCAGTGAGGGGAGAGCACAGCATCTTCCAGCCATGCCCCCTGATCCCTGGGAAGGTGAACACCTCTCTCTGGGCGGGTGGGGGCGGTGATTTAACACGGGTGTATAGGACTTCTTAATGCAGCAGATGAGCTGAAACCATTGGAAATGATGGCACAAACTGGGGCTGGCCTACCAGCGAGGGCGAGGATTGCTCTGGGCTCTGGGTGGGAGCTGGCAGGCTGCACATCAAGTTTATAAACCAGCAGAGAATGAACCATTTTGCAGAGCATTAGAGGCCGGGGAGACGGCCTTGAAAGCCCCCGAGTGTGCTGGATTGGCTCCGTGTCCCTCGCCCTGGTACAGGTTATTTCTGCCAGCAAATGTGCCAGAGTGAAGCTCGGGGATACCTCATCAAAGCACAGGTGGAAGTTTAACATCTCACAGGCAAACGTCACAGACCTCCCTCCACTGCAGCCAACAGCCTTGCTTAGGAAAAAAAAGGGATTTAACCTTAAAACAGTTGGCTGAGCTGAAAATTGCAGGCCCCTGAGTTTGCAGAGGGGCAGAGACAGCTGTGCCTGTGGCATATACCTGCACACATCTGGACTTACACCTGCACACATCTGGACAAGCCTAATACATGATAAAATTAGTCCCACCCCTTGCTTTTTCACAGGGAATTCGATACGTGTAGGTTCAGAGGATAATTTCTAGCAAATTTAATAATTTTTGTTGAGGTGGAGCAGATGAAAGGCTGTGGGAGAGGGTGTTCAGGGGCAGCAGCTGGTCTCCTGCAAGCTGCATGGGTGGGGAACTGCAGGCTTGGACTCTCCAAAGGCAGAGGCTCCCACTGGGCTTTGGGAGACTCCTCATAGCCCAGCTCAGAGCACAGCTGTGTGAGGAAGAGCCAGGGCCCTGCTCTGAGCAGCAGCAGAGGCATTAAATGACTCGACCAAGGTCAGGGGAGATGTGCACGGGCAGGGAAGCGAGGCTCCCGTGGCAACACAGCACTGCCTCTGGCACAAATCCCACATCCCTCACCCTTCCTGCCTCCCAGAGTGGGGACAGGCCTGTCCCGGGCAGACCCAGCCCTGCTGATGCTGATCTCTCTGGTGGAAATCATCCCCCCAAGGCTTGGCAGCGCTTGGTGTTCTCTCAGGAGGTCACGAGGGCTTCGAGGGATGTAAAGTGTTTGCCAGAGAGAGGTTGGTGCTTCCCTAACTACGGGAATGGTTTGCCAGCACGCACAGAAACAGAGCAGGAGAAGCCAAGGGAGCATCAGTGCGAGCTGGGAGGGAATTTCAACTATTCCATGGCAGACTCTGAGCCTCAGAGCTGCTGTGATTTCTCGGAGGGATGAACACACCGAGGTTTGCGTACAGAACACCCAGAGAAAGCCAGAGATGATTCCTTGCTTTGGAAATGTTCCTGGGATGGGACAAACAGTGCTCTGGTCGGTTCAGATCTGGCGAGGACGGGAGGCTCCCTCCAGCCAGGGCGGCACAGGCAGATGGATGTGGGGTGCTCTGAGCCTTGGCGCCTGAACACACCTGGACCTCGGCCAGGGACCTGCCTGCCATGGAAGTCCAAGGCTGGTGTCCAGCAGCTTTTCCTTTTCCAGACCGCTTGGCACAGCCTTGCAGGGTCATTGGCTGACCCCGAGAGCTCCTCACCCTGACCTGCCAGAACTTCTCGTGCTGAGATCTCGGGCTGAGAGCAGCGCTGAACTCCGCTCTGCCAATCCTCACCCGATCCCAGCGCAATTCCTGCATCAGCTTTTGGATGCTTCATCCCCCCACACTCCGTGTTTTATCACACCCCCTGCCGAATTGCAGGCAGCGATGTGCACAGTTTGCTGGGCTTCGGGAGCTTGAGGAGGATTCCCCTGGTTGAGTGTCACCGTCCTGGGGACACAGGGAGCTGCAGCCCCGGAGCAGTGCCTGCACCAGCAGGGAAACACTGGAGTGATCAACTTTGTCGCTAAAGATATAAAGTTTTACTACAGAGAATGACTCAGTCTTACAGCGTCTGTAAAAGCCTGGGAGGTGTTTGTGAGGGGTCGCTTAATCCTGCCTCCACCTGGACCCGTAAATCCAATAAAAGGCTGTTGCTTCCAGCTGGGTCACTGTGGCCTCATTACAAAAGTCCTCAGGTGCCAGTTCTCATGAATAAACAATTGTTTTGCGGATGAAACAAATCAACATATTAAACATCCTTTTACAGTTTAAAAAGTTCCAACCGTTATGCAAATGGACCTGTTAAATGAAGAATATTCCTAGGTAAAATAATTATGCAGAGCAGTTTCCCCTCTGCATAAGGTGCCAAAAATTATCTCAGTGATGCCAATTATCTGCTTGTTAGCACTGACATTATCATAGTCATTACACAGAGCCGGTGCAGTTTATGTAAGATCTACACTGTGTTCTATTGTCATTTTTCCCTCTATTTACAACTCTGTATAATAAATGTCATTTTTCAAATGTTAAGGTATTTGGTATTTAATCTATCATTAAGGCTCTGAATATGTCTAGCCCCTAATAGGAAGGCTGGTTGTAACACCCCGTGGTACTAAAAATAAAAATAAAAGGGGGAAAGAACAGAAGAAGTCTGCTCAGCTCGGGTGGGGAGGATGTGGGAGTGAAGGAGTTTGAAAGAGGGGACTTTTCCCCGGTGATTGAAGCATGAGGACGGGATCCTCCCCAGCCCCTGGTCCACAGCAGGAGCACAGAGGAGCTGGGAAATGCTGCCTGAGCCACCAAGGTGTGTCCCCGAGTGTTTTGGGGAGAAATTAATTCCCCCATCTCCTTGATTCTATGAGGGCTTTTGAAATGTGCTAAAGCCATCCTTTAATTATTCTGAAATTACTGATAACTGCCTCCGCAACAGGTTAGGAGCCATCCTCTCATTATATTATAGCCACAGCATTCCTATGAATCATTAATTAATTATCCTCGGCTCTCCAGCATGAAAAATTGATGTCTAGAGAAAACAAACAGAAAAGGAGAAACTGAACACGGGCACAAATAGGCGAGAGAAAGGGAGCCCAAACGCTCAGAGAACAGGCGGGGGACTGGGAGGGAGAGGAGGCTGAAGGCAGCGAGCCGAGAGGGAGGGCTGGAAGTGCGGGAGAGGGATTCCCCCAGCTCCTCTGGAACCCTGCAGCAATTATAGTACCTGTTATTAAAAACAAAAATAAAAATAATTACACTCTAATTACTTTGACACAAGAAATGAAGCGGATTGTTATCAGAGCGAGATAAACAGCAACTTCAAAGCGGTTTCAGTCTGGAAGTCATTTACATGCGAGGAGCACACGGAATCTTGCCTGCAGGGGCTCCAGGATTCGCTCCCGCTTTGCTCCCAGTCCCTGTGGGAGAGCTGGGCCGGTGTCAGCGTGATCACCCGTGGGGACTGGTTCCTGCTGACCCCTCGGACTTGCGCCTGCTGGTCATCCCTGCCCCAGTTCCCCTCGGGATGCGCCCTGCCAGCTGTGGCTGCTCACGGGTGCTGCAGATGTGCTGCGGGTCCCTCCGGTTCTCCTGTGGCCGGGGGGACAGCGGGGCACCCGTGAGCAGGGCCGGCTGCCCGGTTCTCCTCCTTCTCTGAAAGGTGTGGCAGAGTGCAGGTCACTCCTGAAATTCTAAGGATTGCAGGAACTCTTTGATTGAAGCAGAGAGAAGGAATGGTGTCGGTCACGCAGCCCTGTGACTGCCCCAGCGCCGCGAGGGGACCCACCTCGGGGCAGCAGGGACACACAGGCTGCCCCCACCGGCATTTGGGGGTGGCTTTGCTCTGACACCCCACCAATGGGCTCCCCAGGGAAGTGGTGGAGCCACCAGAAGTGACTCAGTGACTTCAGTCCCTGAAGATGTTCAAACAACGAGGGAAGCCGGCCCTTCACGATGTTGGCAGGGGGGTATTGGAGGTCTTTTCCAACCTTAAGGGTTCTGTGACTCTATAAAAATGCGCCCGTCCGCCGTCAGAGTGGGACAGGAGCTCTGCCTCAGAGAGAAGCAGCTGCTTTCCCTCTCCAGACACTTTGGAGCGGTGTGATGGAGCCTGTCTCTCAGTGACATCCTCGCTCTTCCATCCTGCGGCCACGGGGAGGGTGATGATGACGATGATGATGATGATGATGATGATGATGATGATGATGATGATGATGATGATGATGATGAAGTCCCGATGTCCAGGAGCTCACCGAACTACCGGCGCCGGGACACTGCAGCTCCTGGGAGGGGGATCAGCTCGGAGCTCCGCCCGCCCGCAGCCGCTTCCCCGGAGCCCTCACAGGGCTCTTGTTTTTATTACCTTGCCTTTGGTCTCTGAGAGAGAAATCACACGAACCTTCAGAAGTGTCCCCTTGTAAAGGAGGGAATGCTCAGAAACGCGCAAACCTCTGAAGTCTAAATGCCTTGAGATTGTTCTGCCATTGCAGCTTTGATACAAAGAAAAGTCTGATGGAAATGTCAAAATATTTGATATTTTACAGCAAAAAGAAAACAGTTCTCCTAATGGAAACTCCGCTTCCTTGTGCCTCGGCGCCACTTGTTTGATCATTGAAGGGCAAGAAAATAAATGTTTCCCCGTAGCTGTGGATTTCAAATTCCAGTGTAAAATCCAAGCAAATATACCCCGACCCGGAGAGCTGTGAGGAGGGATTTTAACTCTGCGTTGGCTGTGGTCAACCACGGTCCCGAGGCTCCCAACACCGTCTGTGGCACAGCAGCACTGCCAGGGGCGAGTGGCACGGATGGGCACCTCGGTGCCACCGGTTGGTGGCCCTGGATGGCGACAGTGCCAGAGAGCCCAATTTTAGTGCTGGATCCAGACCCAAAGGGTGCTTTGGATGCAGCTAGCAGGATCCGTCGGATGGACAGACGGACACACAGTCCCTCGTGTCCCTGCCTGGCAGGGCTGGGTGGACACGCGGCCCCGACAGGAACCTGCTGCTCCTCGTGGACCAGGGTTTTATTAAACAAACAAACTGGAGCGATTCCCCCAGATTTACGAACACTTCCTCTGCTCTCGCTCTCACGACCTGCTGCAGATTTACAGCTCTGCATTAACCTCGTGAGCACTCGTAAAGCTGGCTGAGATAATGTTGGCCGGGAGGGTTTTATGGGCAAGTCGTAATTACAAAATGCAGAAGAACTCCGGGAATCTGTTTATTAGTCCTTAATACTTGGTCAACAGCCGCACTGTGCACCTCATCCCCGCCTTGTGGAGCACCTGCCTGCACGTCTCCTCCTCAGATCAATTGTTCTCCCGGGTTTTCCCTTTCTTCCTTTCCCTCTAAAAGAATTCTGCGTCTGTTCCAGCAGAGTATGGTGTGTTTTAAGCAGTTTACAGCGAGGTGAGGTCCTGTGGGTGGGCAGCGCCCGGCAATCGCAGGCAGCAGTGCCTGAGGGTGCTGCCAGTGGATCCTCCCCATCCCTGGGCATCCCCGGGGCATTCCCGAGCACGTCCCAGGGCAGGGGGCCCTGGCCGGGCGGGCCCCGCGTTTGCAAGGAGTTCTCAGTTAGGGAACAGGACTTTTCCTGCCGCTTCTCCGTGCAGAGCAGGTCACCGGCACATCCCAAATCCCCCTTTGCTGCGACTTCCTAGGATTTGAAACTCAAACAAGGCACATGAATAATGTAACGCGCTCCTTCTTCTCTTCTTGCCTTCAAATCCTCAGAGGGTGAGCGAAGCTTCTTGTCTGCCTCATTAGTGGCTGTTGAGCCATTTGATTTCTGTAACAACGAGTGCGCTCGCCAGGATTTTCATACCCATTTGCGTCATGGAGTCAACACGGAATTTTTTGAATTCACATCAAAAATTAATGGCGTAATCTGCATCCGTCTCTGTGGCGGGGGAGGCTCCCGTCCCCGCTCCTCCCTACGAATGGATGAGGACCGGGAGAGCGCTGCTGCCCCGAGCGCGGCCGTGCAGAGCCCAGTGAAGGGACAAGGACACGGGGCTGCCGCACGGGAGCAGCACAGCCTGGGGTCCTCCAGGGTCCTGCGGGGTGGGACCGACCACGGCCGCGGTGGGATGTGGATGTGGGCCACCAGGGAGCAGGGAAACGGGAGTTTTCAGCCGTGCAGGGCACAGGGAGCTGACCTTGGTCATGGTGTATGTGGGTGCTGCAGATAAATAACAGATATAACAGATATAGATAAGAGGATCTGCTTCACTGGGTCCTGCTTTTCCAGGGTTACTGAGGCAATTTAATTAGAATTAATTTAAGGTGTGAATTAGCTAAACCTCGTTAAACGTCCTCCCGCAGTGAAAACTTTATTTAGCATGTAAGTGAGCAGAGGCTGAGCTAAACCCGAGCACCGGGATTTCCATCCTGACTTAATGTCCACAGAGGAGTTTAATGTGGATTAATTAAGCCCTGTCCCATTTTCGCGGCCGTTTAATTCGGATTCTTGTGTGAGCACCCCCACTTTGGCAGCAGGCGCCAGGCAGGTGTGGCAGGGCAGGGGGTGCCACCAAATATTCTGCAATTGATACACCCACCCCAGAACCCACTGGTCAAGGTACAAGTGGGTATTCTCAGGAATACAAATTCCTTCCAGGCCAAACCTTGGCCGTGTCGGTGCTGTCCTCGATGGGAAGGAATATTCCTGCAGAGTCGCTGCCTCTGCTGTGGTCTGAGAGGGATTTGAAACGCTCTCAGTGGCTCTCAGAGCATCCAGGCTCCCTGAGCCAGGGCAGGACAGGGATCAGCACTGCCTGGTGTGTGAGCAAAGGGATTATCCGCGGGAGATGGATGGGGAGAGACTGATAACAAACGTGCAATGCAATCAGTGTCTCTGATGGTATCACAGGTGGAGAGGCAGAGGTTGTGCAGCTGCTGGGATGCTCAGAGTGTGCAGTGGTGCAGCTTCTGCAGTCACTTGTCTTTGTCTGCTTAGCTGTTTTTATTTTATTTTATTTTACTTTTTTTAAATTTTTAATTGAATTTATTTTATTCTATTTCTCCCTATTTTAAGAGACGATCAGATTGACCTCAGATCTCATTTCTGTTCTTCACCGTTTGCCGTGAAAGACGAGGCAGGAGTTTTTAACGACACGAGCTGGGACTCCTCTCCTGGCTCTAGCTCCCTCCAGTTGCTCTCTCTAGATCCCGGCAGCTCCCTCCACATCCCATTTCCACCCTCACTTGCACTCCTCCGGTGCTGCCCACACGCTGCTGTCACCCCGCCCATCCCAGGGATCCCGGTCATCCCCTCAGGGCACAGCGGGAAATTAAATGTCCGGTACTTTCCCTCAGCTCCCAAACCCTGAGCTGGAGACCCAGCCCCACTCCAGGTCAATCCACCCAGCTCTGCTGCTTCCCAGGGCAGCGGGGCTGTGCTTCACCCCTGCCCTTTGTCCTCCAGTGTGTCCCAGTGGGATGGTTTAGGCAGAGGCTGGGCTGGGCTCCGGCGCTCGCAGCCCGGCTCGGCACAGGCAGGAGCACAGCTGGGATTTTGGGAAGCACTTTATGGGGACCTTCACGGAGTTATGGTTGCAAGCAGAGCATTGCGCTTGCAGCAAAGTCACTCTGACATTAACACTGACAAAAAAACCCCCAAGGGTGCCTGCATGGGGCTGCCTGGGAACATCTTGTGCCAGCCCAGCACACTGAAAGACGCTCAGGGGTAACTCGGGAAAATCCAGCGCCTCTGAGCAGGATCCACAGCTCCATGGGTGAGATGGGAGTCACGGAAAGAGCAGAGTGGAATGGGCATGTGTCTTGGGGTGACTCTATCATG
>VZTD01002541.1:59661-82991 GCA_013397725.1 Rhagologus leucostigma
AATAAACAGTTTTTATCTCTTTCACTTTCCTTCGAGGAAAAATTTCCTTTTTTCCCGAACCCCGTGGGGGGGAAGGGTGGTCGCAACCTGGTTTTCTCTCAGGGGCTATATTACTAGCTTTTGGCCAAACCGGCACAGCATGGCTGGAGGGGGCAGCAACCTGGCAGTGCCCAGGCGTGGCTCTGGCGGTGAGCGTGTCCCCAGGAGGGGCTCTGTGCTTTGTAGGAAGACGACAGCAGGTTTGACACGGAGCAAAGCCCTGCTTGGCAAACCTCTCACAGCAACCCCACGAGGCAAAACCCACGTGGCAAAGCCCCCCTGCCCTCCCTGGACACTGCCAGCCCTGCTCCCCCTCTGGGCTTGGCTGGGCCTGGTGGATTCCCCGTGGCAGAGCCCTTGGTGGGATGCCAGAAACACAAACCCGGCTGCGGGTTCTGTATCCACCTGTAAACAGGATAACTCACAAAATCCTATAAACCTCGACTGAATTTCCCACAACAAAGATGCCTTTGGTCTGGCACCGCTGGCTGATTGGTGCCGCTTCATTTCCACTGAGAAACGCTTTTGATGGTGTCTCAGAGCCCGTCACTGGGGGTCACTGGGGATCAGTCCTGTTTTCTGTATGCTTTACCAACCCATATTTCCCATTTATGACACATAAAGCTTTGGATATCACCAGAGGAAATACTACAGTAAACCTCTAATAAATTATTACAGGCATAAGCAAACTCCAGTAATTTATGGAGGGTTTTGACTTTAATAATGTTTTGTCTTAGATTTGGCCCTAATTATAAATCATTTGTAAGGACAGTTTAAAATATAAGCAAATCTTATATGGCATTCTTATTATCTACTTAATATCTCAGACCCAAAGATTTACTGGATTGCATTCTGGGAATTAAGCAAACTAGGAAACTAAGTAAGAAAGAAACACAGGAAAATTATAGTTTTGTCATAAAACTTTGATTGATCAATGATTATTGTAAAACTCCGGTAACTATGCAGACGCCAACATAAATCTGTAACAGAACAGGATTTATTAGGGAAAATACTATATTTTCCACTATTTTGACTATAGTGTTAATATGGGTCTGGCAGATTTACTGTGGTTTTAGCTTAATTAACTCTATTTGACTGTATATACCCTTATAATGCATGTATCCCAAGGTGCAGCTGCTGCAGATCCAGTTTTTCCCTTCAGTTGTAGTTTAAGGAATATTTAAGCCTTGTCAGTGCTCTCAGGCTCAGTCAGGCTCAGCAGCACCGGGCACATCCTTGTGTTTATCCTCTCCGAGAAAGCAGAGACTGCATCGCTCTGCTGGGCAGGTGCACAGTGTTCCCTGGGAATGCCTTTCTCCTTGGAGTTTGCTGCAGGTGCCCGTTCCTGCCACTCCAGGTAACCAAAGCTGCCAAAACCTGCGGAAAAAAAATCCATGTATCCACCAGTTCCTGCCGTGTCCTGGGTAGGGATCTGTATCCATCGCTGGCACGGGGTTCTGAAAAAGGGCAACAGCTCCTGAACACAAAGCTGTGGCAGTGGGGGACGTGTGGGACTGGGTTCCAAAGGGAGCTTGGGGACCCCAAACCAGGCAAAATATTTCCATCAGCAATGTAGAAACACCCTTTTCCTCAGGATTTTTCCCTCTGCAAGCCCCCAGGCCCCTCCCCGTGCCGGCCCCGGCGCTGTGAAATCGGGGTTTGTTCCGTCCCTGCCGCTTCTCCGAGTGCCGGTGCCTGTTTTGCCTCACCATGAAATTACCAGACTGCCCTTAAATACACTCCTGCAAATGAGGACACCGGAAAAAATGCAATAATTGTGACAGTAACTCACTAGGCCAAGCCTGACATGTCTCTAATTGCCTGCTAAAATTGTCTCTGTCTCCTAAAGTGCAAATTATCACCCGAAATGACAAGAATAATGAATGACTAACTCTGATGTAATGCAACAATTAGCCCTTAAAGACACTGTCTAATATGCTAATTCCGAACACCCACTCCTTGTTATTAAGCGGCTGATAATTATTTAATTATCTATCTGCCAGGATGATTTACTTGGTTTATTTAGCTGCAGATGCAGGGCAGGAGCTCTCAGGTTTGGGGTCAGGAGGAGGCAGCCCCAGCGCCGGCCGGAGCTCGGGCTCGTCCTCCCGCCCGCCTGTCTGCTCTAATCAGCGGTGTCAGCCCCGGCAACAGCAAACAACCGGGGTGTGCCGAGAGTCCCTGCTGCTCACAGGTCAGGGAGGTGTCAGCCCAGCTCTTCGGTGAGAAATTGCTATTTCTGCTTTTATTCCGCGCTGTCAGAGCCGTCCTGCTGACGGCTGAGCCTCCGCGGCCGCCCCGTGCGTTGTTTTCTGGCCGTTTTGTGATGGGCTCTTTGAAGGTGAGGAAGCCTCTCTGTCCTGGAGGTGTCTGCCGGCCCTAAAGAGCCTTTGCTGCTGCAGGGTAGGGCACGGGAAGGCGATGGGAGCGGCCAGCATCTTCCTGCAGCGCTCCCATATCCCGGGGGAAAATCCGTCAGGGAGAGCAGGCTGAGCTGGGAGATCTGCTCACGCCACCCTGGGACCAGCCAGAGGAACGAGATGGTCTTCAAAGTCCCTCCCAACCCAAAACATTTAGGATTCTAGGGAAATTTACTGACCTGGTCCGAGCAGTGTGAGTTGGAGCTCAGGAGAGCCCACGGGAATGTTTTGGTGACAGAGGGTTTGGGCTGCGTGACACCTGAGCAAGGAATGGAAGTTAGTGCGGGCTGTGCCTGTGGAGAGATGCTCCGGCCTTAACTAAAGGCAAACAGGGTGAGAAAAGCCAGAGATTTTCCATCAGAGGCTCAATTCCTCCTTTGTTCAACAAATTCCTCTGAAAAATTCCGATTAAGCGTAACCCTTGCAAAAAGAACAACTTCTGTGAGGTGTAAATAAATCCTTTCTTGCCCTGAGCTCTGCCCAGGGGGACCACGCTGTGTGTGAATTAACACTCTCCAGCAGTCAGAGGCTTCTTTAATTAGCAGGTATCCCGAATCCTGCCCAGATATATGTGCCGCATCCCTGTTGGTGTATGACTAATGCCCGAGACACGCCACAGCTTTGTTTATGGCGGCTCTTCTGTCTCCTGGCCTGGCCTTTCTTTGTCCTGGGTGTTTAAAGCACAGGGTTTATACCCGAGTGGCCGCTCCCTGGTCAGTGACACCCTGGGGACACAAGGCAAGGGAGCAGGTCCCGGATTTTCCTCCAGAGCCGCCACATCCGAGCGCCGCGCACCTCTGGTGCTTTGGGGAGTGGATTTTTGATGGGCCCTGGAAGCGTTTTCCTGCAGAACAAATTCCTCTCCGGCCTCAGCAGAGGAGTGATGGACACGGGGGGAGGAGGGCGAGCGCTGGGGCTGGTTCCGGCACCCCCCCGGCAAAGCCCCCCCGTGCTCCTGCCCAGCTGCAATTAGCACGGCGTTATCGACCGTGCTGGGTGCTCCACCCCGCTGGAATGAAGAGGAATTCCGGTCCTCCGTGTCTGTGGTGAATTTAGTTGACTTCGGAGATTTTTTAATGCAGTAATAACTCCACACTCCCTCTTCCAGCGCGAAGCCGGGGAGCTGTTCATTATCCGGATTCTGTCTAGAAAGGACTTTTTATCATCAGATTCCCAGGACAGGAGCAGAATTTAATCTTCTGACTGCAGCTGAGCCAAAGAGCAAAGCCACCTCAAGGTCACCTGGCCCAAGGGGCGGCTGGGAGGCGCCGAGGGGACCCGGCGAGGTGACGAGGAAGGTGCCAGCCCCGGCAAGGGGGCCCACCCTGCTGCCATTAACGCAACTCTCCCCCAAAAACGACCCGGGGCCGCGGAAAGGCAGGAGGTGTGGGCTTGTGCCGGGCTCGCAGCGAGGCAGGGCCCAGCTGGGGGGTCTGGGGAAGGGGAGAAGGGCACAGCCCCCTCCTCCCTGCCTCTCTCCCTCCCTCGCACTGCGGCTGCGGCAGAATCCTGCCAGGGGCCTGGCAGAGGGGGCAGATGCCACGCACAGGTGCCAGCACCGTGCAGATGTGCCAGCTGCTGAGCACGGCTGCCATATGCCACGCAGGGGTGCCAGCTGCCAGGCAGGGGTGGCAGCCACTGCGTCCCCAGCCTCGGCTCTGGTGCCGAGCCGGCGCTGTCGGCAGCGGGGTGGAGGCTCGCAGGGATGGAGGCGGCTCCCAAAAAATGCAGGGATTGCCTCCCTCGCAGCGTGAGCCCCAGGAGCCAGCGGCCGCAGCCTCCCCGAAGGGCAGTGGGCTGCGCATTCCTGCACACCTGCAGGGAAAAAAATCCCAGTTCCTAAAACCTCTCCGTTGAGGAGCAGGAGGGAACCTGGGCTCCGCCGCCGTCTTGGCCAATTCTTGATTGTTCCCCACAATAATTTTTCTTCCTCCTTTCAAGAAGACTTCTTTCCTCCTCCCCCTCTTCCCGCGAGCCCCCTGATGCGATGAGTTAAACATCAACTAAAAGAAGCCCAAAAATCCTGACACACCCCAGAGGCCCCACACTCAGCCCAGGCTCTGCTCAAAGCGGTAACAATTAAGATCTGGGCAGTTTGTTTTTTCCTTCTAAACAAAGGATTAATGATGCATGAGGACCTGGGGGGAAATTGCTCGTAATTTATGACGGCACTTTTAGGTGAGGGTGGGAAGTTATGTAAAGCAAGGGAAGGGCTGGGAAGGTAAACACTGCGAGCAGCCGCCTGCGTGGCTGCACTGACAATTTCAAATCTACTCCATCCCATTAACCCACCTAAAATAACTGCGATGGTAATAACCCTTCAGACACAAACGCTTGTGCAGACAAAGGTGTTATTAAGTTAAATTACCCTAAAAGTGTCGGATTGACAGAAAGGTTCACTCAGTGGTTTGGCATCCGAGGGCCTCGGTGACGTGAGTAAACAGTCGCTCAGGCTTTGTTCCAGCTCTGCGAGGTTCGGCGCTGCGATTTGGGGCTTCTTCTGCTGGTGGTGAGCACAGTGTCCGCTGGGAGGTGTGTCTGTGCCTTTTGGAGAGGGCTGGAGCCCTGGGATGGTGCTCTGGGATGTTCCCAGGCAGTCCTGATGGGCTCCAGCAGCTTCTAAACCCCCCAGCCCCTACCCTGGGGTCGCACAGCCCCTTGAACACGCAGAGCAGATCCCTGGGGTCTCTGAGGAGAGGGATGCTGGGGATCCCAGCCCGACTTTCGGATGTCCTTCCTCTGAGAATTCCCTCCACAACCCAGGGCTTGGGACTGCACAAAGCGCTGGTTCTCCTGGAGCACTGGCAGCTCCATGGGAGTTACCCCCACGGCCCCACAGCCCCGCAGCGTGACCAGGACCCTGGTGGCTGCTTCCAGGGCAAGTCCCTCTGCCCCTCTGGGGATGCAGGATGATGTTCATCCCCCCAGTGCCTCCCCTGCAGCTCCTTCCCCAGCAGCCCTGGCCAGGAAAGTCTTAGCTGTGCCCCCCCCCCACCCCATCCCCTCAGCAGCATCTGCCTGAGGAGCCTTAATTAAAGTTCTTTCCTTGCTTTTATTATCCAACACGCTCGGCTCGGCTGCGCGGCTCCGCTGAGAGCCCTCGGCTCCGGTGTCGAGCTGAGGTGGGAGCATATTTTAAGAGAGCAGCCAGAGCACTCCTGTTCCCGAGATGTCCCGTCCTCCCCGATGCAGATTCTGACTCCTGTTCCACACTCTGCAGCAAGATAAGCCATAATTAATAATTAATACCGTTATTTAATCCCTTACATTCCTAGAGCTCGGCTTGTCCTGAGGATCCCCTGGCTTGAGTTGTTCCTGGGGATGGGCAGGGAGGGCAGAGGCTCCTTGGTGTCCTTGGCAGGGGCTCTGAGGACTCTGGATGGGAGTTAGGTCGAAGAACTGGGAGTGATGTTCGTGTCCCAGGCCCCAGGCAGACGGGACAGAGCAGGAAGGGACATTCCAAGCTCCTGTCACTGCCAAAAGCTGTCGGTGTTGAACCGCTGGGGCCAAAATTCGTGGCCGGGGCTGCAATGGGGTTGACAGGAATGGGTGGAAATGTGGCTTTTTTAGGCGTGTGGAGGGGGTATTCCCACGGGCCTGTGTCATCCAGTGAGGGGTCCGTGACACGTCCAGCTTCGTGCTGGGACAGCCAGCACGATGTTGGAGCCCAGCGGGAACATTTCCAGCCTCGGCTCCCTTCTCCACCACGTTTTCCCGGAAAAACCAGACCACTTCTGTTGTTACAGACCATGGGAAGCTTAGGGGATTTCAAAGCATTCCCACATCCCTCCAGTTTGTCGTTAAGGAGGAGAATTCCTGGCGCAGGACCCAGCGCAAGGGCTGCCGGCCCCGGAGCGTGCGGGCATTCCCATCCCTTCCCAGAGCCACAGGGAATTCTGCACTCCTCTCCCCTCAGGAGGAACTCCAGCAGGTGATCCCACACCGTTTCCTCCTGCTCTCCCTCATTTTTCTCCTTTTCTGGATGCTTTTTCCATCTTGGAGGCACCTTTGAAATCTCCCAGTGTCAACAGGAATCAGCTCTGGCTTCTGCCTGGGCTAATAAATTAGAAATGCCACATTCTCCCAAACTGCATTATTACCGTTTATAATTTTGATTGTTCATTTGCATACGAAAATGAGTCCTGTGACATGCGTGAATTTTATTTTATTCTTGGACTAATTATAAACAAGAATGCCACATTATTTACATAACTAATTATTGTTCCTTCTGTTCTCCCATTTTGAAATCACAGGCCCATTCTCTGCCGGTTAACGATGCAAATGAACAAGCAGAGAACATTTCCAAACTTTCTGAATTTGTCCTATTTGCATCAAATACAAATTCCTTTGAATGGGAGATAATATGCTTTTCCGTTTTAATGGACGTAAATTAGGCTGATCTTAATTTATAGTTAATTTGAATGAATAATTCCTGTCTACCTGAGTGTATTTTTTCAGAGGCCAGTCGTAGATGTTTATTAACCCATAAATCTGCTTTTCGCCAGAAACAAAGGAAAATTTTGTCCCGAAAAGTGGCTTTACGCCTTTGTTTTGGAGCAGATACTCTCCTTTCGCTGGCTACCTGCCCACCTCAGACCTGCTGCTCACCTGGAAGCTCCCGCCTGGGGTGGGGATGGGGTGGCACCAGCACTGGGCTGCCCAACCTGACCTTGGACACTTCCAGGGATGGGGCTTCTCCAGGCAAACCTGTGCCAGGGCCTGCCTGCCCTCACAGGGAAGGATTTCACCCATATATGCGGATATTTGTCCCCTCAGAATCTCCTGGGGTGAGAGGGCAGCCTGAGGGCAGTGCCCTGGGACAGCTGGGCCGTGGGGCACCTCCTCAAAACAGCCTCCAAATAAATGTGTCCCTTCAAAAATAACTCCACCGACACATCCCTCTGACAGCGGCTGAATCGGCTCCCAAGGAGCCGTTATGTTCGATGTGGTAGAAAATATGAATTTTAAACTGGATCCTAAATACAGCTTTTATAGGACGCGGCGTCACAGCTCACAAAGAGCCGTCACAGTCCAGCGGGTGGATAATGCACAGCTGGAAAAATTGTCTCCATTCTCACATGCTTCCACAAGTGATAAATCTCAGCAAGGAGCCGGCAGCAGCCCCTGCTCCAAGCTGGCAGCGGGGCAGGAGGCCAGGCCTGGTGTGCCCAGCATCCCAGGGGACGGAGATGGTGCTGCCGTGGGGCTCTGGAGCCCTGCAGCACAGAGAGGGGGAGAATGGGGCTGAAACCTTCCCACGGCGCCAGGGCAGCACCAAGGAACACGTCCCGTGGCCTGCAAACCCTGCGAAGGAATCCCTGAGCTGCACAGCGGCTTTTACTCCTGCATGGACAGGGGTGCGTTTATAATTTACATGTTGGTTTCAATATTAATGTAAATAACAACAGAAAAAACTCCTGTAGGGATGTGGGAAACGGTACTTAAAAGTTCCTCCTTACTCCAGCAAACTGTCAATTCCACACGAGAACTTTCCGCAAAGGCAAACTTTTATTTTATTGAGCTTAATTTTTTTCACTGCCTCAAGTGCAACATCACATCTGAACAGGCCAGGGGGGGAGGAACTTCTGTGTGAGGGTGGTGGCACAAAGATGCCCAGAGAAGCTGTGGCTGCCCCATCCCTGGAAGTGTCCAAGGCCAGGCTGGACAGGGCTTGGAGCAACCTGGGCTAGTGGAAGGTGTCCCTGCCTGTGGCAGGGGGTGGGACTGACTGAGCTTTGAAGTCCCTCCTAACCTAAACCAGCCTGGGATTGCACGAACCCGCATCCCTGGGGTGTCCCTGGGACGGGCTCTGCCACAGCTCCCACTCCTGGACTGAGAGGAAAACCAAGTGCATCAGCCCAAGTTTTTATTCAGCTTTTCTCCAGCTCTGATCTCCGCACGACAAGGAAAGGGAGCTGTCCTGTCGCTCCTGTTTAATGTAACGGGACCCCGGAATAATTGTTCCTGGATTCTTCAGGCCAGATTCAGCTCCTATTAAAGTCAATAATTAGATTTTGATCACCCGTAATTGGAAGTGCTGCCCAGCCAGCTGAGCTGTCTCTGCACGCTGTGCACACGGCTGGAGCCCAGGGCCGGCTCTGCTGCGCAGGAACAACCAGCACCGGCAGGAATTCAAACATTCTCCCGTTCTTTCGTGCAAAATCCAAAACTCTGCAGAGCCTCTCTTCTTCCCGAGGCCATCAGCAGCATCTCCACCTGCCCAGCGGGGACGCAGCTCTCCCAGAGCAGCAGCAGGACATGGGGCCGTGCTGGGCTGCCCAGGGATCAGGTGTAAAGGGGGTGAGAAGGGTCTTGCACCCCAGGCACGGTCGCAGGGCTGCCAGCCCTTGCCACGGGGCCAGGGAGCAGCTGGGAGGGTGTCACCTGTGTTGGCACTGCCCTGTGTTGGTCCTTTCCTCGTGCCACAGATCCTGCCCACGGCCTGTCCTCCCAGAGAGGAGAGAAGGACTGGAGCTTGTTTAGCTGGAAATTTCAATCAAATTAGTGACCTGGAGCTAGTTTTTGGTTTTACTAATGCAATTAAAGAATCTAATTGTTTTAATCAAAATCATATTATATTGCCAATAATTAAATTCCCTTTGACACCATTGTTGACACTTCCGTTGCTTATTAATTAGTCTGACATCGTTAGGCCCTTACGGAATGGGAAACGACTCCTCGATAGCCCCTCGGTGTCGTCGGGCAGGAGCTGCCAGGGACGGGCAAGGACAGGGACAGGCACAGGGGGACGGGCAGGGGGGTGAACAGGGACAGGATCCCGGGGTTCCAGAGCTCCTGTCCTCAGCAGGGCTCCCGGGAAGAGGTGCCCAGAGTGCCCGGTGGCCGCGGCCAGTCCCCATCGTGGGGAGCCCACGGGCTCGGAGCCACCGCTGGAGGTCAGCGGCAAACAGGGATTGAGCCTTTCCCGACAGCTGCTTGTCCTTCCTGGCCTGAAAAGCCCCTTTATCCTTCACACAAAGCCCAAATTCCCTTTCTTCCCCACAGGAGCCAGCAGTGCGTGACTTTCTTCTTCAGCTGCCTTTTACATTTCCAAGCCCGTCCTCTCCTCTCCCCTCGGACTTTTCTTTGGCCAAACAAAAGCTGCTTCCTCTGTCTCTCCTTTCACCCCCCACCTCCATTCCAGGTTATTTCACAGGGCTCTGCCGAATTCCTCTGCACCAAACCATTTGTAAGCGTAGCTATAAATACAAATGCAGAGGAAACTCGTCTGGATCTGGTGCTAATCAGCAGAGGAATGAGCTGGGAGTGCGAAGGCAGCAGGCTGCTTGGGAATGGCCGTGAAAGAATGAAATCCATAATTCCTTGGAGGAAAAAAGGAAGAAAAGCCCACTGAAAAGAGTGGACTTCTAGAAAGAGAAAATTCAGACAAAGAGCAGGAACAGCCTCCCTGGAAACAAAACTGACAGGAACAGCCAGGTTCTTAAATTAATTACCGTAATACACGCAAACAAGATATCTCAAAATACAGGGATCACCAGGGGCCGTCACAGGACAAGTGCCAGCACTCCCAGCACCGGGGCACAGACATCGTCACTGGGAGGGGACCTCACTTGGGAATTTGGGGAGGGGAGAGGCTTTCCCAGCAGAAGCCGGTGGCCGGCTGGAGGGGTGTTTGCTCCACGGCTGCGGCACCGTTAATTCCTAATTGGATCTGCCGTTCCCTCTGATAAGCCCTGCCAAGTTCTATCACCGCTGCTGGGGTGAATTCAGCTGCTCACGGAGTTGCCATTATTGTAATTATAATTACGGATTTCATGTGCTCCTTCAGAACCCCTCGCGTGCCCCCGCTCCTCCGCTCGGACCACGCTCCCCCCGTCTCACCAGTCCTCCCCAGCTTAGGGATGGGAGGCTCGCTGGGGTGTGGACGTGATGGGAGGGGGCGACTTGGAGCCCTCTGTCCCATCCTAGGACCTGAGTGCTTGCCCTGCACCAATGGCTCAGGGCAGAGGGAGCTCAGCAAACTCCAAATCGTTTCTCCATGGACCCCATCCCACCTCCCTGTTCCCTGCCATGGACCCCTGAGCACGGAGTGTTGATGTTCCTGGTGGCTCTGTGCCCCTCAGAGCATGGGCACAGCAGGCTCCGACCTTGGCCTGCATTCCTCACATCTGCCCAGCCCTGGCCCCGGCCCCAGCTCTGGCTCAGCCTGCCTTGGATCCCACTTGTGATTAGAAACGGCAATTCCAGACTGGGAACTTTTAATAACGGTGCGCGGAGGAATGCCTGCAAGGCTAAATTGCTTGATTTGCATTGTCTTGGAATATTTTTGCATATCATAAAAATCCGTATTTTTGCTTTGCCCTTTTCCCCTCGCTCCCTTCCCCGCTGCTTCACCGGGAGATGGGAGCGCAGAGCCTCGCGGGTCGGATCCCTCACGCGCTGCACGGAGCCAGGCAGGAGCTTTCCCTGATCCCACGCTGGGTTTCTGGAAGGGGTGGTGGTCCCCCAAAAGCTGCCTGCTCAGTTGCTGGGTGCTTCTGCAGCTCTCCCCCTCCTCATCCCATGGGATCTGTGTCCTGTTGGTTTGGGACAGCAGGAGCCAGATCCTGCTTGGGGGAAGGAGGTGTTTTGCTCTCCCGAAGGTCGGCTCTGTTTGCAGAGGGGACATGGGCACTGCCAGGAGAGAGCGAGCAGCCCCCAGCCCCTCACCTGCTCCCTTCCCACACAGGATCCCCATCACCCACCTGCCTTCCCCAGGGCCTGACAGAGCTGGGAGCGCACCCGGGAACACCTGGGAGAGGTCACCTCCCTCCTGGGCCACCAAGGAGAGGGCGGGTGGTGTGGGATGGCTCTAGGACACGAAATTTCTCTAAGAACAGCTTCAGCCGTTCCAGACTAACCCAAATGTCTGCAGCCTGGCCGCGCATTCTCCTTGCCTGGCCTTCCCCTGCTTTTCCTTTTTTCCTTTTTTTTTCCCAGGCTGGAATTACCGGCAGGAAAGGCGGCCAAGCCCGGCTCAGTGTGCGCCAGTAATGAGCACAGGGCTGATGGATGCCGCTGCACCGTCCTTCCCCGGAACAGAGGCCACAGGGAAAACAGAGCGAAGTAGGAGGAAAATCGGCTGGAATCTAATTGTGGAGGCGGGGGAGATGCAGAGGGAGAGGCGAGGATTGATAGCTGTCTGCTCTGCTGCACCTTGGAGGAATCATTAACATCTGATTAATTAGTTAAGGGCTGCTTTGCAAGTGTAAAGCTCTGCACAAGTGCGAAGGATAAATGGGATGATCTGGAGTGGCTGGAGATGGCACTCGAGGTGATGGAGGCACTTCAGAGGAGAGAGGGAAGAGAAAGGCAGTGACAGCACCGAACGTGGAGCTGGGACTGGGGTAAACTTCTCCGGGGGGCTCAGCAGGGACCCGAGTGCTGGTACCAGTCCTGTCCTCCTCTTCCTTCCCCTTCCCCTTCCCCTTTCCTTTCTCCTTCTCCTTCTCTGGATCCTGCCCCCATGGTGCTGCCTGCCAGAATTCGGGATAGAGAGGACAACTAGAAAGCTTTTTCCCAACCCCGTAACCAATATCTCTCCTATTAAATAGTTAATAACACTTGGATGTGTTTTAATAAACTCTATTTAATGGCCATACATTAATTGTCTGATTAATTCTAATAAATCCTTATTTGAGATGCTTAATTTAGAGTGTGACTGATTGTCCTGTCACGGCTGGATTATAGAATTGTTGTCTGGAATGAGATACTTCGGAAGATACTGGACAAAGGCAGGAATCCGGGCACTTCTCCGGTAATTGAAAATCGCATCAGCACGAGGAACGCTGCCAGCAGCGGGCAGGGATGAGCATGTCCCAGGGGATGTGGGGGCAGGGATCTCACTTCCCCCGGGTCCCCGCGGCCTTTAGCAGTGGGACCCCTGCCCTGCCTGAGCCCTGACCCCCATTACCCACGCGGGGTGTGGGCAGGGGGCGGCGGTGGCGCTGTGGGGACACGCACTGGGACCGGGGACGGGAGGGGCTGCGGAGGTGTCCGCAAACAGCCCGGAGGGCAGAGGTGCCTCGTGTGACGGCCGGCAAAGGCACCAGGCCAGGTGGATTTGATAGTAATTTACTTAAAAGGGGGAGGTGACACCGTTTAGGACCCGCTGGCTGCGTTATTGAATTCGCCGGCGGCTCCCCGAGGAGCCGGGGGAGCAGCAAAGGTCGCCCGGTGTTTACACTCGGTGACATTTCTATGAAGAGCTGTCAAAGACCCATTTTCTCTCTCGCTCGTGGTTGCAGAAACGCCACCTGAGCTGCGCACAGAGACACACCCTGCCCCAGCCTCTGTGGGAGCTCCCTGGGAACCCCTGAGAACCCCTCTGGCTGAGCCCCCTTTTTGGCTTGAGGGGGCTCTGGGGGCTGGGGGGGGCTGCAGCAGCGTGGGATCCCTGGCTCCAGTGACTATAAATTAATCAATTATTGATATGGACCTTTTCAAGCAAAATCTGAAATGCCGTGTTAAATGCTCGGTCCCAGGTGCTGCGGGTTGATGTTCCACTGGCTCCTTCTTAGGAAAAAAACTCGAAAATTAAAAACTCAAACCCAACCCCTTCCCGGGGATCAAATACCCTCGAAGAAGCTCTGTGAGAAATTCCCAAATGCTTTTGCTTTCATGGCTGTTTCTCCCCAGGCTCAGTCCTGGTGTTTCACACCCCACAGGGCAGCTCCTGCCCCATCCCAGTGGGACCAGCACCCTCCTGGCATGGCACACGCAGCACACAATTCCCGAAGCGTTTTTCCACCCCAAGGAAGGAGCAGGAAACCAAACACACCCCTTTTCCTTTTTTTTTTCCCTCCCACAAATCCCAGATTTCACCTCAGCGCAAGCTCCAACTTTTTAGTTGATCACGGCCCGTGTGAATTTGTAATCACACAATTAGAAGTGAAATTGTAATCATACAGTTATCCTCCTGCTAAATTAATATATTAAAATGTTCAAACAATTGTTCCAGTAATTAAACAGACAGATATTAGAGAAAATGAAGGCATTTTAGTCCCGCTCTCTGGAATGTGCTGACCTTTCCCCTTTCTTAGCTGCTACTCGGGCAGTGTAGAAATGATTGGATAATTGGATGGTTCATGTTCTCCTGAAGTCACCAAAGCAGAAGAAAGGCGGAATTGCCCCAAAGTTTCCATGGAGCCGTGACTGTGCTAATTAGAAAATGGGTTTTTTTCCCCTCCGCCTATGGTTAAAATTTAGAAATTATTCTCTGTAACAATTGTCACTGTCACCCCTAACCCCGGCGGTGCTGACGAGTGTGCCCCCTCTTACCTGTGCCATGCGGGGACACCGACCCACAGTGGACACTGGTGTGGCAGTGCCACCATGTGCTGCCTGGCCACCACCACTGGGCACTGCGGCCACCATTCCAAAATCAGCGCAAATCAGGAACTGTAAGAGAAATGGGAATTCTGAGGGGGCACAAGCAGGTGGAAGAGAAAACAGACTGGAAATCTACTCGTGTTCATCTGTAATGTGCATTCACACACACTCTATACACGTATTTATCTACCCAGCTATTTATCCATCTATCTATCCACCAATCCACCTCTCCCCATCTAATTATCCACCTGTCTCTCTGTCTACCTATATATCTGGTTTTTTTCAGAATACTCAATTTTTACCCCCTTTCCATCTCATTCCACTGTATTTTGTCTGCTCCTATAGAGCTTAGAGAGGGAGTTGTGACCTCTTCCAGGGATGGTGCCCACCGTGCATGTTCCCACCTGCAGATGCTGCCCACCATGCTGCCAGTATCCCGATTTCCTTAGCAGTTGCCGTGGTGAGGAATCTCTGTGGGATCCTTCCCTCACCTGGGAGGATCCCTCCTGCCTCCTGCAGCATGAGAGCAGCCTGAGCCTCGAAGCCTCCGCTTCAAATGCGACGTGACACAACCTAATGGAGTAAATACAGGTACAACAAGCACTTCAGGTGCTCATAAACTGTGTATTGTTGCTTTTTGGATGGCGCTGATGTTATCGCAGATGCCGTGTGAAGTCTGAAATGGGATTGTGGCGACTCCACTGCTCCCGTTCCCAGCTCCTTTCACTGAGGGGAAATGGCTCGGCTGACACTCTGCATCCCCGGCTTTAAAATGTATTTATTGTCTCTAACATTCCATATTCATTCAGGGGAGCAATCCAACATCTCTGCCACGAGTGAGAGCTGCCAGCATGCCGAGGGAAGGCAGGAGAAGTCCCGTGGAGCCGCAGAACTCGGTGATCCAGTGTCAGGGCTTGGGCACAGGCCCTGGGTCAGGGTCCCCTCTGCAGTCACCCCCTTGTCCCCAAGGTCCCAGCCTGGTTCTCGGGGCTCCGGGGGCTGCGGTTGGAGGGAACACCTGGTGCCTGTGGGACAGTGGGAGACCCTGAGGGAGCTGATAATGGCATTAGTTGCTAATTAATAGTCCTTTTTTTGCTCCGTGAGGTGCAGGACCCAGCACTCAGCCCTGCTCTGTCCACAGTGAAGTCCACTGACAAGCACAGAAACAGCTTCAAGTACTGACGGAGAAATCGCTGATTTAACGTTAAAATGTTTCAATGAAATAAACCTGCGAGAGCTCCCGTGACTTCACGATTGCCCTGCAGATCCTTGTTAACTTTCTATAAATAATCCCGAGGAGCTCCCGGCCAGCAGCTGGAGTGCCGGGGACACTCCTCAGGGATAAAAGGGACCGAGAGGCTGCACGCACCGAGGGGCTGCTGCCAGGGAGAGCCTCGGCTCTCAGCGGCTTTCAGGGCACGGTGGCACCGCTCTGCAGTCCCTGTGGGTGGGAACGAGCTCAGGAAATCCTTCCCCTCACGCCCTGACCCCGGCACAGCAAACTCTTCTCCACGCACCCCGACCCCGAAGCTTTTTGCCAGCTCCAATCTCCCGAATATGGCATCTCCCAGGGATGAGGCCATGGGGATGCTTTTGGGGCCCAGCCTTGGGGGTTCTCGTGGCTTATAGCCGGAGGGGAAGGATGCCCAGCATCTCTGCAAGCCGAGTCAGCCCACGGAGGGACACGACACGTCTGGGAAGGATCCCAAGGCTGCAGTCAGGACAGGCAGAGTGGTTCCGCACAGCCTCCTGCTCTCCCCAGTCATTAGCATGTGAATGGCTTCGTTATGTGCTTCCTATTCCTGCTCCCATCCTGGCACCAGAGCCGGGAATGAGAGTTTTGATTACTCATCTGCTCCGCGCAGGCAGCAGCCGGCACAGCTCTGCTGCCAGCGTCCTGAGCCGGGGGCGCCTGGGCACGGCACCCGGCCGGAGGGGACACTGCCTGCCAGCCTGTGCCGCGCCGGCCCTTCACCCCAGCAGGAATGTGGCCCATCCCGGTTCACCAGAAGCCCCGATGCCCCAGGGAGCCGGCGTGGCACCTGCCCCTGGTTACCTGTGCTGGCTGTGGGGCAGGAGCAAAGGGCACATGTCGGCGATGCCCATCCTCACCGGGCTGGGCTCCGGACACCTGCACAGGTGACGTGTGTGTGCGTGTGTGCTCGTGTGAGAGTTTTTGGCACGGCTGGGAGGCTGGAGGCAGCCCCTGCCTCCGACACCGCCCGGCGCGGGGTTTGATGTGACTGAAGCCCACTAAATACACGGTGTCAGGTGTAATTGCACGGTACCAGCAGCGCGCCGGGGGGAAGTGGCGAACACATTGGCATGGTTACGGAACACTCGGGGGAGTCTCAAACACAGGTTTGTTGGTATCGGATCGGAGGGAAAGAAGCCAAGTCTGACTGTTGAGGAAAACAAGTGGATGTGCTGCAGACTCATTATTCATCTCTGCTCCTGGAGCTCTTGGATCAAATAACAGGCTCCTCTTCCATTGTAACGGAGCCTGCTATCTCCTGGAGCCTTCCCTCTCCCCGGAGCCTCGCCGGGGCTGCGGGAATGGTGGGAGCAGCAAACCAGAGCCAGGAGCAGGGAGATGCCACCCCTGGGCTGAGTGGCCCTGCCTGCCCTGCCTCCTCCCTCCTGCTCCACTCGACAGCTCTTCTCTCCTTCAGGAAAGCAGCCACAGGTGGGTACAGGTCTGTCATGCCAGGCACTGCTGTAATCCTTGGGAGGGATCCAGGCAAAACTAGGGATGGGCGCAACCCCTGGGGGCTCAGGCTGGTCTTTGGTGCTTTTTCCGAGGTCAAGCCATGACTGGGTGACTGGCAGAGCCGGGAGCAGAGCCGGGAGCACCCACCTCACCATGAGCATCCTCCAGTGAGCTCCTGATTCCCCTTTCCTGGGAAGCACCAGCGGGCAGCAGCCCTTTGGAGCCAGTCTCGCTGGGGCTGCTGCTTGGGGCTGGTGCCGGGGACACTGAGGCAGAGGGGATCTGCTTTGCCCATCCATGGGGCCGGCCCCGGCTCCGACAGGTGCCACGGCATTCCTGGCTGCTCACAAAGCTGCCATCTGCCTGGCACGGGGTTCCCATTAAAATGGAGCTGTGGCTCCCTAAGTGAAATATTGATGAAGAAGGCCTGAAGCGAGGAATGGAGTCGCCTGACTGTATTTCCTTCCCATTTTTAATAGCTCACCGCTTCATGCCAGGAAGACTAAAGTGTGTTATTTGGCTCCGGATGAAAATGATTCCAATTGGGGAGGGAGCCTGTCATTTGCATCTTGAATAAATAGGTTCTAACAAGAAGAGATCTGTTTAATGGAGAGATTTGGGGAATTCAGCCCGAATCCTGCCTGACTTGAGGCCCTGAGACAATAATTGGGATGAGCAGACTAAAGCCGAGAGCTCTTCATGGGACCAGACAGCGTATGAGGGCTTCAGTAGAAATTGAACCATACAACTCTGTCAGTGCAGCTGGAATGGGAAATGGGATGTTTATAGGCCTGGGAATTGGCGCTCCCTGCACAAATTGTGCATTGTGTGTAATTATCTGGCCTGCCTTGGAATGAGGGTGGCTGGAAATTAAAAGACACAATCCCACTGAGCAGGGATTGCCCTGCTCAGCACAGAGCAGGCTCAGCTCCTGCTCAGTTAGGGGGCAAAAACGGAGCCAGGGGGGTCCTCTTGGGAAGGCACCACTTGTGGGGGCTCCACAGTGTCCCATGTGTCCCTGTCTGGGAATGGGGAACCTCCTGGGAGCAGATCCAGTGCTCCCCAGGGAGCCTCCGCTGCCACAGGAGAGCCCCGTGCCATCACCCTGTGCCCCCAGGACATGTCGGGATCCCTGAAAGATGCGGCTGGTGAAGGGCAGGAAATGGGTCCTGTTCCTCCTCCTCCAGCTGTGGCCAAGGAGCTGGGGGCAGAGTGGGAGCAAACAGGAGAAACAGCTGGAAATGGAGATCTTTGGTCCTGGGCGAAGGGAAGAGCGGGAGCTCCCACGGGAGCGTGGGTGACTCGGTGGTGCCGTGTCCCGGCGCTGAGCCACGCAGGGCTGTGCTGGGCACACAGCTGAGGGACTACAGCTCCCACAAGGCTCCCTGGCAGCACAGCCCCTGCAGAACGCTTCCATTTTTGGCTGAGGTCTTTCGGCTTTGGAAAAAAAAAAAAATGTGCTTTTTGATTCAAAGCGCAGAACTTAAAGCACAAACTGCTGCTATTTGCAAATAAAAGGGGAAAAAAACCTCTGTTAGAAAACAGTGGGTGCAATGATTGTCAGCGGCTCCAAAACAGATCATATTCCTGCTCAAATTGCTGCAGGTTGACGAGGAAGGATGGGGATGTGTGGGATGAGGAGATTAATGAGAACTTAATTTTTAAGGCTGTTTCAAAGCGGGCTGGAGGGATGGCGGAGCTGTGGGAGCCAGAACCTGGTGGCAGAGCAGGGCTGGGTGCTGAGCGGGGCTGGTGCTGAGCGGGGCTGGGTGCTGCCCTGGCTCCCGAGCGCTGCCGTCCTCCACAGCCGAGCGCAGCAGCGCAGGAACGGCTCCGGAGATGTTCCGCTCCCCCTGTCAATGTGTACTTGGGGAGTCCTTAATCCACGGGTCGCTGACGTGATAAACAATAATGTCTCTTTTGGAGCTGTTACGACTTATCATGTTAATGGGCACTTAGGGAGCCTTTAATTGGTGATTTGTGCATGCACTGTCACAAAATTTTAAAACACATTTACCATCATTTCTGGGGTGTTTCAGAAGCACCAGTTCACTACACTGAGAGATGAACAAGCAAACCCACCCCGAGGCCCCTGCCCCGCCTGCTCGCCCGCGGCCCCAGGCTCCATCTCAGGAAAGGGCTCTTGTGCCTTTGTAAAACCAAAGGTAGTGGCACCAAGAAGTTCCTCTTGCCAAGCTGCCCTGGTAGTGAGCCTGGCAGGTCCCGGGAGGTCACTCACCGTGGTTTGCCTCTCCCAGCAGCAAACTGGTCCTGCAAGGGATTCCCTGCGGTGTTGGAAGCACAGGTTAAAAAGTCATCCTGCCAAGAGCTCTACAAACATCCATCCCAAAGGTCTCATCCCTCGTATTTGGGGTTGAATAGCAAGCTAAAGAAACATTCCTTACTACCAGGAACTGTCTCTGCTCTGCCCACCCCAGGGCAAAGGGCTGAACTGGGGAACAGTTCCTGCTCTCGCACTGGGGTCGCTGGTGAGCTGAGCCACCTGCAGCAGCGCCGAGCCCAGAACCGCGGGTTCACCCTCAGGAGCAGCTCACCCTCATGGGGACATTCACCCCACAGACACCAGACCCCACTCCAAGGCCCACAGGGGGTTTGGTCGTGGGACCCCCAGCACCTGCCAGGACCGCGGGTGCCACTCCCAGGGTGGGGAGCGCCAGTGCCGGGAGAAGCCGTAATTAACGGCACCTGTCAGGGCTGTCAAGTTCTTCGTCATTAGGAATAAAGCATGTCAATGCCTAATTAAAATTCTGCTGATTTTTGAAGCAGTGCTTCCTAACGAGAGCTCCCGTCTGCAGCCATGGATCCGCTCAGCCCGGAGCCCTCTCTGTCTGCAGGTGAGTTCATGTCTCACTCTTCCCAGCTCTATTTTTTCCCTGCCTCTCCTCCCGGCCCGGCTGGTTCCAGGAGCGGATTGAGCCAGAGGACTGTAACTGATGGAGTTTCCATAGCAATGCTGTTCGTCACCGCTGTGCCATTTCCAGCTCTGCCTCCAGCAGATCATACTCTGCTTTCTGTTGATCCAAGGAGCTGACTGGGAGCAGCCCGGAGAGCTGCTGGCACCCAGAGCTTGGCAGAGCCAGAGTGGGCACTGCCTCACCAGCCACCAGCACCCGGGAATACATCCTGGTGCTCTCTAACCCTGCTGCCACATGTCCTCAACTTGCAAGGAAACATCCAGAACAACAGAATGGAATCCATCACCTGGGGCTCAGCACTGACCCTGCTGCGGTCCCTGCAGGGAGCTGGCCCCGGGGGTCACCCCTTTGTCCCCATTCCCTCTGGCAGGTGGGGAGGGGGGATCAGGAGCCGCTCCAAGGGGTCCCTCACATGTTGCACATCACACGGGCTCAGCTGGATGAGCTGGAATGAACAGGGGCTTCCAGGGAATGCTGAGTGCTGGACGTTGTCCTGCCAGTGTGAGCTCGTTCGACTGAGCATCATTTGGCAGCTTGGGAGGGAAAGAGCCTGATAGAGTCTGAAAAATTCATTGAAACGTTGGGTTCCAGCCAGAGAGAAAACATTGCTGAATGGCAACATAAAAGGAAATTGTCCCATAACATTCCGAGAGCACTTCAGTATTTGTCCTCTTTATTTTAAAGTGTCGAGGATCTTTGGGAAACACTCTGGAATGGGACTTTTATAGATGGTCTAAATTAAACTTCACTTAATATTATAAGCAATAAATCCTCATTGTCAGGTTTTGTTTAGCGGGTATAAAAATGATTGGTGGGAGCTGTAGCTTTTCCTGAGACTGGAAGATCAGTGTTCTCACTGTGCAGTCTGTCCCCGGCTGCCAGACGTGTCCCCAGCGTGCGAGACGTGTCCCCAGCCCCGGGCGCATCCCAGCAGCTCTGCAGGCACCTGTCCCCTCTGCAGGTCATCTCCACACTCCAATCCTGCAGAAAGATGGGACAGGAGGCTCCCAAACTTCTGGGACAGATGCTTAATCTCAAGTGATTCCAGGAGCTGGAGCTTTGAGGAAACCAAGAGCTTCTTTGAGGGAAGACCCCAGGCAGCCACAGGCTTTGGAGACTCCAAGGAGTTTGGAGACAGGAGGCTGGGAGCTGATGTTTGGGGTCTGTCACACAGGTGGATGCTGAGAGTAGCAGGGAAATCCCCCAGGCACCACAGGCCAAAGACACCCCGGGCTCTGTTTTCAGCTGGTGGGAGACAAGTAAAACAACTGAGAGCATTGAAATGGGAGATACTTTTCCTTGCTCGAGATTTCTGCCCGCTGTGGTTTGACTGGAGTTCAGGAAACACATTTGGCCATTTTATAATGTGGGAATTTTTTTTAAACTCTCTCAGTATCACTAAGTTTGGCCACCTGCCCCTTGAGTCCAAAAAATCTGGGTCCCTTTGCGTGGGGATTGAGCTGGGTGCTGTGGCTGTGTCACTGCTGTCCCCAGCTGCCTTTCCATGGAAAGGAATTTCTCCATGGAGAGAAATTTCCAGGAATTTCTTCATGGTAAAGGGTTGTTGGGCATCGGAAGGGGCTGCCCAGAGAGGTGGTGGAGTCACCACCTCTGGAGGTGTCCAAGGAATGACTGAACGCGGCGCTCAGTGCTCTGGGCTGGGAGACAGAGTGGGGATCGGGCACAGGTTGAACTCGATGGTCTTGGAGAGCTTTTCCAACTTGAATGATTCCAGGATCCTGGAATTCTGCCTCTGAGCAAGTGCAGCACTGACACCCCAGCGAGAGGAGGGGGCCTCATTTTTCTGGAGCCTGCCCAGCAGCATCTGCCAGCAGCCTTTAAAATGATAAAACCCAATTCAGTGCCGTTTATGACGGAGGAATAAGAGAACTCATGTAACAATTACAGGAGATTTACCCCCTTCTATATATTTGGGCTGAAGGTGGCATTTCCAGTGACATCCCAGCTGTGCTGCCGGGCCACGCCACGGCAGAGACGATGCAATTTCAGGAGAGATCTTTAGGTGCAAATTGATTTTGCCATGAATATTTATGCGGCGTGCGAGGCTGCGCGCGTGCGGCGCAGGGCGGAGGGGGGGAAATGTGGGGCTCGGCGTGGGATGCCGGAGCAGCCGCTCGCCCTCCTTTCGCCTGGAATAATAACTGGAATATTTATAATCTCCCCGTGGCCGCGGTGCTGGCGGGGAAGGGTGTTCCTGGTGCCGGGAGGGCCGCGGGGCGGTGGCAGGGCCGGCCCTGCAGCTGATTTGGAATGCGCAGAGCATCCCTGCGCCGCGCGGGCCCCGGCAAGAAACCCGGGAAAAGACAAGAAAAATGAAGGCAGGCGCAATCTCATTTTCTGAGGGCTGCAAGTCAGCCAGGAAATGGCTATTATTCCATCGACACTGTCGGTATTAAGTTATTTCCTTCACTAAATACGAGAATGTTCATGAATATCTATTGAGTTCCAGGTACTGGCGGCTCCCAGCACTGCGGCTCGCTGATTGTGGCTTTATATTCCTCCGACAACACACCTCAATCTCACATTGAAGTGAAAGACAATAGTATTTTAAATTGGTTAATAAATCTCTAGATTGATGCTCCTGGAAGGCCCAGGAACTTCATCTCTATTACACGAATAAAAGTGATAACATTTTAACCACTGAAGTGCTAGGAATTTGGGAAGCTCCTTCCCAACGCCCTTCAGGGCGGCCGCGTGCCCGCGCGGGGAACGCGAGTCAGGGGCGCTGCCTTTGGGGGCAAAGTGCTGGGTTTGGAGCCATGAATCCTGTCCAGGCAGGGCGAGGTGATCACCCTGGCTTGGCTCCTTCTGCCTTCCTCAAGCCTCTCCCGTGGCCCATATAAGGAGTGGAAAATTCCCTTTTAACACCAAAATGGAAGCTCGCCCGTGGCCCTGCTGGGAGCCTTATTTGGCTCTGGGGATTCCTGTGCACCTCGTCCTGACCCGGCAGCCTCCCCGCGCCCTTCCCGGGGGGAAAAGTGCGTGGATACGCCGGGCTGAGCTCAGCCAGCCACGCCGTGCGGGGGCTGCGTGTGCCACACTGTCTGTGCACGGCTGTGACGCGCACACACGCACAGTGTCTCCGTGGCTGTGACACACACACACGCACACACACACACATAGTGTCACCATGGCGGTCACACAGTGTCACCGTGGCTGTGACACACACGCTGTCACCACGGCTGTGACACAACACACACACACAGTGTCACCACGGCTGTGGCACACACGCACACACTAACACCATGGCTGTGACACACACACAGTGTCCCCATGGCTGTGACACACACACACGCACACACACACACATAGTGTCACCATGGCGGTCACACAGTGTCACCGTGGCTGTGACACACACGCTGTCACCACGGCTGTGACACAACACACACACACAGTGTCACCACGGCTGTGGCACACACGCACACACTAACACCATGGCTGTGACACACACACAGTGTCCCCATGGCTGTGACACACACACACGCACACACACACACATAGTGTCACCATGGCGGTCACACAGTGTCACCGTGGCTGTGACACACACGCTGTCACCACGGCTGTGACACAACACACACACACAGTGTCACCACGGCTGTGGCACACACGCACACACTAACACCATGGCTGTGACACACACACAGTGTCCCCATGGCTGTGACACACACACACGCACACACACACACATAGTGTCACCATGGCGGTCACACAGTGTCACCGTGGCTGTGACACACACGCTGTCACCACGGCTGTGACACAACATGCAGTGTCACCATGGCTGTGACACACACACACGCACAGTGTCACCGTGGCTGTGACACACACGCTGTCACCACGGCTGTGACACAACACACACACACAGTGTCACCACGG
>VZTD01002541.1:83322-105140 GCA_013397725.1 Rhagologus leucostigma
TGGCTGTGACACACACACAGTGTCACCACGGCTGTGGCACACACAGTGTCACCATGACAGTGACACACGTGCTGTCACCATGGCTGTGACACAACACGCAGTGTTACCATGGCTGTGACACAACATGCAGTGTCACCGTGCCTGTGATACACACACACACATTGTCACCATGGCTGTGACACAACACACAGTGTCACCATGGTGGTGACACACACACACACACTGTCACCATGGCTGTGACACACACGCTGTCACCATGGCGTTCACAGTGTCACCATGGCTGTGACACACACACCCCACCACAGAGTCCCCGATGGATGCACCGGCTCCGCTGCTCCCCCTGCCCCGGCCCCGCTCCCCCAGGGCTCCCGTGTCCCCCACCCCGCGGCGGCCAAGGCTGAGCTGTGCCAGAGCTGCCGGTGAAATGTCAGCGGGCAATTTTCCGCTCCTCTCCTCCACATCTCCTTTTGTTCATGTGCTGGGAAGCAGAGCGTGATCCCTGCCTGGGTCCTGGCTGGTGTGGGAGGTGCAGGATGTGGCCCCAGGCTTGTGGTGCCGGGCACACACTGACCCGTGCCCCGTGCTCGCCGTGCTTGGCACCACCCGGTGCCACCACTAAACAGAATCTGGAAGAAATAGAGTCCTCTTACTTCTATGAATTCTTATAAATTATAAGGGGATGAGAATATTTTAATATCAACCAGAGTATTTCAAGTACAAAGAGCTGTTCTGAAAATGTATTGAATATTTTTCCACTGATGTTTAGTGTCTGTAAGATTCCTTGGGGAGTTTACAACAAGTGGAATACTTAAGGATATAGTGCCATAGGTTCTTTCAGTATTTTCTTTTCAAGGAAAGTAACCTCTGAATTATCTAGGAAGTACATGAACAACATGAAAGGAAGATTATGCACAGAAAGAAAAAAATATGCAGAGAATTCAATTATGCAAAAAAAGTGATGTGCTTTGCTTAATTCCCCAAACACATCCCACACAGTAGTCACGGCAGCAGCCCTCGGTGCATGCAGACGAGGTTTCCAGGTCACCCTCCCTGGCTCTTTCTGATCATTCCTTGTTGCCACTGCTCTGTACTGAGGGGCTGACAGGATCAGTGTTCGTTTATGTCCTTCTCCTGTGCTGTGCCGGGGCGGGGGACCCAGTGGGACCCAATTCTGGAGAGACTCCGGGTGGAAAATCCCCCCATTTCTGGAGCTCTGGCTGTGGGGATCCGGGGCAGGTGGGTCACAAGGCACTGGATGGGAGGGGAGGTGCTGGGGGTTCCCTATCCGGCTTCCCTGTCCTTATTTCCAACGCTGAGGCACTTCCCAAAGCTGCCATAGCCCATTTGGAAGGTTTATTTTCCAGCAGACAGTGCAATGCGGGCTCCCAGCCTCCGGCACATCCCCGTGTGGCACAGCTGAGGAGCTGCTCTGGCTTTTGGGGATCCTGGTACCCCCGACTGCCCTCCTTGCTCTTGGCACGGCACCACACTGTGCACCCCTGGGATTACTCTGTGAGGGTGGGGAGGCCCTGGCACAGGTTTCCCGGAGAAGCTGAGGCTGCCCCATCCCTGGAAGTGCCCAAGGCCAGGTTGGACAGGGCTTGGAGCAACCTGGGCTAGTGGAAGGTGTCCCTGCCCGTGGCAGGGTTGGAATGAGATGAGCTTTAAGCTCCCTTCCAACCCAATCCAGCCTGCGATTCCATGATTCCACGAACTTCTGCAAATGGAGGGACCCCGCGGAGCCTGGCATGTCCCTTCCCATGCAGGCTGAGCCCAAGGACTTCTCCTGCCTCTCTGGCACTCCCCACTGGCAACCAGCATCGAGTAATTCCCACTTGGCACTGCTGGGGCTGCTTTGCTTTGGGTTCATTACCCTGCAGACACTGCCACTCGCAGCCCTGCGGTGGCACAGCCGCCGCTCCTCCAGCGAGGTGACCCGGGGCTGCCACACGCTGGGGACCGGGGAGCGTCCCCCGGGCTACGGGAGGCGGCTGCGGTGCGGTTCTGCACCCTCTCGCCGCTGCCCAGACCTGGGGCACAAAACTCTGGGCCCATCCCCAAAAAGACGGGCAGGGTGGTGGGTGCAGGGTGCGGGCCACGGGGGGAACCAACCCCTCTGCTGCAATTCCCAGCCTCTGCTGCCAGGGCCGGGCTGAGCTGACACAGGGACGTGTTTGTTTGTTTGTTCGTTCGTTTGTTTGTTTGTTTGAGGGCCCATTTGTTGATACATTTGCATCGAGTCGTGGAAAAAAGATAAAGTATCTTCTCCGAATTGAATGACGTGAATTATTCCAGCCGAACTCACTAATTAAGACCTCATTAGCAGCCCAAATTTGTGATAGATCAGCAGTGGACTTGGCGCAGTGGTTTAATTTAATGATTTCTTGCATTACTTTGTTAATCATCTTTAGTCTGATTTAATTTATGCCAATGTGACTATCCTAATTCCTAATTAAGGCATTGATGGCAGGGACACCACCACCACCCCCCAAGAATTCCAGTCACGGATAGTGCAGAAGCAATCCGGGTTCCTATTTCCGGGGGTGGGGGGCTCCTCCTCACTCCCAGCCTGGCCCACAGCCCCACGTCGGACACCTCTGGTCCAGCTGGGATTTTTCCCAGTGTTCCCACGGCTGAGTTGATCCCAGAGTCCTGCAAAGCTCGGGATCCTGCTGGAAGGTGCCACCACTCCGGGATCGCTGTTCCGTCGGGAAGCATCGGCGCGGGCTCGGCCACAGCAAATCCGAGAGTTTGCAGGGGAGAACATCTGCTAATGCAAAACATTTATGCCAGTCGATATAAATTTATTTAGTGCAATAAATGACATAATTGAATTTTTATCTCCTTAATATATTTCCCTAAAATAACGAAGATTTGGAGTGTCCCTGGCCCACAGATGTCTTTCATGGGGACGTATTTCCTGTGCTATTACACTTGTATAAATCTGACATTTAAACAGTTTAATAAATGAGCAGTTGTTTGACTTGTTTCACTTTCAATACATTCTGGTGGATTAATAAAATGTATTTCAAAAGGAAGCTCGATAGAACACGCTATAAAAATTCGTGATTTATTAGCGATACATTCGCTATTAGTTGGGACAGATACTCAAAATGTCATTAAGGTTAAAATAATAATCAATCAAACTAATTAGACCCTATTTTTCATATGCAAATATAATTAAGCATCCATTTCTCAATAACTTTAAAGAGAATTATTGAAGCTGCACAAAGTGTGCTGAGTCCTTACTTGAGCTAATGAAATGGCAGCGCCCTCCCTGGATATGCAAACAAAATTGATTAACTGCTCTGAGCTTGGCTTAATAACCCAGGAGGGGCTGGGGGAGCAGGGCCGAGGGCTGGCGGTGTCACTGCCCTGCCCACCCCCCAAACTCCCGCTTTCTCGGGAGCTGGGCTCAGCTGGGATGCGGGATCATGGCACGGATCCCACAGGTACCACCATCTGCAGCCCTGCCTCACCCGTGTTTGCTGATGTTTTTTCACTCCGACTGTTTTTTTCTGGGGAAAAAACACCATTTTGTTATGAGAAGGGTTAATAAGAGATGTTTATTTATGAACTCGGCATATTACTGTTGCATAATTTGAATACAGTGCTATGAGCTTTTTTTATTGCCTGCTATAATTTCATTTTTAAAGCTTCCCCTATGCCATACTTTACAAATGATATCGCAAACAAGAAATAAATTCTGTTTTGCAGCTGTGCTAACTATATTTACCCATGGGATACACTATTTTGTCCTTGACATAAATCCCCCGGGATTTCACTCGGAATTACTTTGGCACGCCACATTCCCTGCATCAGGGTATTGTGCACCAAGTCTATCACCGGGCTCTGGCGGAGCCGCCGGATCGCTGCGGAGAGAAAGAGGCACTTGTTTAGCATATTACCATGAAAATCAGTCAACTCGCACATTAACGATTGTCAGGGAACCCGGGAGAGGGAAATAAGGGAAATAACTGCGGATTAAACCAGCAAGGATCCCCCAAGCAGCAGCAGCGGGGAGGGTGGGGGGTGATGCCCTCCAGCCCAGCACACCCTGAGCATCACCTGCTGCTGCTGTGCCCAAATATCCCTCCTGGTGTCCCCGGGTCCTCCCAGTGTCCCTCTGCGGGGCAGGAGATCGGTCTGGCCGTATGTGAGCCCAGTTTTAGGGTTTCTTCTGGAATTTGCAGCCCCTCGAGGTTTTTCCTGCCGCTGCCCCTCTGCGAACAGGCAGGTCCTGCCCGCCGGCCCCACGGCTCCACACCAGCTCCGCTCCTGCACAGCCTCAAGGTGCTCCAACCACCTCTGGGTACGGATCCTGCTGCTAACTGGGGCCTCGTTTTCTGCAGGCGTCAGGCTCCAGGACATCAGGTTTAATGGAATCCGGCTCCCCCCGCTCCGCGGCGCCGGCGGAGGCACCGGAGCTGCCAGGGAAGGGGGTCTGTGGCTGGCACGGGGCGGGAGCGTGGTGGAGCTGACACTGTCAGCAGCTCTCCGGGGACAGGCGTATTTTTGTCGATCATGTAGCATCAGGTTCTCGTGTCACCGCGTTACGGAGCTTGATGGCACTTAATACACCGTGACAAGGTGTAGCATCAGAAATGGAACACAAAATGAGATCAAACGGCATCCCGGTCCCCAGAGGGCCCGATCAAATCCGAGGGATGGAAATTTGAAGGGGGAAAAAAAAAAAATGCAAACTCTCCCCTCCGTAGAAACCTTTAGAATCCCATTAGCCTGGGCAGCCAGAGCTGGGCTGGACTCCCGTGGGCAGGAGGATGTGGGACCTGTGGGGTGGAGGTCTCACCCCATCCCTGCAAGCCACAGGGCCTGAAGACCTCCCAAGCCCTGGCCTTGCAGTGGGGAGCAGCTCCAGGCCCTTCCTGGAGTGGGGACACCCTCAGCTCCTGGGGTTGGCAGTCAAACCACAGTCATGTCCCCTCACAGGGATGAGGAGGGTGACCCCGAGGAGGGGACCCCCAGAACAAAGACCTGCCCCACTTTTCTGGGTGTCTGCAGGCAGCGGCTGATCCAGGGGGTGTTGTCCAGGAAAGGTGTTTCTTGAGAGGGACCCTGACGGCAGGTTCTGACCCCACAGACAGGTTCCTTCAGGAAAGCAGGTTAAGGACAGAAGGCCTCGGGGAAGCTAAAAAAAGGACAATTTTTCACGTATCTCAGCAATTTTGAGAAGAGGCAAGAAGCCATTTTTCAGCAACGAAGAGCTCTTTTCATCTGGAAAATGTTAACCAGACGTTCCCAAAAAGTACGTCATGGAAAGAGTGACTGAGGTCCCCGGCTGGGACTAACCCCGGCCCCAGGGAGCTGTGGGGCTGCGCTCTGGGGCTGCTGGGGCTGCAAACAGAGGCAGATGAGGTTGGGAAGGCACCAACTCTCGGTGCCCCTGGCCTGGGATGGAGGGTGGGATGGCAAACAGCGGAGGGCAGGGCACGGGGTGATTTTTCCCTACAAATGACCACATCAGCAAACAGCTGCAGAGGAGTGTGTGTGTCCCTCCGCTCCTGAGCCACGTTCCAGCAGAGCCTGTGGTGCTTTGGGAGCGGGGCGGCAGCACCAGAGCCCGTTGGTGTGAAATTAGGAGCACACCCAGGGCATTTGTGCTCTGACGCTGCGTCCCGTGGATTTTTTTCTTAGTGGCAAAACCTAAATCCAATCAGGATGAAAGGTCGAGGCAGCATCTAAACGAGAGGCTCATCACTGCACAGGGTTGTGGAGCGGGGAAATGAGGAGTTTTCAGCCTCTGGCTGCACCCAGGGCCATGAGAATCAGCAAATCGTTAATAGGGCTGAACCCCCGCGAGGGAGAAACCTGCCAGAGGAGTCTCCTGTGCTGAGCCCGGCCCCTGCCGTGTCCCTGCTGGTGGCCACCAGGTCCCCTGACCCCTGCCCGCCCCAAGGGACAGTGGCACCCACCAGGAGGGGATGCTGGGGTTGAGCTGAGGCACAGATCGGGCAGAGGGGCTGCCGGATTAATACTGCAATGGATAGATTTTGTCAATTTATAGTGAGTTATTTTTCCTTTGGGTGCCCAGTCTGTCCATCTCTCCACCCATCCACACTGGCACCGTCTCTCTTCTTGTCCTCAGAGTGTCTGGCACAGGGTGCCCAGAGCAGCTGTGGCTGCCCCAACCCTGGAAATGTCCAAGGCCAGGTTGGACAGGTTCTGCTGCTGCTGGGCAGGGTCTGCTCCAAACAGCCCCCCAGCTCCACCCTACACAGCCCCAGGACCCTCGCAGCAGCATTTCTGGGGCACATTTGGACAAGCTTTAGGAGCAGCAACACCCACCCTGCCCCAGGACAGGGGAGGGCAGTGGGGTGACCCGGGGACCTGCTGGACCCCTCAGCAGATGGTGTGACAGAGCTCCAGCTCCTCTGGGAGAGGGCCCGGGAGATGCCTGGGAGATGGATGCCTGCTGGGGCGGGCTCCCACAGTCATGTGTCTCCATTTCATCACTAATATACACAATTAATAAACTTAATTACACGTAAAATCGCGGCAGCTGAAAAATGAGCACAATTCCTTCTCCTCCAGCTTCGCGCCAAGCCTTCGGTGAGGACGAGGGGTGCAAAGGTGTCACTGCAGCCCTCTTTGTCTTCAGCAAACCTCTCCCACGGGCCCACGGCCGGGTCTCCAGCACCAGCGCAGCTGCCTGGGAAGGGACATTTCTTTGTGTCTGTGACGCGCTGCTCCCGCACAAAGTGATCAATTCCTGTGTGCTGGAGGATTAAATGAGTCCATGAGGCAGAACATCGCCCTGTGCAGGCAGCTCTGAGCCCTGACACCCTGCACGGATCCTGGAGCTCGGGACAGGAGAGGGATGTCTATCCTGGAGAGAGATGGGTGCACGCAGGGCCATGGGAGCCCTGCAGGGCTCTCTCTCCAGGTGGGGCTGTGGTGGGAAGGCAGGAGAGACACCCGGCTGTGTCACTGTCGCCTCGCACAGGTGCGAGCAGCCGGCGCCGGGGTGCCGGGAGGGTCCAGAGCTCTTCGTGGACCAGCGTCTCCAGTCACCTCGAGCAGAGGAGAAAGGGTTAATGGCTCCCCTCGATGCCGCAGCACTGAAGTTCATTACTTCCACTAATTGCTTTGGAGCCAATGGTTCAGCAGCTCGTGGAAAATGCATCTCCGTGTAATGGATTCATCGGCCGCTGTGACCGGCTTGCGTCGGGGTGTTGGGGAAGGTGCCACACCCCGCGCCGGCTGCGGGGCACGGACACCAGCACCTGCCACCAAACGGGGTGTCCCTGTGCCTGGCCGCGGCCGCAGGGGGCTGGTCCCAACCCCAGAGGCCGCAGGGCCCTGCTGTGGGTCTGGAGCTGCCGTGTGACCACAGCCCGGGGCCACCACGAGGGGCAGAGGGGCTCAGGACGGGCTCAGCGGCACGGCAGGGACTGCACAGGTGAAGGCTTCCACTCCTCATGACAAATTCCTCGAATCTTCAGGGCACGAACGTGGGTGCTGTAGGATCAATTAAACACACCCTGTTAATGCTGGTGCCACCCGAGAAGCTTCACTTTCCCGGGTAACGGATGTGGCCATAAGTACTTTGCCACCATATGGTGATTACGTTTAATAAAGGACATTTTCTGTAATTAAACAGTTTTATTAAGGCATTATTAGCCCTTTAAGTTGAAAAATAGCCGAGCAGGGGTGTAACAGAGGTGCTAGCATCTGTATCGGGTGAGCAGATGGAGGAGAAGCTCCACCCTCGTACCAAGAGGCGCGGGCGTGTGACATGTGGCACCTCGTGTGTGTCACCGCCGGGCAGCTCCGGGCGCGGCGGGTCCTGCTCGCTGCCAGCACTGAAGTTCAGGACCCTGCCGTGCTGGTCCCCCCCGATGGGTGAGGGGGCTGTCAGCTGGCACCGTGCTGGCACCCAGAGCACAGCCAGGACACTGCCACACCGCACCGGCAGCTCCCGCTCCCCTTCCCGTGCGGATCTGAATAATTCAGCGTGGCCTCCTCTCGGGCACCGCTGCCTCCGGCGCAGGAACATCGGCCTGGGCAGCCTGTTAGGAGGGCCCTGGGCTGCTGCCTCCGCCTGTAAATCAGGATTAATGAGACGGCGGAGGGAGCGCCAAGCCCAGCTCAGCTCTGCTGGCAGTCCGTGCCAGGCTGGAAGCGGGGGCTGCCTCCGTGTCCCCGGGCAGTGGCGGTGCCAGCACTGTGGCAGCACCCAGCCCTCACCCTGCACGGCCGTGGGCCCTCTGCTGAGGTGTCAGGGCTGTCCCACGGGGCACAGCCTGTGCCATCACAGCCCTGGCAGTGCCACGTGGCTGGGGGATGCCTGGCACACACCGAGGGTGGGATCCCGCATCAGCCTGGTAGCCAGAGGGCCAGGTTGGAGCATTCTCTTTGGAAAAGGGCTTTGGCTTTGGCAAGTACCATGGCAGAGCCGTGGTCTGGCAGCAAAGGTCTCCCTCCACCTGCCCCTGCCCCCTCTCTCTGGCACTCGTCATCCTCTCAGCCTGAGGCTGCCCTGGGAACAGGCCGAGGTGGGGAGGAAGCCCTGGGGAGAGCTGCCTGTGCCACGCTGTGCCCTCACTCCGCAGGAGGGGTGGGTGGGTGAGGCTGAGGGATCCTGCAGCACCAGCGTCACACCTGCTGCAGCTCTGCAGCCGGGAGGAGGTGCAGGGCTCGTTTCAGACCCCCCAGCTCTGGAAAAAAGGAGCCGTGGGCACTGCCAGGGGCTCGTGGCAGCGCTGACCGGAGGGGAGGGAGCCGTGACATTGCCGGGAAACGTTTTTTCTCCATCTGAATTTGTGCGGCCTGTCCTCTAATCATTTGTACGTTATCCATCATCCCCTGCCTCCCGTCCCTGCTGTCGCACAGCTCCAGGCAATCCATCTTACAGTTAAAAAATTGTCTCTCTTACACAGGGGCTTTCAAACAAGACAAATAGAAAGAATAAGATCTGGTATTGAGATGCTGTGTACAGGGTGAGATACATAAAGCGGCGGGCAAGAGATCCCATCTGATTGTCGGGAGTAGATCTACGGCGCTGTCAGCGTGCCATGGTCCCTCCGTGGGGGACAGGCAGGATTCAGACTCCTCTCTGCCACAGTCCCGGGGATCCAAGCAGGATTTGGCCCCAGCTGAATGGCACCATCTCCTCTCTGGCACAGTCCTGGGGATCCAAGCAGCCCCACCAGCCCCAGCATGGGCACCACGCAGCCACCCAGCCATCCTCGGGGGTTTCCCCAACATCTGAGGGCTAAGTCTGGCAGCCTGGCACAGAGCCTGGCACAGAGCCTGGCACTGAGCCCTCCTGTCTGACCTCCCAGTCCTCAGGGACTGACCCTCTTCCTGCTGCTGCTGTGATCCTGCTGTGACACCCCTCATGGATCTGGAGCTAAGCTATGGTTGGTCCAGGTCGCGTTGGGCAGGAGAGGCAGGAGGGCAGCACCTGGAGCTGAGCCAGAGCCAGGTGGGAACTGGGGCACGGGGAACAGCACAGACCTGACTGCTGGGGCAGAACCGACCAGTTCCTGGCACCTGCAGAGGGGGACCTGCCCTGAGCTAAACTGTTCCTGAAGAGGCTGAGTGCTGCCTTCAGAAAGTCACTGATTCCCGAGCTCTTCCCTGGGCACAACACTCCCGGCTGGCCGGTGCCACGGGCAGAGGTGCCCTTGGTGCAGTGGCTGTGCCGTGCCGTGTGTGCCAGGCTGATGGGGCTCTGTACCGCGGCCTGCGTGTGACTCCATCACTTACCACGTTATTAAAATGCTGATGAGCCCGTGATCACCCCAGGGAAGAAAAAGCGGGGAGAGAGAGCCTGTCAAGCACCCCCAAGATCCAAAGGTTTTGTGCTCAAACACTCCTGCTTTAGGCAGGGTGGATAAATCCCTGCTCAGAGCCTCCCAGAGCCTGCGTGCACTCAGGATGCTGAAGAATCAGGGTTAAACACTCAACATTCCCCTCCCAGGCTGGTTCCTGGGGGTGTGGGTGCCCAGGGAGCCGCGGTGGGAGCCGTGCCAGTGCCGGTGCCAGGGGAGCGGTGACGCTGCGGCTCCGTGGCGATGCAGAACTCGCTTCTTCCTTGCTCCCTAATGAGACAAAATAAATTTACGTGGTGCTGTATCCCCCCCCCCAAATCCCTCCCCTCGCTGAGGCGAAGGCATCTGACGGTGGTTTAGACAACCCCGGCTCTCGCCTGAGCCGCCACGCTCCGAGCTGCCTGCATTTTTATGAGCTGACTTGTTATATGGGGTGGAAGTATGCAAAATATGTCAAGCCCAAGCAGAGATTTGAATCAAAATGACTCTAATTACTTGTAATAATTTTTTGTATTCCAACATAAAACAATGTTGAAAAAAAAAAAAATTCCATTACAATAGTTAAAAGACAAATCATTTAGCGAGTCCCTCTCTTTATCGCTTTATTAGACAATTTCCTTTGCCACATTTGGAACATGCGGCTGGGTGATTGCCCAGGGCTATTCCAGTGCAGGCAGCACCGACAGAGAGTTCATCCTGTCATTAGTCAAACGCCATCACTGCAGGATCAACGGCCTTGTCAAATTAGACGCCATCTCCGGGTGTCAGCGTGGCACCAAATTGGGAGGAAAACTGGGTTCTCTCCCTTCTCTCCTTCCTTTTCTTCATCTCTAAAATAAGGCGGTTTGATTCTTCCTTTGGGTGAGCCCCAGCGTGGGATGTGTGAGCAGGGATGGACCCAATTTACTGTCGCTGGTGTGATCCCCGGGGATTCTGTGCAGCTGGGAGCTGACGTGGGCGAGAGGAAGAAATTCTGCACTAAGAGGAAGAAATTCTTCACCTTGCACTAGACCTATTTACTCCAAGCCCTGTCCAACCTGGCCTTGGACACTTCCAGGGATGGGGCAGCCACGGCTTCTCTGGGCACCCTGTGCCAGGCTCTCACTGCCCTCTGAACTTCTTCCCGACATCAAACCCTAATCTCTCCTCGTTTAGTTTAAAACCATTCCTTCTTTTCCTATCACTACCTGCCCATGCCGCTCTCCATCTCTTTTATAACTCCTTTTAAGCACTGGAATGCCTGGAAAACCACAGGGACTCTCTGTGCCGGAGCCGGGGCAGGACCCACGCCCCCCACCTTGCCCACACCCGCATCAGCAGCACCTCCCCGGGGTCTGGCACTCTCCCTGTGGGATGTGACCTCGATGTCCCGCTGGAAGGCGCTGGGCAGGACGCCCTGACCCCGGGGGTCTGGCCCCATCCCGGTGGGGACGGGGCTGTCCGGCGGTGACCGCGAGCGCCAGCGCGTGTCGGCGCTGCCACCGGGGCCGTGGCTTTGGGCAGACGAAGCAAGCTGCTCATTGCCCGTGACATAATTTAGATGAATGGGGTGGGTAATCCATCAGGCAGAGCCCCGCGCAGCCGGGGGGGATCCCATTACCTTACACGTGTTAACAGCCCAACTCCTTTGTACGAACAACAAAGTGGCGCTCCTGAAAAGCCCGATTTTCCCCTCATTGTCTGCGGGAGGAGCGGCGGGTCGGCGGTGATGGATGGCGGCGCTGCTGGCGGGGCGGGACGCGGCCGTGCCGCGGGGGAAGAGGGACACCGTGTGGGGACACACCGCGACACCGCCGCGCCGGCACACCTGGGCGAGGCGGAGAGGCCGGGACTGGTGTGAAAGTCTCGGACCCCGAGAGCCGGAGGGCCGCGGAGCCAGCCAAGGATTGCTGGGAATCGCGCACTGTGGGAAAGAACAGGATGTGGCTGGAGAAAGAGCCGCGGGGAGGGGGAAGAGACATCCTTGGGCTGGCTCCTGGGGATAAGCACAGGAGCAGGAATTGGGCCGAGAAGCAGCATGGACTGTAGAGGGGAGATCTTTTTGCTCTCTACGGCTCCCCGAAAGGGGCTTGGGGCCATGTGGGGGTCGGGCTCTTGTCCCAAGCAACAAATGACAGGAGAAGAGGAAACAGCCTCAGGTTGTGCCAGGGGAGGTTCAGGCTGGACATCAGGAAGAGTTTCTTCATGGAAAGGGTGATCAGGCCTTGGAAGGGGCTGCCTGGGGAGGTGGTGGAGTCCCCATCCCTGGAGGTGTTCAGAAAACGTGTTGGACTTGGCGCTTGGGGACACAGGTTAGGGGTGAGCAGGGTGGTGGCGCTGGGTCGATGGTTGGACTCGACGATCTTGATGATCTTTCCCGGGCACCCCAGCTCGCAGGGACCCCCAGACTGGCACTCCTGGGCACCCCTGCTCGTGGCAACACCCCCAGGCATTCCAGCTGGAACCACCTCCAGGAGCTGAGGCCTCTCTGGGGTCTTGGGGCAGTGTGATCCCTGTGCCAACAAGGATGCTTCCCCCGTGCCAAGCCTTCATCCTGTGAAAGGTCATCTCCATCAGGAGAGTCCTTAAAACCAGCCTCCAAAGCCATTTCTCGCTCCTCAACTCCCCACCAGGAGCATTATCCCTTAATTGCTGCATTTACCCAGACTTACTCTGTATATCTCCCAATAATGAGTATATTAGAGATGTAATTATTGCTGTCATAAACGTAATAGTGACAAAACAAGAATTGAAATAGTGGCAATGAGAATAATTCACCATTGCAATTAATACTGCCCCGCTTAGTTAATATGTCACCGCTTCCAATAAATGCTGTCATTATCCCATTACTAATTCCTTGGTATAATAATTATTGAGGTCATAATTAAGTGTCTGTAGTCATTGTGGGGTTGGGATGGGTGGGAGGATGCACGGAATTCACAGGATCTTTGCTTTCCCGGGATGCCCGGGGGGCAGCTGGGCATTCCAGGAAAACATGAACCACAGGATAGGATGGAAAGAGACTGGGAATTGCTGGGTGAGGCTGGATTAATTCTCAGCTTGACTGGTTGCTCCCAGTGAATCTTTAAAGCACCTGGTGCTGCCAGCATCATCAATTCCTCCATTTTTTAACTTTTTTTGGTATGGAAACATCGACATGATGCCTGTTGCTGCTCCACCCCCTTTCCCACCCTTTCCTTTCCTCCCTCAGCCAAGTGCATTTCCTACCCAACACAGGTACTTCACGTTAACTCAACTTTTACCGGAGTTCAACTCAATTTTCCTCAGATTAAATAAAATTTCCAAGTGTCACTCAGCAGCAAACGATCAGTGGGAAGGGGGTGGATTTTTCTAACCCTATCTCTGGTCCAATTACAATTTTTAATCTATATGTAGATAATGGCGGAGAAAACCCCTGTAGAAATGTCAGGAGTGAGGAGGTTATTAGCTGAGTTTTAATTACTGTCTATCATTTGGAGAAAACCACGGTGCCCTGAGAAATTGGGTGACAGCTCTGCCTGTAGGAATTCAGGTGGGTTTCGAAAGCAGGTGGGTTTCAGCAGAGGTTTTGGGGGGGGGGGGGTTGTCCTTCCAGGTGGGCAGCACCGATGCCAGCAGGATTTTTTAGGTCTCCTGTCACCTCCCCACCCCTGGAGCATGCACCAGTCCCACATACAGCCGTGATGGCTGGGAAATCTTGGGTTGGAAAGGACCTTAAATCCCATCCAGTGCCACCCCCTGCCATGGGCAGGGACACCTTCCACTAGCCCAGGTGGCTCCAAGCCCCGTCCAGCCTGGCCTTGGACACTTCCAGGGATGGAGCAGCCACAGCTTCTCTGGGCACCCTGTGCCAGGGCCTCCCCACCCTCACAGGGAAGATTTTTTTCCTAATATCTGGAGTTGGTAGGGACCCACAAGGATCATCAATCCAGCTGCTGGCCCTGCTCAGGACACCCTCAAGAATCCCACTGGCAGCACAGAACCGACACGGAGCGTGCAGTCGGAACATGGCACCAGAGGGGAAAACCCCACTGGACCCCAAACATATTCCAGGTCTTATTCACCAAATTAAGAGCTGAATCCAGCTCTGGGGGTGCAGAGACCTGGCTGGAGCAGCAGCCTATTGACAGGAGCACACAGGAGCTGTGCCCAGTCCCGGCACTGTGACTCCCCATTCCCTGTACCCCATCCCTGGGTGTCCCCTTGGAGCACGGGGTGAGTGTGGCCATCCCTGCAGCTCCAGGCCCCGCTCCTCCACCTCCCAGGAGTTCTGGTGTAAATAACCGAGAGTTACAGGCTGTGATCTGCCACCACCTCTGCTTGTGTGCCTCCCGGCCGGGAATAATATCTGTGTTGGAGCCGACCCCAACGTCAGCGGAGATAATTCCGCCCTGCAGTGAGCTGTTTGTTGGCTGATGGAGACAGCCCTGGCAGGAAGGGTGATCCCCACAGCCCTGCCAGCCCCTGCCTGGGGGCAGGAGCATGGGGGCTCCTGGCTGGGGCTGGAGCATCCCCTGATATCCCTCAGCAGCACCAACAACCTGGCCCCAGGCAAGGGGTGGAATGAGACGGGCTTCAAGATCCCTTCCAACCCGAACCAGCCTGGGATTCCGTGGTTCTGTGATTTATGAAAAACATCCCAGCGGCCAAGCACCCACTGGCACCTCGGGCAGCCTGCACAGGTGGCTCAGTTGGTGCTCAGGAGTTCAAGAGCCCTCCAGGAATTCCCCGGCCACAGCCTTCACTGCGTTAAGTCCCATTTTTCTCTAAATCCAGCACAAATGACCACATGCACGCTGCCCTGCATCTCCCTCCGAGCCCCATGGGACAGCAAGTGCCCAGAGGGGTCAGGAACCTGCTGCCACCTGCCATTGTCATGGAAATCCTGACGCCCTTCTGCGCCTCCTGAAATTAAAATGTGCCTCCGCTATAAGTTGTTATCAAAAATAGAAGCATTTTATCTATCTTTAGTGCAGAACACAGATTGCATGGAGACATTCAATTTGGAGTCAATTTAAATTTCAATTGTCTGTGAAATCTAAATCAATAGGCTATAGTTCAATGGTGCTTTAATAAAACAGGACATAACGGAGGAATCATTAGGGATTACATATGATAAGAGATGGAAAACAGTGTCTGTGTAATGGTGGAGGAGCCATTAGAGAATTACCTCAAGCATTTGCAAGTAAACCAACAGCCTCCTTCTCCTCCTGAGACTAACGAGAAGACTTAATTGTGCTGCAGCAGCTAAAAATACATCTCTGTCAGCCCTGGGATTGGTGGGTGAGTTACAGGGAAGTGCAAACACCAGGATGTTCCATGGCTCCTCGGTGTGGGTCGGACACCCTCTGTCCCCATTGTCACCCCTTGTCCCCCTGCCCACCTCGCTCTGCTGTCCCCAGGCTGTGTCAGAGCTGTGACTCCTCTCCACATCCCCCACAGTGTCATCACTGTCCCCATTAACAGGGAGGTAATGAGGGTCTGGGCAGCTCTGGACACCTGGCCAGGAGTCCCAGTGATGTATTTCTCCCTGACTGATGTGGATGGTCCATCTCAGAGCAGCTCCTAAACAGCTTTATTTAACTTCTATTCACATTTAATAATAATTCCCTTTTGCTTAGCTCATTGTAAATTATTCCGATCAGACTGAAGAGGAGACTGGATTTCATCAGCCTCGGCTTCCTCTCCTGGATGAGGGAATCACCTGCACAGAAATGGCGTTCAGGGGTGTGCAAGGACTGAACCGTCACACAACCTCCATCCCTCAATCCCCGTCCCTCAATCCCCATCCCTCAATCTCCATCCCTCAATCCCCATCCCTCAATCCCCATCCCTCAATCTCCATCCCTCAATCCCCATCCCTCAATCCCCATCCCTCAATCTCCATCCCTCAATCTCCATCCCTCAATCCCCATCCCTCAATCCCCATCCCTCAATCTCCGTCCCTCAATCTCCATCCCTCAATCCCCATCCCTCAATCTCCATCCCTCAATCCCCACCCCTCAATCTCCATCCCTCAATCTCCATCCCTCCCAGGCAGCTCCATGGCCCTGGGAAGGCTCCAAGCTCCAGGGGCAGAGCACTCTGCAGCGCAGGGAAGGCCCAGATTTCCCTGTTGCATCCCAACCCGATAAGGAAAACCCCTCAATCCAAGCTGAATAATTTCAATAACAAACCACGCAAAGTTAAGGGGTGTTCAAAAAGTGGTTTTTACAACCTTTGGTTAACCTGCAGTAACAGCTGGCGGAATGCAGATAAATAAAACTATTCTGTGGAGGAGACAGGAAAAATTGGTTCGATTTTAAAGGACACTGCCTGGCTCCTGCAGTGCCGTGGCATCCCAGGAAATATTGCGTGGTGGCGGCTGCGCGTCGTGTTTAATACTCAGGGATGCAGCCATGAGAGCAATACATCTGCTGGCTCCTGACAGCTGCAAAGCTGGGCTGGGTTTTAACAGCAGCTTTTCTCTCGGAAGGAAAATTCTGGGAGGGGTGCGGAGGGCAAAAAACCCCTTCGGAATAGTCAGGGTGTGCGCTGCCGGGCAGGCACACAGAGGTCGTGTTCTGCGTTCTTGGGGGCACAGAGGGGGCACAGAGAGGCTGCCACACTCGTCCCTTCCAGCCATCCCATCTTTCCCCCACCCTCTGGCACTGCCACCCTCAACAGCCCCAGGAAATGCATCCCCTGGAAAAACCGCCCTAAAATGCAAATAATCCCCAGCATCCCTTTTGTGAGGAAAACTCCTGGCCCGGCTTGGAGCCGGAGAAATTCTTCTCTCCACCTGAAAATCCGAGTGTCTCGCTGCTCAGCACTTCCAGCCTGCCAGGGAGGACCCGGGAGCCCACTAAAGAGGAGGCTTTAAGCCTCGCCATTAAGAATTCCAAGAGATCCGCTGGGCAGCATGGAAATGCAAGAAATACTACAATGCCAGTGCTAAAACCTAATGAGAAATGGAACAAGCTGAGACAGAAGCTTAACAAGAAATACTGGACAAGTCCCCTAAGAAAAACTACAGGCAGCAGCAGCAAGGAGCTGCCAGTCGGCTCTGCAGCTGTATTGATCCAGGCCGGAGAAATAGGGGGAGGCCTTTGGAAAGTAGATAAACAGGGAGATATACAGCAGGAGAGGGCCAGAACTGATGAAAACAGGAGAAAATGCAGCTTAAATCAAAGGGCAAATACACGGAAAGAGAAAAGGCAATAGGATTTGTGTTCGTGGCTAAAGAGGAGAGTTGTGGGGCGGTGATCCGCCCTGGGTAATTGAAAAGAAATGGAAAATGGAGCTCAGGATAAATATTTTCTTCGGAGAAAGTGGGCTGAAAGCTTGAAATAGGCCATTATTAATATCAGCCTGAATCTGGGGAGAACATGCAGGGAGGGGGTTGTGGGTGAGGGGTGTGGAGTGAAAGTGAGGGGTCAGGGTGCAGAATGGCTTCTCCCTGCCCGAGGTGCCCCACCTCTGAGCTGGGCTGCGGCCAGCTGGGAAAGTCTCTTCTGACTGGGCAGAAGGCTGAGGATCTCCTTCCTTGCCTGCTGGACAGCGGTGGCCTTGTGCCCCTGCCCCAGGCTGTGTGCCCAGCTCCCTGCCTGCCCTGCAGCTTGGGGGGCTCCTCCACAGCGGCCCCTGGGGCAGGGATGGTGTGGGGAGGCATGGTGCAGGGCTGGGATGCTGTGAGACAGAGATGGTGTAGGACTGGGATGGTGTGGGGTGGGATGGTGCAGGGCTGGGATGGTGCAGGGCTGGGATGGTGTGGGAATGGATAGTGTGGGGAGGGATGGTGCAGGACTGGAATGGTGCAAGACTGGGATGGTGTGGGGAACTATGGTGTGGGGAGGGATGGTGCAGGGCTGGGATGGTGCAGGACAGGGATGGTGTGGGAAGGGATGGTGCAGAGCTGGGATGGGCCAGGACAGGCATGGTGCAGGGCTGGGATTTTGTGCAGCAAGGCCGCAGGCTCCTCTGCCCACCCTGGGGCAGGAGATGGGCACACAGCCTGCTCCCTGACTCCTCTAACCATGCAGGGGGACACTGCTGGCTCTGGCCACCAGACCCCAAGGCTGTGGGGTTCCAGGGCTCAGGACCGAGTGGAAGATCCCTGTCCCTCACTCGGGGACACGCAGGGCCAGGGGACACAGTGCCACCAGCTGCCTCCTCCAGCTCCCAGCCCCTGGCGGCACCAAGCAGGGAGCCCGTACACAAATTCTCCACCTCCTGCCTACTAAATCTCCCCTGTCTGTGCCTGCTGCAAGGCGCTCTCTCCAGCAGGCAGGAAATACGGGCTGGATGCGGGAATTTGCAGCCACCCAGCTCTTTCCATCAGCTCCGGGCAGGGCGGGGGGCTCCGTGCAGGGGGGTCAGGGGGCATGGCTGGGGGCTTGGCCTTGCGCCTTGCACAGCTTCCCCAGGAGAAGGGGGTGCAGCCAGCCCTGCCTGCTGTCCCAAGGGATGTCCCAAGGATGGATCTCCCATCCTACCCGGCTGCATCCAGCGGGTTCTGAGCCCTGGGCTGGGAACCAGAGGGGGTCCGGCTGATGGAGGCCCATGACATCCCAGCGGGTGCAGCCCATCCATCCCTATCCCAGAAGGGGGTTTGGGGGTGTCTCAGCAGCTACCCCAGCCGGGGGTCTGTGTACCAAGAGGGATGCATCCCCCCAGGCCCCTCAGCTCTCCATCCCTGTGCCCGGTTGCCATGGCAACGAGGGATGAAGGCTCCCTCGCTCCCTGGTGTTCCTCCGCATGGCCACGGCCGCTGCTGAAACACTCGTCAGAGTTAATTGCCAGGGAGCCACCCCCGTGCTCTGTGCCAAGTGTCGTCCCCAGCCCATGGCTTGCCCTCCGTGGCACTGCACTGTGCCCAGCACTGTGGGGTGTCCCCAAACCCGGCCCAGACCAGAGTCAGCACCATCAGGCTGGTCCTGTCGCTCCTAAACATCACCAGACCTCCACATACCCACTGCCGGAGAGCCGAGGCATTTCCCACACCTAAAAAAATGTAATTAAATGGAAAGGTCGTTCTTATTTATTCTTTTGTTACACAACCCCCGAGCTACCAAACAGTGAAATTAAGTCTTGGAGTGTTTAATGAAGGATCAGGGAAAACAGCTCATCAGTTCAAACAGTGCAAAGGCACCACACGGAGCAAGGCTGCTCCTCTGGGCACTGCAGGGGCACCCGGGAAGCTGCCCCTGGGCACCGGGCAAGGCTGGGCGCCGGCAGCGCTGCGGCTGCAGCCCGATGCGCTCCCTGTTATACTCACAGGGGAAGGATTTTTTTTAATAGGGCCCCATGGAGACATCAGAGCAATTTTCAAGGAGGTTTGAAGCCACCGGGAAGCTTATTAGATCCGTTCTGCAGAGTTAATTTGATGTTGGTAATCAGCGAGCAAGTTAAGCAGTTAAGGAGATGGTGGCTGCTGAAGGGTTGGGCTGTTTAGCCGCCTTGTAAGCAGTGGTTACTAATGAGAGGCTCATGAATATGGATGGAGGGTGATTACAGCGTGGAAAGGGCAGTCGGCAAACCATAAACCTAATTTTAATCTTTTTATTATCAAAGTCACGTTATTAATAATAGACTTTACCTTGAGACCGAGCCATTCCTGCGCTCAGCAGTGCTCAGCACCAGGCTCCGGGAGGGGACGAGGATGGGACCCAGCGCGGCGTGATGAACCCCCATGACTGGGGATCTCTTCCACCGGCACAGGATGGACCACCAGGGACCCTCACCCACCCTCCTCCCTGGGGCTGGTGCCTGGACAGGGGCACAAGGAGCCGGACACTGAGACCTCCTCGTCCGTCTCCTCACCCCAAGCACAGCAGCCCTGTGTCACCAGCCACGAGCATCCTGGTCACTGCCACCACTGTCACAGCTGGGCACTGTCCCTCAGTCCTGGAAAAGGACACTCCTAATGTCTCCATGTCTAATTAATTGTAATTGTTTTCTTATGGCACCACTGATACGGGCGCTTGTGTAACGAGGTGGCAGTGCCTGTGTGAAATGCTGAAGCAAGGGATGTAGAACATGTTAAAAAATATTAATCTACAAATGAAAATGATTTTAATTGGATTCTGCTTTTGGGGTCGGGTCACTGCTCCATTTTCAATCAGAGTTGTCCAGTCAGCAAAGCGGCAGCACAGCCCTTTCATAGGGAAACGGCGAATGGCTCGCAGAGGTTAATAGGAATGTTGGAAAATAAATAGGTTATTGATTGATAATAACAATAAGCTGACTCCAGTCCTACCTTGGTGACCTTCCCTCACCCAACTTAGAGAAAACTCGGTTAGCATCTAATTATGGATCGCCTCACAATCCCACATATTAATGAGAGTGTGGCAGCACGGGCCTGGAGCTGCTCCCAGCGGAGGGAAGAGCCCAAACATGGTTGATCCTAGAGAAATCAGGATCTGGGACCCCTTGGCATGGCATGGAAGCACAGAATGGTTTGGGTTGGAAGGGACCTTAAGGCCCATCCATTGCCACCCCCTGCCATGGGCAGGGACACCTTCCACTAGCCCAGGTTGCTCCAAGCCCTGTCCAACTTGGCCTTGGACACTTCCAGGGATGGGGCAGCCATAGCCAGGGCTTCAGCACCCTCACAGGGAAGAATTTTTCCCTGATACTCGATCTAAACCCGCTCTCTGTCAGCTGAAAGCCTTATCCTGGTGCCCAACCAAGCCACAGCCCCTGCCTTGTTCCGCAGGGTGGAAGAGGGAAGGACGGTGGCGCCGAGCTCTGTAACTGATACTTTAATTGCTTCAAGACGTGCCAGGATGTCCTGCCTTCAGCTCCAGCTTCACTCAGTATCCCGCACGTGACTCTTGGCTCCGCTTGCTGCAAGATATGGAACAGACAGAGCTATCTGGGAGAAAGAGGTTTGCGGGCAATGGGCACGGATAGAGTTAAGGAGGCTTTTCCTTGCCCAAGGTGAGCAGCCACACTGACTGCCAGGGCACCTGCTCCACCCCACAGGGAGATGCTGGCAGTGTGTGACAGGGGGCGATGCCCGCAGTTAGCGAGTTTTCCCTCTTAAGGTGGACCAAACCCCAGCTGTGTCCCTCTGAGGTGCTGACAGCAGACACAGGATGCTTCTCCAGATAAAGCTCCAGGATCCGAGAAAAACCTGGATAAGGGTGTGACTGTGGTGAGCACAGCCGCACTTGCCTCCCGGCTGAAAGGGAGGGAGGAAATGGAAAATCTGTGGGGATTTTTAATGTCCTATCTGTAGAAGTGGGAACAGAGACACGGAACCTCCCTGTGCAGGGCGGTGCAGCCGGGACTTAGGCAGAGCTGTGGGCATGGGGCTGCCCAGGACCTGCTCGCTGGGCTGGCTCCCTGCGTGGTTCCTCGGCTCTCTCGGCAGCTCCACGGCCAGCGCTGGGGCGTTTGGGAAAGGTGCTCGGGGCATGCACAATCCCTGGGGCAAAGCCCTTCCCGCAGGGCCCCTCCGTGGCAGAGAGCCCCGCGCTCCCCGAAATGCCCCGGATCCATTTCACAGAACCGCGGCGCAACCTGATGTAAATGAACATCATTCCTCCCGCTCGTACGCATTCCCTGTCAACACGGGCCGGGGGCACTCGCCGTGACACGCCAAAACGCTGGGAAAACAAACACGGCGCTTTGGCTGCGGCCCTCCGGCTCCGCCGGGAACAGCCAGGAGGGGACGGAGCCGCGACCCCTCCCCACAGCCGGGAGTGGTCCAGCCTCCTCCTCCGGAGAAGGGCAGGCAGCCGCCTTGTCCTGCTCACCGTGACCGTCGTGTCCCAGGCTGGAACCGCAGAATCGTGGAATGGTTGGTGTCGGAAGGCACTTAAAGCTGAGTCGTTCCATTTCCCGGCCACGGGCAGGGACGCCTTCCACTATCCCGGGTTGCTCCAAGCCCTGTCCAGCCTGGCCTTGGACACTTCCAGGGACGGAGCCGGGCCAGGGGCTTTCCTGGAGCACGAGCTCCACCTGCTGCCGCCCTCCGAGCCCGGCCCGGTACCGGCGAGTGCCCCGAGCCCCCCGCATCCCCCGCATCCCCCGCAGCCCCGCATCCCCCGCAGCCCT
>VZTD01002541.1:105154-123546 GCA_013397725.1 Rhagologus leucostigma
CTCCCCAGCGCTGGGCGGTGGCACCGCGTCCCCAGAGCCACCAGCCGGTGGTGCCCGGGGGTGACCCCCCCTCCTGCGCTCCGCGGGGCCCTGCCCGGCACGAAGCCCCTTCTCCCCCACTGCCCACCCAGGACCCCTCCGGTCCCGTCAGATCCCCGGTGGTCCCGGCTCCTCAGCAGGATGCCGAGGTGGCCGCGGTGAGAACGGCCCGTCCTGGCCCCCCACGCCCCCATGGGAGCTGGGGCACCCCCAGCCCAGCCTCACACAGGGGTTCCCCCAGCCCCCCACGCTGCACAAAGACAGAAGACTGCGAGGTGGTTGCACACTTGCCATGTTCACAGTAGACATTACAGGCAGTGGGGAAATCCTCGGGGCTGTGGGGACATCCTCGGGGCTGTGGGGACATCCTCGGGGCTGTGGCAACTTATGGGACTCCTGGCCAGTGTCCAGCCCCACCGTGGCTGTGCCTGCAGAGCAAGGGCAGCCCTGGCCAGCTTGAGCTGGAGCACCCTGGGCAGGACAGTGCACCCCAGGTCTGGCCTTCTGCCCATGTCACTGCTGGGGTTCCCCAGCCCCACCACTGCAGGTGAAGGGGGGGTCTGCACACCGTGCCCCTCTCCAGACAGCTCTGGGGGCACCAGCGAAGAGGGATGGACAGAGAGACCAACTCCTGCCAGCCACGGGAACTGGGGAGCAGGGACAGGGAGCCCTGAGGTGCAGGAGCAGAGCAAAGGAGCAACCTGGCTGTTTGGTGAAGCCTCTCTGCCCTCCTGCCCCGCTCTGAGAGGGGAGCAGCCACCCATGGGCACTGGTGGCCTGTCCCCACTGAGGAGCCTGTGCAAGGTGACACTTGCCCAGGGCATGCTCTGGGCCGTGAGGGTGACTTGTCCCATGAGTCCCCTCAGTCACAAGCCTTGGGAGGTCCCCCTGTGTGCACTGGGGCTGCTCGGGAGCAGAAAGGGGGGGTCTGTGGGGCACGGAGGAGAGTCCCCTGCAGTGCTGGGCTCTGACAACCCCAGCCCCATGCTCGTGGTGTTCCTGACCTCTGCAGGAGTCCTGAACCCACCCACCCTGGGCCCGACCTGGCTTGTCCTCCTGGCCCGTTCCTGTCCCTGTGCTCCCCGCTCTGCCCACAGCAGGGCCCTGTCTCCCCCTTCCATCGAACACAGGAGCATCAGCCCAAAAACCCATCCTGGTGCCAGCCATGTGGAGGAAGGGCAGTTGGGGGATTAGTGGGATAAGGTGGAGGTTGGACAGACACAGACCTGGGTGGGGAGGGGACCCGCATCAGCCTGAGAGCTGAAGGAGCGGGCTGGGGTTAGAGCAGAGCAGGGGTGCCCAGGGACGGTGGCAGTGTCATGGGGCCACCTCTGCCTCCCAGCGCAGGCAGGAGAGTGACAGTGACATCAGCCAGGGACAGCAGCTGGTCTGGGGAGACCCTCGACATGGGAGCAGTGAGCACAAGGCAAAGCCAAGAGAGACCAGCCAGAGCCAGACCCTGTCTGGATCTGTCCCCCTGGACAGAGCTGCCGTGACCCTTGGTTTGAGGGGTGCCGTGTCCCCCCAACACCACGGTCTGAGACGCCCTCATGAGCCAGCCTGTCCCCGCCAGCAGCACAGGGCCACCGTCCCCTGCTGGCACACAGGGCTCGGCTCTGCCCCACCGGTCATGGCAGCCTTGAGCGCTGTCGGTGCCCTGCCATGTGCCAAACCCGCACCAGCAGGCCAGGGCCTGGATCCTTCACCCTGGCGGGATCCCTGCAGAGGCCGGGGATGTTAATCTGGCTGATAGATGGACAGAAAGCAAAGCCCGGGCTGTGCCCCCATCACCTGAAGGCAGAGACACCCACTGCCCACCCCTGCCCTTGGCAGGGGCCACGGGACCCTGCAGGTACCAACCCGGCGGTGACGCAGAGCTGAGTTAGTCGGGGCCACGCTGCCAGCAGCGGCTTCCACATGCACCAGGCACAAGATAAACTGTGGAGACACAAAGGGGGTGAAGAGAGGAGCCCAAGAGCACCAATGCTGGGAGCAGCACGAGAACATTCCCCATGACAGGTGACCTGGGGCCTCAGGAGAGCCCCAAGCTCGGACTCGTGGCAATAGCTTCGCTCTGCAGCTGAATCTCTTTGCAAACTGGGTTTGCTGGGCCTTTACAGCCATTACTGCTCATTATCAATGGGTTTATACTGCCCTATTGCCACCCAGCCTCTTTTCCTCGTTGTGCCACGTGAAATTTGTTGGAAAACGGGCCAAGAGGGAAATTTTCAAAGTGCCCCAGCCTGAGCATCTTCTTTCCCGTGGTACCAAACGGGAGCTAGGGATGCTCAGCAGCACTGAAAACCGGTGAGTAAGTCCAGGAGGAGCCACCATCACTTGTCATGGCAAACAGCACCCGAGAGGCAAAGTGCAAAGAGAGTTGTTAGTAGCAAGAGAGAAACAGTCAGGGCGGATTAGTACAGTGGGAGCAGAAGTACAGGTTAGTAACAGAAGCAGGGCACTGGTCTGCCTTAGAGGACACACGCACTGGAAGAGAAATGAAGAGAAAAGCAGCAATGGTTAGTTCGTTTAATTCAGTTCAGGAATGTGTTAGTAACAGAGATCTACTGGCTTAAAAAGGAACTGAAAAGCTTCTGCTGATAAAACCGTTTTAGGCTCCTAGTCAGCAACAGGCTCCACAGGCAGAGCTGCGCAGGGCGTGTGGGGAGAAACCCTCTCCTCGTGCCGCCGAGGGCTGCCCGGGGCAGGGACTGCTGGTCCCCTCTGCTGCCCGGGACTGGGGCTGCCTGCACGGGCAGGGGCTGCTGGTCCCCTCTGCTGCCCACAGCCGGGGCTGGGGCTGCCTGCGCAGACACCACTCCTGCCCAGGGCTGGGCAGGGGCTGCCAGTCCTCTCTCCTGGCTGCCCCTGCCAGTCTCTGCCTGTGCAGCCTGGCGCCGACACCTGGCACTTCCAAAGCCCTTTTCCAGCTTTTCCGTTCCCCTTTAAAGGCAGCGCTGCTGCCGTGGTTAGTGGGCGCGAGGCAGGGCCGCAGTGGGTTAGTAGGGCATGCGCTGGGCTGGTTAGTGGGTTAGTCTGTGTGCCAGGGGCCGTGGCAGCCCCGGGGAGGGCACAGGGCTCCCAGCAGGTTAGTAGGTTAATATTGGCAGCATGCAGAGCCAGGCCCGTCAGCAGCAGGGCTCTGGCTCAAGAGCAGGAGGAGTTTTTGGGCTTTGCCACTGGATTGACGTTAGGGAAGGTGTTAGCGGGGAGTTTAGCCGGTGTAACATAACCTGTCTCTGAATGAAATGCTCAGCAGGCATCTGCCCCTCTGATCCCCACCAGGGAGGTACCAAAGGCCTCGGCAGTGAGTGTCCCCTCACAGTGTGTGCTTCCCACCCCCGGGACTGGGAAAGGTGAGAGACAGGATGCATGGAGGATACAGTCCCAGCAGTGCCTAAAGGACTCTAAAGGAGCAGGAAGAAGTGGAGAAGCAAGGGGTGAAAGCATCGCTGGCAGTGTCTGGGGTGAGGCTACAGGTAGCTCTGCGAGAGCAGGGCTCCAGCAGAGACCACGACAGCTGCTCCAGGTCTGCACCAAGCTCCCACTGGCCATGCACGGAGGAGGAGGTTCAGGAGGGAAAACTACCACAGAGCAGAGGAAAGATGGCCCACAGCTCACCCCCTCCCCATCAGGAGCTGCCTCTCCATGGGGCTGAGCAGTGCTCCAAGGGTGGCAGGAACACCGTGCCCCAAGAAACAGGGCTGGGACAGGGCACCCAGGAAAGCCTCTGCCCCGTGTCCCCCTGGGTCACCTCTTCCCACAGCACAAGCTCCTCTGGTCCCCAAGAGGACGCTTTTCCAGTTTGGACTCCAAGGCTGTAACACGTGCCATGAGCTGTGTCTGCCCTCAGCCCCCAGCCCACTGCACCCCGCGCCCTTCTGCCTGTGTGGGGACACAGGCCCGCGTGGCTGCTCGGTGAGGACATGGTCCCACCCACTTACGGGGCCACTGCAGAGGCCACGGGAGGAAGATTCACTGCCCGTGTTCCTCCCCACGCTCCAGGGTGCTCCACAAACCAGGTGTTTCTCCAAGGGGAGCAGAGGCAGGGTCCTGCCAAGACACGGCAGCTCCCGAGCAGAAAGCACCACGACTTCACCGACAGCCAGAGGGAAGGGCAGGATCAGAGGGGACAAAGACAGTCCCGCTGGGCTCTGGCCGTGGCGTCTCCATGAGGAGCTGGCACAGCTCTGCCCCCACTCCTTTTCCCTTCTCCCTCCTCCTACACTGCGCTCAGGGAAGGGGACAGGTCTGGGGGGGAGCAGCGGGAGGCCAGGACACCCCAGCACCTTGCAGGAAAACCGCGTGCACGCGCAGCCCCGTGTCCTCAGGTGTCACCACCATGGTCTCCTGGGCTGTGTCCCCTGCAGTGGCCGGGCTCGTGGCTCCACGCCATGGCGGTGGGCACCGGGGTGCTCTGCTGGGGCCGGCCCGGCTCTGGCATCGTGTGTTGGTGGTGACGGCGGCTCCTGAGCCCGGCTCCCCTCTGGACACAGTCAGTCTGGCCAGGCAGGAGCTGGGGCCGTGCCCCCGGGGTGGTGGCACTGGGGAGCAGAGATGCTATGAGACCCCGGGCTGTGGCAGCTGCCCCCTCCCCTCTGCTGGGCGTGCGTAGGGGACACATCCTCTCATGCAGGTGGCCCTGGGGATGGTGTGAACCCCTGCACCCCGCTGGGGCCTGGGGAGAACCCTCCAGGGGATGGGACCCCGGGGAGCAAGGCTGCTCCCGACTGCCCAGCACCCTCCCGGCTCACAAGAGGTGGGAGAGCATGGCACCACCCGTGTCCCCTCCCTGGAGTCCTACCTGTGGTCACCAGCTACGGGAGCGCCGTGCAATGTCCCCTGTTCCGTGTGGCTCTGTGCCGGGGAGGCAGCGAGGGGACTGTGTGAACAGACCTCAGGTCAGTCATTAGCAGCTGCAAAAGAAACAACCAACGCAGCAAGGGAGAGAAACAGGGAAGGGCAGGAGCCTGGCAGGAGGGCTGGGCACGGACCCTCCCGTCCCTGTCCCCTTGCAGAGTGGGGGAGCTGGACCAGGCACAGACGGGCACCAGGAACCACCACACCAGAAATGGTGGCGATGCCCCAAACTGTCCCTACCCGTTGCTGGAGGCAGAGACTGGTCGCCACTGGCACTGCCACTTCTGCTGCCCCCTCTGCCCCTGCCCTGTGGTTAAGCCGGGTCACTGGGACCCTGTGGTTCCACAGGCACTGGTTAAACTGGGGCGACTGGTGGTCACAGCCGCGCTGTGGTGGGTGCTGCTCCACCTCCTCAGGGATTTGGGGACACGTGGCCGGTGCCAGCAGCCAGCCCATGTCTGTGGCCTGCCCTTGTCCTGCTCCTGCCCTGCCCTGCCCTGCCCGCCTGGGCAAACCAGGACGGCAGCAGGTCCCGGGGGAGCGGGGCTGTGATGACTCTGCAGTTCAGCTGCGGAGCCGCTCCTGCTTCCCACGGTTCATTGTCACCGCACTGCCGGCAGGACAGTCCCTCCCCTGGGGACAGCACGTCCAGGCGGCATTTGCAGCCCAGCTGCGGTGGGGCCGAGCAGCGGGAATGAGCTGCGGAGATGCTGCTGAGCATCTGGCAAATGGATCCGCCGCCTGGATCCGAGCGGGAGGTGCCTGTGGTGGGGCAGGCGGGACGTGGCGGCTGCAGGATGGCCTCTCTGGCCTGGGGATGAAGCACATCCCAGGAGACGGGGAGGGAAAACTAATTTTGTGTGGACAAGACTCACCTAAACACTGGTCTTGGGTGCGAGCTTGAGCTGCCGCTGCCACGCGCGTGGGTGGCACACACGGTGCCCCGGGGGGGCTGGACACCCGAATTAAATGGGGCCTGAACCCCCTCCTCGAGCGAGGAGAGAGGGAGAGGAGCACAAGGTCCGCTGCAGGCAGGAGCGGGGAGGTGAGGGCACAGCAGGCACGGCGCTGCCGCGAGAGATCCCGGAGCGATGATCTCTGGGATGCGGCATCCGGGCACCCTGGGCCCCCAGACCGCAGCGGGGTGGCCAGACCCCCCTGCCCTGTGCCCTGCCAGCGCTGCCCGACCCTCGCTGCCATCCGGCAGAGCCCAGGCTCTGGCACAGCCCAGGCTCCGCTGCTGCTGCAGTGGTGCCAGGCGCTGCTGCCTTTGTCTGCAGCTCTGGGGCTGGGCAGCCCTGCAAGAAGGAGGGGGTGTGAGGGTGTGAAAGGCTCCCTGCAAGCTCGGAACGCCTGAAAACCCGATTATTTCTGTGCTCCTCCTGGCTCCCCGGGCAGGACCTACCCGCACGCAACAAAAGGCTGCGAGACAATGAGGGAGAGAAAATGGCTCCGCAAGAAGAGCATCTGCCAGGTTAACTCCGAGGGGAAGGAAGGGCTGTGCTGTGCCCTGGGGCTGCTGGCCCCAGCCTCGCCTCTCACCCCCGCCTGGGATCATCAGCTTTAGGAGAAAATGGGGGGTTCGAGACAAAGCAGTATAAACGGCGTTTTGGCTACAAATCCTCCCAGGAGCATTGAAAATCAGGCAAGAATCCATTTACCTGGCATGAGCCCTATTCTTGATGAGGATTCTGGAAAAAAAAAATAAATACAAACAAGCGGCGCAGCAGTTAGTTCTGATTTGGGCCGGGGGCTGCAGGCGGTGTCCGGGGAGGTGCCGGGAGGCTGCTCAGTGCTGCCTCCGGACCGGGATCACCGGGATCACCCGCCGGGCCGGGATGTGGCCGGGAACACGCTGCGGGATGAGCGGCTGCCCCGGCCCTAACAAAGTGAGGGGACCTGGGCTGCCCTGGCCTGGCACCCCCGAGGAAGAGGGGGGTCCTGCCGGGGGAGGCCTCTCGTGGGATTATTCATAACCAGGGAATAATATATTGAGAACGGGGGTATTTTTTGGGAATGGAGTGGAGGGAGCAGCCCCGCCCGCCGGCTCTGCACCTCCCGGAGCGATGCCCGCAAGACCCTCCGAGTCCCGGGGCGACATCGCCCCCCGCTCCCGCCCGGAGGTGGGGGCTGCTCCCGGGCTCCCGGCGCCCCCAGACCCCACCGGCGCCCCACCCCCGTCCGCAGGGAGCGGAGCCGCGTCCGCGGTGAGTTACCTGCTCCCGAGGAGCCGGGCTGGGGCTGGGGGGCGCCGGTTCCGCTCGCTCCTGCCCGCCGAGCCGCTCCTTTGTGCTGGAGCTTTCCCAGAGCATCCCTGAGGAAGAGGCGGCCACGCAAACTCCTCCTCCAGCAGCCCCCGGCCCCCCCGGCCCTACCTACGGCGCAGGAGGATGCTGCAACTCGCATTAAATTTTAATGCTGGAAATGCGGCCGAGTCACCTTTTCCCCGCACCGCTCCCGCACCGCTCTCGCTCTGCTCCCGCATCGCTCCCCGCGCCACTCCCGCACCGTCCCCGCTGCGGGACACCCTGGGGACCCCTTTGCCACGACAGCCGCTGCAAAGGCCACTGTCGCCCCCTGCCAGGACATCGTCCGCCGTGGTGTCCCCACAGCCGTGGGTGTGAGCCGGGGGACACGGGACAAGGCTGCCTGGGCAGGGGCTCTCGGGCACACCCCTGGGGACGTGGTGGGCAGGATGCGGCCGGCCTGGGTGGGGACGCATGGCAGACAGACCAGCCCGGCTTGGGGACACAGCCCTGTCCGAGGACAGCCCCTCCATGCCGGGGACAGCTCCCCTCCCGCCCGGGGGCTGTGACAGCCCCTCCGCAGCGCTGTGCAGCTGCTGGGCTCCCGCATTGTTCTCCAAATCCCCGCCGGGTCCCCGGGGACCCCCGGTCTCGCCGCCAGCTGCCCACCGTGCCTGGCCATGTGCTGGCCCCGCTCCCGGACGCCGCGTCCCCCCCGGGCTCTGGGGCGGGGCTGGGCAGGCCCAGGGGGTTGCCTAGGGCCGGCGTCCCCCCCAGCTGTGGCCGTGGAGGGGACGGGAAGCTCCGCTCCTCGGGTCTCGCTGGTTGCCGGCCCCGGATGGGTTTGCCCTGGGGCGCAGGAGGGTTTCACTCAGCCCATCCCAAAACTTTTTGTTTCTTCTTCTGTTTTGCCTTTTTAATTGTGATTTCCTGCGGAGAGGATCCCTTCCTGGGCAGCATTCCCTCCGCTGGTGGCCTTGCTGCTGCAAATGTCATGGATGGGACATTTTCACCACATCAAACCTTTTCTCCAGAGCTCTTCTGAAATCAGGAATTTTTCCAGGCCAGCCTTTCCTTGCTGCATTCCCAGCTTTGGCTGCACACTGGGTGTGAGGAATTAGTGCCGGGATGGGTGCAGGGGTGTGCACAGGTGTGTGAGAGTGCTGGGACGGGTACAGGGTGTGCATGGATGCGGGGATAGGTGCACAGTGTGCATCTGCAGCTTGCTTGATCCTGCAGCTCCTTCCAGTCCCTGGCAGGAGCTGGCGGAACAGATGGCGCCTGTGGGGTGACGGGATGTGGGGGTCCTGCAGAGTCCCTGCAGCCGGGCAGAGAAATTCCCCTCCACCTCATCCCTGCCCGTGCAGAGCCCCGCTCTTCCCCCGAGAGGGGCATCACTGCCGGCCACGCACCCGCATGGCCCCACGTCCCCAACTGCCAGCGCCGCCTTGGACAACTGAGCCTTTATTGAGCTTTGTCCCCGCCGCCCCGCGGGACAGACGGTGCCCGGGGTGCGCGGCCGGCGGCGCGGGGGCTCCGGCCGCGCGGTCACTGCTGGACCCTGCGGATGGACTGGACTTGGCCCGTCTGCGCGTGGGACCCCCACTCCCGCACGTGCTTGTACTCGCCCGCGGGGCTGTCGCTCTCCAGGAGGTACTGGAAGCCCCGGTACCCCGGGTACTGCGAGCAGACCCACCTGCGACAGAGCAGAGAGCGCCGGTGGCTCGGGGCTGGCGGCACCGCGGAGCGCCGGGCAGCGGGAGGGTCCCGGCAGCTGCCAGAGCATCCTCGGCTCTGCTGCGTGCCCCGGCGCCGGGTCCCGCAGGCTGCAAGCCCCGGGTACTCACGCGCCGGAGCGGACAAGGAAGGAGCCCACGGTGCTGCTGCCCCAGCCCAGAGAGGGCAGCGAAGGGCAGTCGTCGTTCATCTCTGCCCGCTTGCCCTGGAAGTTCTCCTGCTCAAAGAGCATCAGCCTGCTCCTCCCGTGGTCCTGCGGCCAAGACGGGCACGGCTTTGGCGCTGCCACCGCGTCCGTGGCCAGCGGTGGGCTCCGGTGGGCCGCGCCGCGGGGGGAGCCGGGGCGGGGGCACTCACGGCGCAGGCGATGGGGCGGAAGGAGCACATCCTCTCCACGTGGTAGGCGTTGCTGCCGCTCCACGCCTCCCAGCACGGGTACTCGCCGCGCTCCAGCACGAACTGCTGCCCCTGGAAGCCGCAGTGCTCGAAGCCTGCCCACCTGCCGGGGCGGGAGGGGTGAGACCCCCGAGGTGCCCACCGCCCCGCTCACAGCCGGGGCTGCGCTGGCTGCACCCAGCGGCTCCCGGAGGAGGCAGCCCCACGGCTTGGGTGGCAAAAGGCACTGGAGGCCTCCATCCTCCAACCCCCCTGCTATCCGTGGGGTCCCGCAGCACCGTGGGGTGGCAGTGCCCCGGGACCCCCACTCACGCCCCGCTCTCGATCTTGCAGGAGCGGACGGTGCTGAAGCCGTGCTCGGGGGTGCTGTAGCAGTCGGTGGTGAACTCGTGCTTCTTGCCCTGGAAGAAAGGCTCATCCCACACCACGATCTGGGGGGGAATAGAGAGAGTCAGGGGGCTCTGGGGGTGCCAAGGCCCCGAGCGGATGCTGCAGCCCCACTCCCGGGTGTTCACAGGGCGTGGTGCTGGTCCTGCCCAGGCTCCCATACCTTCCAGAGACCGGAGGATTTCTTGCAGCGGTGGGTCATGGTGGCTCTGCCAGAGCACAGGGGAAGGGCACTGTTAAAGCTGCCCCTCTGCCCGGATGAAAATGACCTCAGGAGCCCACGCACATCCCTTCACCAGCAGTGTGGGGGACAACAACAAGGGGGTTGCTCCATGCTGGAGCAGACAAAGAGCTCTGTGGCTCTCCCCGCCCAGCCGGAGCTGCCACCAGGGCCGTGTGGAGCAGCGGGCACCTGGCCCAGCGGGCACCTGGCCCTGGCAGACATCCCTGCCCGTGCCCAGGGAAACTCCTCCTCCCGCTGGCAGCTCCCTGAGCCAAAGCCCCGGTGCTGGCAGGGCAGTGCTGAGCCGGCAGCACTGCGGAGGTGGCTGCGTGCCCACACTGAGCATCGACACCCTGCCGCTGCCGCTGCCACAGCCAGCGAAGCCCCTGATCCCCCAGCCCCCCAACCCCCACCGAGGAGACGTCCAGCCCTGGATTTTGGATGCTCCTCCACATGTTCCCGCAGCTGCTCTCTCCCAGGCCCCAGCCATGGGCACTGGGCAGCTGCCTCAGGTTCTGGCGCTTACCTGGGGTGAGGCACTGGTGCCCAGGGAGGTGACATGTCCGGCAGCCTCCGGCTGGGTTTTTATAGCCTCCAGATAGAGACAGAGCCCAGGGGAGTATTACTGAAACCCCTAACTCAGCACATGGCGGGGAGGAGGGACCGGGCAGAACAAAGGCGCCGTGTCAGAGACGCTGATGAGCCGGGACGTCGAGCTGGCCCACCGGGCGCAGGCTCTGACCCCCGCCCCACAGCTCCAGAGCCGGGGCATCGCCCCCAGGCTCTGCCAGCGCTGCTGCCATGTGCCCTCCCTGGCGTGGGGCTGGGCTGGGGCTGTGTCCCAGCTCTGGCAGCGCTCCCCCTGCCCTCGGGCAGCGCTGCCTGCACTGGGGGTGCGGGGAGATTTCCTCACCCATTTCTGGGAAGCGGGAGGAAGGACACGTCTCCACTTGCTCTCCCTGCAAGGGCAGTGCAGCTCTCCCCGAAATCCGGGGCAGCTCGTTGCAGGTTGGGCAAACAACAGCCATGGACACCATAACGAGTGGGGACCAGGGGCACGGAAAGTGGTGAGGGAGGAGGTTGCAAAGGCATGGGAGGGACTGGAGGTGCAGGTCACGATTTGGGAAGAGCTGCAGCAGCCTCCGGCCTCTGTGCGCTGGAAAGAGTCTGCTGCACCCACGTTTTGGGGACCTAAACACCTTTCAGCTTTGCTCGCAGCGACCCACACACCTCACAAACCATCCCAGGGTGGTGCCAAGGCTCCAAAGGCCGGGCAGAGGCACCCACCCAGCCTGCCCCTCAGAGCAGGCAGCAGGCAAAAGAGGCTCTTGAGCCCAGTGGGAAAACCCATGCGCCCAGGGAGAGCTGTGTTTTGGGACAGAGTTTGCCAGGAAACTGCCAGGAGGCTGAGCCAGAGTCCCCCTCATGCAGCTGCAGCAGTCCCGTGAGCCATGGGCACCCTGGGGGAGGCAGAGCAGGGCAGTTGGGGAGGCTCAGCACAACCGGCTGCCCCAGGGCACAGCAGGGCTGCATGGGCTGTCCCTGCCACCTGCAAGCCCAGCAAAAGCCCTCTTGGCACTGGCATAATTTGTCCCCGGCCTCTCACTGTGGCCTGAGCTAAACTCAGCTTGCGCTGGCCACCAGCACAGTGACCACCACTCGCTTGCTGTCCACACCGTTCCTGGCAGAGGGACGTGGCCACTGCAGCCTGGGCTGTGGCCGGGTGCCCCCGCAGTGCCACTCAGTGCCAGGCAGGGACGCAGCAGCGGGAACTCCGTGAGCAGCGAGACTCACCAGGGCAGAACAAACCCTCGTGCCCGTGCCATCTGCGGCCACGCGGTGCCAGCTCCGGCCATCTGCTGCTGGGGCAGCTCTTTGCTGTGCTGGAGCTGTGTGTCCCACAGGCTCCCCCATGCCAGGGAGGGACGGTGCAGCGAGGGGCTTTCCAGGGCGCAGATTTTGGGTCTAGGGGCTCAGGAATGGCAAGGGACAGATTCCTGCTGTCAGCCCTGCCACGGCACTGGCTCAGGGAAACCCATGGGGCTGCTGAGCGCTCAGTGAGGAGCAAAGCAGCCATCAGGAGCAGAGCTCGGCCCCTCCGAGCTGGTTTTCCAACGCCCAGGTTCAAAGGTGCTGGGGGTTGGGAGGGGAAGCAGAGTCAGGGGCGGGGGAGGCAGCACGGGGAGAACACTCACTCTGGCTCTGGGAGGAAGAGAGGGCAGGTTAAATTAGAAACCTGGATAAAAACCATGGAAACGAGCGCAAACTGAAATCGTGAATCATAAAACGCTGCCCAGCGTCAAGGTGAGAACCAGACGGGGCCAGTGCCCAGGGCAGCGGGGCAGCAGACCCCGCACCCAGCCATGTCACGGGCACAGCACACCTCCTGAAAAACCTCGGGAAAAGAAGGGATCAATAGGTTCCCTTTGTTCGGGATTTTGCGCAACGGCCCGGAGGGTGCAGCTGGATCCCACCGCTGCTGGGTGACACATGAGGGGAACAAAAGAGCAGGGCAGCACACGGGGCTCTGAGCCCTCTGCCCGCACACCCTCGGGCGAGGCATCGCTGCTGCTGGATGCTGCGGGAAGCTGGGGGTGTTGGACAGGGGTGTGGAGGTGGGGAAGAGATGATCAGAGGCTCAGAGGGACTCAGGGGAAGGTCCCCCCGAGGTGCCGTAGGGTGGGGGAGATGTGGCACCGGAGGCTGAGCTGCTGCAGGGGCTGGTGCCAGAGCATCCCCAACCAGCCACCCCGCGACCCTCCTGCGCCAGTCAGACAGAGCTGATGCCCCAAAACCCTGCGTGGGGCTTGGCGCCGTGAGTGTGGTGGTGGCAGAACCAGGGGTGATACAGGGTGAGCGCAGCACGGGGAAAATGGGCTAAAAAGCAAAGGAACAACCCTGCCAGTGAGCAGGGACATTCCCAAGGGAGAACAATTTCCAGGCACTCAGGTGGTTCGGAAAGTGTCAGCTTCGATTACACATCGTTTGGGAAACAACCTAACTCCTGAAGCATTTTGGAACACTCAGGTCTCGCTTCCTGGCATCTCCAGGGCAGCGCTGCCAGTGCTTGTGGGCACGGAGTGATGTTCAGAGCGAGAGGGTCGGTGTGTGGAGGGGAGAAACGGGCACGGCGCGGTTGCAGGCCGGGTATGGTGGGGAGTCTGCCACCTCCGCGGTGGCAGCGCATGGGAGCGGGGTGTCCCTGCGGGCCCGGGGCCGGGGCACCGGGCAGGGGAGGTGTTTCTGTGCCGGTGCCGGCGCCGGCCGGGCCGTGCCAGGGCTATATATGCCCTGCCGGGGCGGCCACACGCGGGGCAGCGGGTGCCGGGCGCGCTGCAAAGTGGCACGGTCAGGTCTTCTGTTGTGCCGGGGGCACAAAGGAAAGTGCTGGGTTCAGCGGCTGGGCACGGGGCCGGGGAGAGGCTTCCAGCTCGCCCAGCGCTTTGCAGGATGTGATGACTGGGCGGCCGCGCAGACACTGATGAGCTGGCAGTTCCTTTGTGCGCCCGCCCGGGGGTCTGCCCTTGCCAGGCTATAAAGTGGGGGCCTCGCGGCGCCCCGAAACACAAGCCCGCTCACTCCAACAAGAAACAGCAGCTGCCCAGGTAAGAGGACAAAGTCCCCGGACACCGGGCTGCAGCCGGACCCGAGGTGGGGAGAGGGAAACTCAGGGTCTAAGCCGTGGCCGCCGCTGTGGTGGTCACGTCCGGGAGCACCTCGGTGCTCAGCATCCCACCGCCCTCCACTCCCCGGGGAGCTGCCGGTGACACCCACCTGCAGGGCCTCAGCAGACCAGGGCTGTCCTCTTCCCACCCCTCACACGCTGCCCCGGTGCCCCCCGGGCTCCCAGGCATACCCCGTGCGGGACGGCCCCGGTGCCCGGCACAGCATCAGGCCCCATCCCGGGACACCCCTACAGTGCTGGGACCGTGCTCGGAGCTCTCCTGACCACAGAAGGAGAGTGTGGACTCCAGGACCTCCTGTGATCACCCTGGTGAAGGCAGGACCCCCTGCCTGTGCCTGCTGGAGAACCTTCCAGCAGCTCCTCTCCTGGCCCTGCCCACCCACCCCACTGAGAGGCCCCATCCCGATGTTACCATTCCCGGGGTGGGTTGTGGGTGCCCACATCCATGCCTCCCTCTCACCTGCTGCTGGTGTCCTGTCACAGACTTGAGCCCACCACCGCGATGTCTGAGACCACAAAACCCGCTGCTCCCGGCCAGGCTGTGGATGAGAAGGAAAAGGCGGCTCCTGCGCCAACTCCATCCCTCGACCCTGCTCCTGTCGCAAACAGCAAGGGCGAGGAGCCCTCCCCAGAAGCCTTCAGGGTAAGCCCTGTGGCTCCCCACGCACAGGGACACGTTCCGAGCTGAGGGACAGGGGCAGCATCTCTGGGGCAGGAGGAGATTGTTCCGGGGGAAGGAGTGTGGAAGCGTGGGTGATGCCATCCCTCCCTGCTCTGTCCCTCTGACAGCAGGCACAGGATTCGGGCAGCTGCTGCAGGAGGAACAGTCTGAGGGTCCCTCGGCCAGGACAGCTTGTTGGGGACCACAGGCTTTGGAAGTGCCCTCCCCTGGGTTGTGGTGTCAGGGCCGGCTGGTGCCACCTGCTCCCTCTGGCCACCCTGTGCATGCAGGGGTCCTGCGGGCAGGTGGAGAGGACACTAGGGGTGGCAGGGCCAGCAACAAATTGCCACAGTGATGCCAGGTCAGTGTGCCACCAAGGCGCTGCAGCAGGGCTGGCACGAGGGGCGAGTGATGCGAGGGCTCCGGTGACACCGTGCCAGGCAGAGAAGGCCACGGCATGGACGGAGCACCTGGAGAAGCAGCTCCTTCCCACCAGTGTGGGCACCGGCAGCAGCAAAACCAGGGGCAGGATGAGGCCACCTTGGAGCAGGAACAGCTGTCGGGGGGGGAACCTTCCTGTGCTCAGCCTGTGCTGGGACAGGGCTGCTCACGCACAGAGCTCAGCTCAGCTTGGGCAGGCACCGGATCCGAGAAGCTGCGGGAAGGCTCGGAGAGCCGAGGGGGACACGTGGAGCAGTGGGCTCAGGCGTGCAGGGTCACACAGCACCAGCCTGCGCTCCCTGAGCGTGCCTGTCCTCATCCAACCCTTTCCTTGCACCCCCAGATCGTCGTCTTCGACCAGGAGAACTTCCAGGGCAGGCAGATGGAGTTCACCACCGAGTGCCTGAACCTGGCTGACCGCGGCTTCGACCGGGTGCGCAGTGTCATTGTCACCTCTGGACCGTAAGTGACCCCAGCCACGGAGCGGGCCGTGTCCCTCGGGATGTCCCCAGCGGGTGGGGACACAGCCCTGGGGGCACCCTGGGCACAATGCGACGTGCAGGGGCATTTCCCTGCCGCCCGGGCAGAGCGGAGCAGGGCCAGCACAGGAGCAGAGCGGGCATCCTGGATCTCCTTCAAGGAGAACGGGAGGGCCGGGATGGGTGGGAAGGATGCCAGGGCCGCATGCAAAGCAAAGGGCACCAGAGGCAAAGCTGAGGGCCGAGGAAAGGTGTCCATCAGATCAGCCACCTGGAGCTGTCCATGGAGCACGAGGGACCTGCAGATTTTAGAGAAGTCAAGATGAAGTGAGGTGGGATCCTCAGCCCAGGCTGGAGCAGGCAGGGGCGGGCAGGGACAGGCACACGCCTGCACCCAGGCAGCTGAGCAGCAATGAGGGGGCTGGGCAGGTCCCAAAGCCGTGGGAACAGTTGATACAGGCAGGGACAAAACCGATCCCCAAAGCAGATAACCGAGCAGACGGATGATCTCCATGTTGAAAGAGCATCCCACCGCGCCGTGCCCGGCTGGAAACGGCGTGCCCGGGAATGCGGGGGGGGGGCTGGCAGTGCTGTGGGGAGGATGCACAGGAGATGGCTTGTCCCCACAGCATCCCTGAGGGACCAGGAGGGTGACCCGTGGTCACCTGGAATGACACCATCCAGCACTGATGACTTTTTAATGAGGAACCCAGAATATCCAGCTCTCCTTAAAACAAAAGGGATGGAGCAGCCTGGAAGGAGCTCAGATATGATACCTGAGAAGCTGCACTAGACATAGAAAGGGTGAAACTGGGAGGACAGAGAACTCGGGTGTCATTGGGGTCCTCAGAAGCTGCTTGAGAGGAACCAATGGGACTCTGCACCCAAAAACGTACTTAGGGAAAGACAAAAGCAAAACAAGCAGGCTGAGCTTTAGCAGTCAGCTTGAGGCTGTGCAGCCTGAGGTGCCTGAAAACATCTCCTGCCAGCAGGAAAAGCCCTGCCGGCATCTGCAGGGAGAGCTGTTTTGCAGGGAAAGGGGAAACAGCAAATCCAGGACTATCGTGGTGCTGGGGGCTTCTGAAGCCCCAAGCCCATGACATTCCCAGCACCGCAGCACCTCGTGGCTCTGCTAAAGAGGTGACATTGCAGCTGAGCGGGCCCCACGGTCGGCAGTGGGACGGGTGCCAGCGCTGGCTGGCGCTGGAGCAGCGAGGCGTGCGGGCGTGCCAGGATTACACAGCCCGGGCAGGAGGGACAGCAGAGTCCCGAGCTGACTCTGCGGGGTGGGGATCACCAGCTGTGCTGGAGTCCTGCTCCTCCCCAGCTGAGGAAGAGGAGTGCTGCGAGTGCTGGTGCCTGCTGCAGGTTTGGACACACACACACACACAAACACATCAGCGAGCTTCCAGCCGGGGGCCCACAGATCAGCGCTGGCTCTGCACGGGTCACAGTGCCTGGGCTGGGAGAAAGGTGGGAGCAGGGTGGTGGGGCCACAGCCTTTTTGGAGACCCCTCCGGCATCCTGCAGGCTGGCTGAGAAGGAGGGGAAGTGCTGGGTGGCACCTGACCCGCCCTTTGCCCGCCTCTCTCCCCAGCTGGGTGGCCTACGAGCAGGCCAACATGCGCGGGGAGATGTTCATCCTGGAGAAGGGCGAGTACCCTCGCTGGGACACCTGGTCCAGCAGCTACCGGAGCGACTGCTTCATGTCCATGCGTCCCATCAAAATGGTGAGTGCTGGGGAGCAGAGAGCCCCGGCGGGGTCTGCCCAGGGCCGGCCCGTGCTGCTCGATGCCTCGCTGCAGCAAAGCTCCAGGGCTTCGGCCGCATCGCCCAGCACCCTCCCTCTGTCTTCCCCAGGAGGCTGAGGACCACAAAATCTCCCTCTACGAGTCTGCTGACTTCAAGGGCAACAAGATGGAAATCCAGGAGGATGACGTGCCCAGCCTCTGGGCTTATGGCTTCTGCGACCGCGTGGGCAGCGTGCAGGTGCCCAGTGGAACGTAAGCCGGGCTGCAGCGGCAGCTGCCTCGTGCCAGGCTCCCTGTCCTCCCCAGCCTGCTGCCGTGGGCTCTCAGGCAGCCAGGAAGCACTGCATGGCTGGTTTTGGTGGCGTGGCTGTTTCTGGTGGCGTGGCTGTTTTTGGTGGCGTGGCTGTTTTCGGTGGTGTGGCTGTTTCTGGTGGCATGGCCCGTCCCCCAGGGGTTGGTGCCCAGCTCTGGGAGGCCCCGCCGGCCCCCAGAGCACGCGCTGGCCGCGTGGCTGCTGCCCGGAGCGGCCGACCCAGCTCAGGTGCCCTGTGTTTGCTTTCCCCGCAGCTGGGTCGGGTACCAGTACCCTGGCTACAGAGGCTACCAGTACCTCTTTGAGACCGGAGACTTCCGACACTGGAACGAGTGGTCTGCCTTCCAGCCCCAGATCCAGTCCATCCGCCGCATCCGGGACATGCAGTGGGACCAGAAGGGCACCTTCGTCACCCCCGACGCGCCCTCCGACTGAGCGTGCCGCCTGCTAGCTACGAGTCCCGGGCCCCGTGGGGCACCCCCGCCTCCCCTCGCGCTCGCCTGCCCAGCACTTTCCTTGTACATTGCACATTCCCTGGATGTACTCTACCTTGTGAGGCAAATTAAAAAAACCAGAAGATTAGAACTGCTTGGGGGTCGGTGGTGCATGAACGCGGCTCCGCTTTCCCGGGCTGTGCCAGCTTTGCGCTGGAGCCGGGCGGGACACGGTGGAGGGTGGTTTTTCCAGGGAACGGGTCTCATGCAGCTCATCCCCGCGCTGGGGCTGGGACACGGGAGACCCTCGGTGTGTGAGAAGTGGGTGGCAGAGGCTCCGCAGCCCGACCCCACCATCCCCCGTGGGGATCTTCTCAGCTGGGGGGCTCAGGGTGCCCCGGGAGCGGCGGGACCACGGCGGGCTCCTGGCTCTGCCCACGCCTGCGGGGTCGGGGGGCTGCGGAGGGTCCTGGGTCCGCGCCGGTGGGACCCACTCGAGCACTAATTAACAGCCGAAATTGCAGTCAATCAAAGACCAATTCACTTTCAAGGAGGTTTTTTTTTTTTCCCCTCGGACACTGTCCCTCCCCACCGGGCACTTCCCTGCGGCCTCACTCCCCCTCCCCCTCCCGTTCCCTCCCGGTGGGGCACCTCGGGGTGGCATTTCCCTGCTCTCCCAACGCCGCTAATTAGCGACGGCGGTGATTAATTACGGCGACAGCAGTGACGGCAGCGCTGCC
>VZTD01002541.1:123590-140059 GCA_013397725.1 Rhagologus leucostigma
GCGCGGGGGCCGGGGTGGGGACCGGGAATAACGGGGAGGCCGCGGGCAGGGCGCTGCGGAGCGTTCGGGGACGGCTCGGACCTCGCGGGGGCGGCGGTGCGGCCACGGCCGGTACCGGCACGGGCAACAGCACCGGCACGGGGACGGGGACGGGGATGGGTTCGAGCTCGGGCTCGGTTCCCCGGTGCCGCGCGGCGCAGGCGCGCGGAGCGGCGGGGGATGCGCGGGGCGCAGTGCGGGGGGGGCGGGGGGCGCGGTGCTGGGGCCACCGGGCGGAGATGGGTGAGCGGAACGGTGCAGGGTGTTCGGTGCTGGGGCCACCGGGCGGAGATGGGTGAGCGGAACGGTGCAGGGTGTTCGGTGCTGGGGCCACCGGGCGGAGATGGGTGAGCGGAACGGTGCAGGGTGTTCGGTGCTGGGGCCACCGGGCGGAGATGGGTGAGCGGAACGGTGCAGGGTGTTCGGTGCTGGGGCCACCGGGCGGTGATGGGTGAGCGGAAAGGTGCAGGGTGTTCGGTGCTGGGGACACCGGGCGGTGATGGGTGAGCGGAACGGTGCAGGGTGTTCGGTGCTGGGGACACCGGGCGGTGATGGTTGAGCGGAAAGGTCCATGGTGTTCGGTGCCGGGGACACAGAGCGATGCTCGGTGCTGGGTGTTCAGTGCAGAGTGCTCAGAGTAGTGCTGGGTGCCCAGTACAGGATGCTCGGTGCAGGATGTTCAGGGCGGGATGCTCAGTGCTGAGTTCACGCCTGGTGCTGGGTGCAGGGTGCTCGGTGCAGTGCAGGGTGTGCTGAGGGTGCCACGGGGTGCACAGAACACAGTGCAGGATGCAGGGCAGGTGGGACGAGGTGCTCAGTGCAGGGTGCTCCTCATTCCTTTGTCCTCCCATTCTGCCCTTTGGCACACGGTCCCCTCTCCCTGCTCCCATGGCACGCCTCTGGCAGCCCAGCACCAAGCTGTGCCCTCATAACCTAAGCACTGCCGTACACAGAGGCTCCCGTGGGCTGGGGCTGTCCATCTGTCCAGGTGTCCAGAGCTCAGCCAGGGTTGGGACTGCCCTCCTAGAGCAGGGCGAGCTTAGTGGCCTGGGTAGGTGGGAGCCCAGTGAGAGGCTGTACCTGTGGGTCTTGGGCAGTGTCAGCCTCTGCTGAGGCTCGAGCAGTGTTGGCAGCACCGAGGTCAGGGTGGCTGTGGGATGCGGGTCCCTTGGCAGGGGTGCAGATGGGCTCCTGAGCAGCTGCACTGACAACTCACAGCCCACCCAAAGCACTGGCACTCTCCTGGCAGTGCCCATCTGTTACGCGGCTGTGCCCTGCGTGGCAGGGATGTGACATTCACGCTTTGTCCGTAGGAAGCTCAAGTTCCTTGGGACTCGTGGCTGGAGTTGCTGGCACTGGAGTTCCCGGCACTGCCAGCACCGTGTCCCCAGGGCTGGCAGCGTGAGCTGGGCCTCCCTCCTCTGCAGGCAGAGGTTTGCATCACAGAGGCCTTTGCTCTGTCCCTCGCTGTGTTTGTTTGCACGCTCGGGCTCTGTCCAAAGATCATCTCACAGCTTGAAACCCCTTCAGACGCCTCCCTCTGCCAGGCCCCGCCGGCTGCTTGGACTCGGTTTCGGGAGGCGAGTCCCCACTCGGCACAGCCGTGCTGCTCCCTCGTGCTCGGGCACTGAGCGAGGGTGAGTGGGGAGATCCGAGTGATTGGTGCCAACAGGTTTCCAGATTTGCCGTGTGTTTTGTGGGAATGCTGCAGTGTGCTCGTGGGGAGCTGTCAAGCGCCAGCGCGGGCGCCTGCGAGCGGGGTTTGCCATCGCGTGCCGGTGGCAGCTGAGGCCCCAAGGCTGCTACGTATGGCACCGTGGGAGCAGCTGTGCTGCAGAGCCCGCAGAGAGCCCGGGGTCTGCCCAGAGTCACACGGAGGAGGCAGCCCGGAATTTGGGGGACAGCAGCTGGCACTGGTGGGCTTCACTGCGGGGACATGTGCCAGGCTGGGGCCTGGGGTCTCTGCAGGACTCTGGTGGGCTCACCAGCACGGGCAGGCTCGTGCCACTGCCATCCTCTGCCTGTAGATTTTACAAACTGTATTAGTAATTTCTGTCGCTATTTTAAGGAGATTTTTCCGAAGGCAGTTTGCGTTACGGATACACTGAGCCTTCGGGGATGTGTGGGATGGCAGGAGCGCTGTTAAAATGCGGGGGACTGTCAATAAGATTTTCGGAGAGAGGAAACAAACCCCCAGCAGGTGGTTTTATTTGGCACCATGCAGATGCGCCTTGTGAGGAATTTGTGATGCCTTGAGGAACCTCAGCCTCGTGCCTCGGCCGAGCACATCTCCCTTTGGATTCCACAGAACGCGGGAGAAGCTTGCCCTGGTGTCGGCTGCCTGCTTTGGCTCACTCTGTTTTCCATGCCTTTAGTGCCTGGTCTGCCTCCAGAATTCCTGCAGAATTCCTCGAAGAAATCCTCTCTCAAGGTGAATGATGCCTTTTCCCCCGCTTTTCATCCCCAGTCTGTGCTGTGGTGCAGGCAGGAGGGTGGGCCGGGGCTGGCCCTGCCACAGGAGCCCCTTGTCCCCTCCTAGGGACATCAAACAGGAGCAGCAGCGGGGGTTGCTCAAGGCGCAGCGCTCGGAAGTGAAGCAAGCGGCTGCTTCCCAGCGCACATTCCCAGGCAGTGACCCCAGGCTGAGACTGGTGGCTCTGAAGGGGCTGAAGCATCCAGGTGCTTCTCCACGGAGGAATGGCCACGGGCACGTTGGCTCCGGAGCTGCAGGCTGGCTGTGCTGGGGCAGGGGAAGCTTTTCCAGCGCTCCTGTTCCTGCTCGGTGCTGGGAGGGATCCTGTGGTGTGAGCGGCTGTTGCTGGCGGTGGCTGAGCTGCAAGGGGGTGGGAGAGCAGCCAGCCCCAGCCCGAGCAGCTGTGCTCACAGCTGGCTGCAGGCCAGCGTGGCCGGGTGGCACTCAGGGCACAGGCACCGTGCAGGGGAGGGACACCGAGCACAGGCCTTGGTGGCCCAGGGTTTGCAGATGCGAGAGGCAGCAGAGGGGGAGCAGGGCTCGCAGCTGGGCTCGTGCAGACAGGAAGGCGCTCGGATGTGCCGCACGGGGTGGTTTGGCTGACGAGGCAGCCGTGGCGCAGTCTCGGAAGGACCCGGTTCCGTTCCTTCCATCGGTGGTTTCACAAGGGCTTCTCCCGTGCCAGGGCTTGGGGGGAGTCATTGCTCGTCCTCGCTGGGGCTGGGAGCGGGAGGCCACGAACTCCCACGTCACTGAAGTGGGTGCCGGTGCTTCCCAAAGTTTCTGGCTTTGTGGAGACACCAAATGCTTGCTGTTATGGCATCCGCTGTGCCGAGCATGGCTGGGCGTTGCTGGAGATCCTGGGGCTGGTCCGTGCTCAGGACTGTGTTCCTGAGGGAGCTGCAGGAAACAGGGCAAGAACGAGCAGAGGAGCTGGGGAGGATGGGGGGCTGCAGCAGTGTCCCCTCTCCCCTCCTTGCCTGCAGGGTGAGCAGTGGCACCTCCCTCCTTGCTGCCCTTCCCTGCCCTCAGGCAGTGCCTCCAGCCCCGGGGCTGCTGCTGCTGCTGCATGGGGAAATAAAACACTTTGATTTTGTTTCTTAAGCAAATTTGAGGTTTTGGGGTTTGTCTTGCAGAAACAACTTTTTATTTGCAGATCCTGATCTTTGTGCGTGCAAGAATGGAGCTTATTGAGACTTAGGGTTTGGCGTGTGGATTGGGAAAATATTTTTTGAAGATACTTAGTGTTTTTTCTGGCAGTTCCTCTGGCTTCCCTTTCTCCCTGTTGTATGGCAGGCTCTGACCACCCGTGTGGTACGTGAAGGGATGAGACACAGCGGCAGAGATGCGAGTGAATCTTAAGGTTTTATTCGGAAGCATCAGTATATATATATGTCTACTCCTAAGAGCTTTTTTTTTTGGTTACAGCTTACAGACTTAATCACAGTTCTACGAAAAATCTGTCCCCTTGATATCTTCTGTTGTTCTCTCCAAGGCCACGGCCAGTAGAGTGAGAAAAGTGTCCTGTTCGATGTTGAAGCAGAGGTAATAACTCATTGCTCCAGTTCTGTCTCAGGTACACACTTCCCAGAGAGATGCTGCTGCTGCTGCTGCTGCTGGCTCTGGTCTCTGTTTAACTCTCCCCTTACACCAATACCTGTTACCCCAACATACCCACATTCCTGCAGGGAATATTTGTGCAGTTTTGTGAGGGCGGAGCTGTGTTTGCATCAAGCGTGGTGAGTGAACACGGTGGGCTGCAACCCCCAGCTCCCCTCACCCTGTGCCCCTCTCCTGTGGGGATCCCCGGGACATAGCCTGGATGAGGGGGTGGAATTGGAGGGACCTGGTCAGAGGCGTGGAGAGGAATCATAGAATCATCACGGAATCATGGAATGGTTTGGGTTGGAAGGGATCTTAAAGATCTTCTACTTCCATGGGCAGGGACACCTTCCACTAGACCGGGTTGCTCAGAGTGCCATCCAGCCTGGCCTTGGACACTTCCAGGGGTGGGGCAGCCACAGCTTCCCTGAGCAAGAGGAGCTGGGGGACAGCTCAGTGCTTTCCCAGAGCGCCCTCCTCCAGCTCCATGGGGACAGCGGGGCAGTGGAGTCACTGCTCAGGGCACAAGGGGAGCCAGCATAGGAGCATCGCTGTCCCTGCAGTGGCCCCTGCGCTGGCTTTGCCTTTGTCCCCCTGAGGCAGCGACTGCAGAGTAATTAAGGAAGGGTGAAGCTCTGTGGGTTAATTAAGAGTCAGGAGCTCCCTCTGAAGGGCAGAGCTCGTGTCCCATTTCAGCACAAGCGCGGCTGACGTGCCGGAGCTTTGCTGCGGTGCGGGGACACGGTGCCAGGTGCTGGGGAGTGGGTAAGTGCCTCCATCCCCGTCTCCTGCCGGCAGCTTTCCCTTTGGGCGTTCCATAATTAATCAGCCACTCTGAGCTGAAGGCTGTTGCTCTGCGAGGTTGGCAGGGTGGATGCCGAGGTTTCCATCGCCGGATGATAAAATGCCGTCGCCGTGCTTGGAACGAGGGATGGGCAGAGGGGAGTTACTGGAAATTGGTGGGATTTTTATTGTTTGAGGAACACTGTAGCATTGAGCAGGATAATAAAACGTTTTGCTAATCATAACAGCCTTGAGGCGATAAACCAGCAGCCCGTTTGTGCTGTGAGATGTCTGTGGATTCTCTGCTGACGTGATTTAGAGCCTGTTGGAGCCGGCTGGCACGCAGTGCCCGTATCCCTGGCTGGGCCCTGTGGGATGCAGGGCAGGGATGCTCGGCTGGAATGGGTGGTGTGGCTCAGGGCTCCCACCTTGCAGGCTTTTCTGAGCCAGAAAGTGTTTGAAGCTTCATCCTCAGGACAGCAGGTTCTGCTGGTTTATTTTTCTAAGTACTCGGCAGTGAGAATAAATTCCGCTTTGCCCCCTGAGCCCGTTGGGTGCTAAGATGCAGCTGGAGCAGCCTCTGTGTGGTTTGGGTGCTGAGGTGGCTGCTTGAACACTCATCCCTGAGCTCTTGTGATTGTTAGTTTTCCCCGGGATGATGGCGGTGGTGCAAGTGTGAACCACAGGGCTGTCGGTGCTGTTTGGGGATTTTCCAAGGGACACAGAATTCCAAAGTGCTCCAAACCCCAGGTGTTTTTGCTGGCATTTGGTTCGTGTTTTCACTGGGATTTGCCTCTCTTCCGGTGGATGCCCTGGGTTCATGACCTGCAGTGCAACTTCAGTTTCAATCACCAAACCCGTCCTGCTCTCAGCGGTGCTGCTCTCACCACGTGGTGGCTGACAGCAGCTTCTTTTTTGTTGTGGGGTGGTTTTTTTTTGAGTGCTGCAGCTTCATTTTCATATCTTCTCTCCGAGGCTCCGGGCCGTGGCTCACCTGCAGCAGAGGTAATGTGCAGAGCCCCTGTCCCACCATTGGGGTGGATGGGTTGGACCCTGTTCCCGCTGTCCCTCGGGATCAATCCTGGTCCGTGCGGTGCTGGGGTGGAGAAGCACGAGCTGGGGGTTGTGCAGCAGGGCTGACCCTGCACTCGGTGACCGCAGCCACCCCCGTGGTGCCTCTGTGGGCTCCTGGTGGCGATTGCGGCTGACCCCATGCCCCGTGTTCTGTGCTCCATGCTCGTCACATCCCACATCTCACATGCTAAGAGGGATACCTGGGAGTCACCGGGTGTTTTGAAATGTGCCATACAAATTGCCAGCAGGAGCATCCAGGAGAAGCAGGGCTGCCATCAGCAGTGCCAGCGTTGGACTGAGCTCAGGTTGGGATGAAGTGGAGTGGCCCTCAGGCAAGCTGTGTTTATTTTTGTAAGTGAGCTGGAGACTATCAATTCAGAAATTAAATATTGCTGATGTGTGAAGATGTGAGTTGGATATGTTGGGACATTTCTTGCCGACCACAGTTTCTGCTGCTGCTCCGCCACAAGGGCGCCTGCAGATCCTCATCCCTTTATGAAGCACCAACAAATTGAGCTCAAATTTTCCAGGCCACACCTATGTCTTTTGGGGAGGCTGCACTTAATGACAATCATTTCTGGGAATGGCTTAAAGGAAAATGCAGCTTTTGGTCATATGGGGCTTCTCGTAGAAACTGGTTTTGTGGTTGTTTGTAACACTTTAACAAATGATGTTTCCTCACTGCCGAGGGTGCTGTGCCTGCACAGGGGCTGTTCCGGGGGTGGTTTTTACCCGTTCCCAGCACAGGTGCCGAGGTCAGGGGTTTCGCTCGGGGGTTTTGGTTGAGGTTTTGGTCAGAGCTGTTGTTGGAGCCCAGCTGGCGGTGACGCCCTGCACCAAATCAGGAAGGAAGTCACAAACAAGTACGTGTCCGTGTGTCTGTCCGTGTGTCTGTGCGCGGGCAGGAGCTGGAGCCGTTTCCGGAGCGGGGTGACTCGGCTGGGCTGTTAAACCACCCCTGTCCCTGCACCTCAGCGCTCGTGGCACTGCAGAAGCGCATCCAGGGACGCGGCTGCTGCTCCGTGGAGCCTCAGCCTGGTCTGGAGCTGGAATCCTGCAGTCTGTGGAGGCCAGGCTGAGCAGGAAGCCTCGCAGGGAAGCGCCTGCACTGCGGATAAGCCCTTGCAGAGTTCATGCTGGGTGGAGTTTCCCTCTGGTTTCTCCTCAGGGCTGAGGCGGAGGGGCCGGTGACACTCGATGGCGTGAGAGGAGACTCGGGTGGCTGGAATAGCCATTAGTGTCACTTCTGGAAATGTTCTCAGGAACATCCTCCGAGGCCAGGACCTGCCGTGCAGCCAGGGGGAGCTGACTGGGAAGGGCCCAGCAGCAGTGACCCCACAATGGTCCCATGTCCATGCTGTGATCCTGGGAGCAGAGTGACATCCCGTGATCCCACCGAGTCCTGGCCCCTCGGGGTGCTCTGCTGCAGCTCCGTGTCCCAGACTGTCCCCAGGATGCTCTGTGCTTGCAGGACAGCTTCAGCCAGGCTGCTGGGCTCCCTGGCATGGAGCGGTCCTTGTGGGAAGCCCGGCATCCCGGGGTTTGGTTCCCAACCTGGAGGGATTTCCATGCTGTGAGGGGCCGGTGCTGCTGCCTTGGCAGGTGGTGAGGCTGGAGAGAGCTTTGTTCCTTGGGCTGCAGCCGGGAGGTCCTGCCAGGCTTGCAGGTCCTCTGGGCTCTCTCTCCTTTCACTGTCACTGATGTGGGGGCTCTGGTCATCGTCTGACTGGTGCCTGATTTCAGCATTTGCAGCAGGCGAGTCTGGAGCTGCTTCCTGTGGTCAAGGCTGCCGTGCCAGTCGGTGTGTGCTGGAATTGTGCCCAGGTGGATTGTCGTCCCCTGGGCTTTAAACATCCGGGCTGCTCGGGTCCCCCGGGGCCTCTTCCTTCCAGGAGGTTGCATTTCCTAAAAGAGCAGCTGCCCTGCTGCTTCCCTCTGTGTGTCCCGGCCTGGCTGTGGCCGGTGTCTCAGGGCAGGTGTGCCAAGTCCAGCAGCCAGCTCTGACCGTGAGCTGGGACCACCAGCTCCACCAGGAACACCTTTCCCTGGGGCTCCTGGGGGGAGGCTGTGGGCAGGAGGGGAAGGTGCTGAGGAGGAGAGCAGATGCGTGTGCTGAATAAACGAATCAACGCTGTGGCTTCTCTTCCCCACCAGGTGTTTTGGTGGCCACGGGTTCAGCATGAAGCTCCGCTAGCAGCACGATGACCTTACAGGGGGAAGGTAAGAGCAAGCAGCTGGGTGTGTGGTTTCCCCTGGGATGCTGGGTGGCTGCTGCACGTCTGTCTGATGATGTTGCACATCTGTCCACACGCCCTCTGGTGCCCCCTTGATCCTGTGTTGCTTTCACAAGCCGGCAGGACACGGTGTAAACCTTGGTCATGCTCAAGCCCCATCAGCGTGGGAATAGAGAACTTGCTGCCTGTAGGACCTCAGATCACTCTGCTATCACTTCCCCGCTGGTTCCCATCCTCCCCCATGCTCTGGGTCCCAGTCTTGCCCTGATGCTGGCCAGGGACAGAGCTCCTGGCCCTGGGTCACATCCCTGTCCTGCCGTGTCCGAGCTGCACTCAGGGGCTTCACCCATGGGTTACTCGTGGCACTCTGATTTCTGCTTCCATGTAAGCATTCCCTGCCATGATGTGCCAGAGCAGCCCCTGAGAGCTGCCTAATTCCTGCTGGAGTGGGAAGCTCTCAGAGCCAGCTTGGGCATCTGAAGGGGTGTTGTCTCTGGAAGGGCTGTCTCTGCTCAGACAGCCCTACACCTAATTACACCACGATTCCAGCACAGTGTCTGCTGGGGAGGAAATGACCCACCCCTCTTCCCTCACAGACTAATGAGCCCCATAAATTTTAGGAAGTTCTCAGTGGAGAATCGCATGAAAGAGCTGAGAACCAGCTGGGCCGTTTGCGGTTGCCCCCGGCCCGCGGCCAGACACGCTCTGGATGTTGTTCAGCCCTCCCAGCACACTGGGGTGATCCCAGGGTGATCCCAATGGAGAAGTTTGTCCCATTCCAGCCCTCCCGGGGCTGGGGGCTGCCGAGCAGGGGCAGAGCCAGAGCCAGAGTCCAGAGCTCAGCAGTGGGGAGAAGCCGTGCTCCTGTGGGGCACTTGCCTTTCCCAGTCCCCACGCGGAGTGAGAGCTTCCCCATGCTGGTGGCATTGGGTGGGAGCAGTGGGGGCTGTGTCCCTGCCTGCTGGACAGGCAGGGTGCTCCCCAGGGACACACAGAATCCCAGGATCCTTCAGGTTGGAAAAGCTTTCCCAGACCATCGAGTCCAACCTGTGCCCGATCCCCACCTTGTCACCCAGCCCAGAGCACTGAGTGCCACATCCAGGTGTTCCTTGGACACCTCCAGGGATGGGGACTCCAAACCTCCCTGGGCAGCCCCTTCCAGTGCCTGACCACCCTTTCCGTGAGGAAATTCCTCCTGATGTCCCACCTGAGCCTCCGCTGGCACAGCTGGCAGCCCCAGCTGCCCTCCCATGGTGCACAACATGAGAGTCCCTTTGTTCCCTCCTGAGCTGCTGGAGCATCTCGGTGGGAGCTGCTCCCTGTCAGCTGGTTCTCCTGGAGAACAGAGCACTTCTGTGCTCCAGCCTCCTTTCACGCTGCAGCCTTTGCTGCTAATTAGCCTGTCTTGGTCTGCATCGCCCTAATTATTCCAGCTGGCCCTAAATCCTGCCCGCTCCTCTGCCATCCATTGAAATGGGTCTTGTGGCATTTGCAGTTATTTTGGGGTGAACATTTGAATCTATTTACATGACTGAAACAGATGAAGAGAGCAGGAAGGAGCAGCACTTGTCTTGTTAATGGCTCTGACTCTGCTTGGTGCTGCAAAAATGCCAGAGCTGTTGGGTGTCCCTCTGATCTACATCCCAACAAACCCACCCACTTTATCTCGTACCTGGGGATGCAGTTGGGGCTGTTTAGCTTTGGTATGTGACCAAGCAGCTGGTCTAGGTGGACCAGGGAGTAAAGAACCACAAAAATAGTTTTGGTGGTGGCGTTGCTGTGCTGCTGGGCTGGGGAAGGGCATCCCTGGGCTGGCACAGAGGCACTGCCTGGGCAGGGGTGGATAAAAGCTGGTGGGCGGATGGGAGCAGTCCGGGATGGTGGAGTGGGATGTCAGGGGCTGGAAGAGGGGAGGAGAGCGAGTTCCTGAGTGCCTGGCGGGGAGGGGGGCCGGGAGCAGGGAAGATTCCCAGCTCCAGGCTCTCTCCTGCCTGCTCCCTGCTCCTCAAGGCCACTGCACAATGTGTTCCTTCGTGGGGAGGAGAAAACGCTTTTCTGGAGCGGTTCTTTGGCCTGTCAGCAAAACAGAATCCATGGACGGCCCGTTCCTTCCACTCCATTCAGCTCCTGCCCCAGCCACATAATCTCAAAGAACTGGAAATCCCGGGGTGAGCCCAGGGGAGGATTGCAAAACCCGCACTCGCAACTGGGGCGGACGGGGGGGAGGGGGCGGGAAGCGGTGCCAGCATTCCCGGGAGTCCCTCCGGGGCACGCAGCGGAGCTGGGCACTCGCAGAGGCTGCAGCCTTCCTGCTGGATGTCCTGCCGAGCCGTGAAAAACCCCAAAAAGTCTTGGTGCCAGATGAGATTTCACGGATTTCTCCGTCAGGTCAGTCTCCGAGGCAGGGCAGGGTGGTGAACGCTGCGTGTGGCTGTTCACTCTCAGATGGTTGAATTTTTAAGTGTTTCGTTCTAACGGCTTCTCCTGACTCAGACCCTTAAAGCTGGCATGAGAGGCTTTTGTTTTTCTCTTATTTCAGCCTCTTCCTCCCCTGTGACCGCAGGGTTACACTAAACAAAATGTAGGGAGGATGCAGGTGGCTGAGAGGTGAGCAGTGCTGGAGTGCTGGCTTGGGTTTGGGAGGAATAACCTTGGCGGGGGTCTGGGCTTCATCTGGGATGGAACAGGCTCTCCGTAAAGATTTTGTTTTCAGGAGTCCCTCAGTATACAGGGCCCCTCCTCTCCAAAACGTTCCTGGAGCTTTGCTCCGGCTGTAAACCCGTGTTTCTGGGAACACAAACAGCGCAGAAATTATCTCTTTGGGTGTGCGCTGAGGCAGACTTTAATTACCTGCTGGGTGTAAGGCACCAAGCCTAGGAGGTGCTGATAAGTGAAGGAGGTGATGAAATCCTGGGCTGGTGTCAGCATCCCACCGCGGCAGGGCTGGCCCCGCTGCTCTGACTCTGCTGTTCTCTTGCAGATGCCCGTGGGGTTGGACACTCGCTAGCGGAGAGCTGAAGCCCCCAGCCTGTGCCCAGGAGAGCAGGATGCGGGTCACCATGCGCAGGGTGCTGCTGCTGCTGGGCTCGGTGGTGGCCCTGATGGTGACCCTGCACCTCGGGCAGCAAGTCCTGGAGTGCCAGCAGGTCCTGAGCGAGAGGAGGCACAGGCTGATGAGGCCCGAGAACGAGGAGCTGGTCATGGTGGACGCCAACCACGTGGAGTACCGCTACAGCAAGGACATGCCCCTGATCTTCATCGGCGGCGTCCCCCGCAGCGGCACCACGCTGATGAGGGCCATGCTGGACGCCCACCCCGAGGTGCGCTGCGGGGAGGAGACCCGCATCATCCCCCGCGTGCTGGCCATGCGCCAGGCCTGGTCCAAGTCCGGCCGCGAGAAGATGCGCCTGGACGAGGCGGGGGTGACGGACCAGGTGCTGGACGCGGCCATGCAGGCCTTCATCCTGGAAGTGATCGCCAAGCACGGCGAGCCCGCCAGGTACCTGTGCAACAAGGACCCCTTCACGCTCAAGTCCTCCGTGTACCTGTCCCGGCTGTTCCCCAACTCCAAGTTCCTGCTGATGGTGCGGGACGGGCGCGCCTCGGTGCACTCCATGATCACGCGCAAGGTGACGATCGCCGGCTTCGACCTGAGCAGCTACCGGGACTGCCTGACCAAGTGGAACAAGGCCATCGAGGTGATGTATTCCCAGTGCCTGGAGATCGGCCGCGCCCGCTGCCTGCCCGTCTACTACGAGCAGCTGGTGCTGCACCCCGAGCAGTCCATGCACAACATCATGAGGTTCCTGGACATCTCCTGGAGCGACACGGTGCTGCACCACGAGGAGCTCATCGGGAAGCCCGGCGGGGTGTCCCTTTCCAAGTGAGTCTCGCCTCCTTCCTCAGCTTTTCGAGGAGTATTTTCATTACGCAGAGCAGTCAAGGCTAAAACTGGGGGCAGAGCCGCGTTGGAGCTGGTGTTTGTGTGTGATTTTGGGGGAGGAGGGGCAGCACATTGTGCTGCAGTGGGGTTTGTGTTCCTGAGTGAGAGATGGCTTTAATGCTCCCAATCTGTTGTACACCACGGAACAGCTTGTCAAGCAAGGATTTCAGGAGCAGGTGACTGTTTAATCTCTCTTGACACTGCAGAAATTATTTCAGTCTCTAATTTGCAAAGAACTGCTTGCTCTGAAACGTGAGCTCTTTAATGCCTCTTTCCCCACCCGTCCTCAGATGCCTCCTTGGTGTGATTAGTTGTGCTGCTAATGATGATGAGCACCGGTTCTTGCCAGGTCCGGGGCTGGTGTTGCAGAATAAAAGCAATACCTGCTCGGTGGAGGCACACCCAGCACTCCCTCCTGGCCTCTCCGTGTGTGGGGGGGTGTTTACCTTCTCCCACTTTGTTTTCCTCTTCCAGTGCTTTTCCTTTCCTAAATGGAGGCTTAAGTCAGGCTTAGCAAAATTTAATCAGCCGTGTAAGGGAATTATCCAAGTCTCCGTATCAGTTGCTGGTGGCCCGGTGGTGAGGGCACAGGAGCCACGGGGGGGATGTGCAGCTGCTCCGGTTTTCCGGGGTGCTCTGGGAATGCAGCCGGCTCTGCTTCCCTGTTTACTCTGAGCAAATGGGTCCAGGTTGCTTAGATCAGGTTTTGAATATTCAAAGGGGTCACGGGGTGTATCTGTGCTGCAGCCCACATATCTTAGATTGTTTTCCTGTCATAAGCGGAGGTGCCTTGGTAAAAACCCCTATCCCAGTGCAGGATGGATTCCTTTCCTGTGGGAAAAGAGGAAACAGCCTCAAGTCGTGCCAGAGGAGGTTTAGGTTGGATAATAGAGAAAATTCCTTCCCTGGAAGGGTAGTCAAGCACTGGAACAGTACAGTGATAGAGTCACCATCCCTGAAGGGATTTAAAAGCTGTGTGGATGTGGCACTTGGGGACATGGGGCAGTGGTGGCCTTGGCAGCGCTGGGGGAATGGTTGGACTCATTGATCTTAGAGGGCTTTTCCAACCTTAAGGATTCCATGATTGTAAACAGCAGGAGCCAGCCTCTGGGGCTGTGGAACCCCCTGCCAGGGTCTGCTTCCCCAGAGCAGGGCTGTGAGGGGACAGGGCTGTCCCGCTGTGCCCCACCCTGGCTCTGCCCCAGCTGGCCCTGGCAGGTGATGAGCGTCTGCTCTGCATGGAGGTGACGTGTGAGCCGTTCAGCCTGGAGAGGAGGAGGTTGTGTGGAGACTTCACAGCACCTTTCAGTACCTGAATGGAAGCCAGAGAGGGACTTTTCATCAGGAACTGGAGTGTCAGGACAAGGGGGAAAGGGTTCAAACTTAAGGGGAGAAAATTTAGGTGGGAGACACAGAAGAAATTCTTCCTTGTGAGGGTGGGGAGGCCCTGGCACAGGGTGCCCAGAGAAGCTGTGACTGCCCCATCCCTGGAAGCATCCAAGGCTGGGTTGGACGGGGCTTGGAGCACCCTGGGATAGTGGAAGGTGTCCCTGCCCACAGCAGAGGGTGGAATGGGATGGGATTTAAGGTCCCATCCTGTGGTTCTCTGTGGAGGTGGCAGCGAGTTCTGTGTGAGCCCAGCACGTGCGTGAAATCCAAGCGCTGTGTCTTTTGTTTTTCCCTTTATTTTCCCCAGGATAGAGCGGTCGACGGACCAGGTGATCAAGCCGGTGAACATGGAGGCGTTATCCAAATGGATCGGGCACATCCCGGGGGATGTGCTGCAGGACATGGCCCACATCGCCCCCATGCTCGCCAGGCTCGGCTACGACCCCTACGCCAACCCCCCCAACTACGGCCACCCCGACCCCCTGGTTGTCAACAACACGCACAGAGTGAGTGGCACTGCCGTGGTGGGGACAGGCCAGGGGCTCACCGAGCAGGGGAGGCTCCTCAACGAGATTGGGAAAGAGCAGGGGGGAAACAGGCTCGCACAGGGAAAACAGAATCACAGAATTCCAGAGTCATTAAGGTTGGAAAAGCCCTCTCAGAACCATCGAGTCCAAGCTGTGACCCGTCCCCACCTTGTCACCCAGCCCAGAGCACTGAGTGCCACATCCAGGTGTTCCTTGGACACCTCCAGGGATGGGGACTCCAAACCTCTCTGGGCAGCCCCTTCCCGTGCCTGACCACCCTTTCCATGAGGAAATTCCTCCTGATGTCCAACCTGAGCCTCCCCTGGCACAGCTTGAGGCCGTTCCCTCTCCTCCTGTCCCTGTTCCTTGGGAGCAGAGCCCGACCCCCCCTGGCTGTCCCCTCCTGTCAGGGAGTTGTGCAGAGCCACAAGGTCCCCCCTGAGCCTCTTTTTGTCCAGGCTGAGCCCCTTTCCCAGCTCCCTCAGCCACTCCTGCTGCTCCAGACCCTTCCCCAGCTCCTTTCCCTTCTCTGGACACGCTCCAGCCCCTCCAGGCCTGTCCTGGAGAGAGGGGCCCAGAGCAGGACAGAGCACTCGAGGTGCAGCCGTTTCCCTGGGAAGGCTGGGAATGGCTGGCAGCAGTGACCTGGAGGTCATTCCAGCCCCGCTCCTGAGCCGCTGCCCCAGGGGGTCACTCCAGGTTCTCTTTCCCACAGGTTTTAAAGGGGGATTATAAAACACCGGCTAATCTCAAAGGTCACCTGCAGGTAAGAGCCGGGCGTGCCCTGAGGGTTTGGGGGTTTGGGTGACACCGGGGTGCCTGGTCCCTGCTCCCTCTCTGGGGAATGCTGGCTCAGAGCCGACGCTTCTCTTTTGGGGCTCTTCCAGGTGACTCAGAACACGTCGTCATCTCACTAAGAAAATTAATGATTTCCAGGTAAGACCTTGTTTACTTAATTTTGGGATTTGGGCAAATCGGCCTGCGTTGCTCCAGCAGTGGCACTTGGTTTGTGTGATTTCTGTGGATCAGCTGCGGTTCCAGGCGCGCTCCTGGTGCCAGGGATCCTTCACAGTCGCCTCAGATCTTCCCAACAATGCTGCTGTGTGGGACCATTTGTCAGGAATTCTTTTCCTGAGCTCTGGGAACGGGATTAAAGCTGCAAGAATGAAACTCAGCCGCTTGGGAGGGTTATTGCAGCCTGTCCCCGCGGGCAGCATGGACACATGGAATGTGTGGATGAGCTGAGCTGCTCCCCAGCTGCCTCCAAGGACGTGCCATGGACCAGAAGAAGGGGACAGAAAACAAAGGAAAACGTGATGGAAAACAAAGCTGCTGCCTTGGGCTTCTGCTCCAGAGACAACTGTTGATGTGTTGGGTGTTCTTCCTCCATGCTAAAGCATAAAATGTCATTCTTGGTACTAAAACTGATCCTTTAAGAGCGAGTTTCTGTGTACAAGCAGATGGTTGGGGTAGAAAAAGATCAGAAGCGCTGAGGGAAGATCAGGAATTGTGCGTCCACTGTCCTTGAGTGGGAATTGGTTCCTTTCTGGCCATTTTTTGTGTTGCAGTGGCTTTAAACCCTCAGCTGGGCACCGATGTGTTGGTCTGAGGGGATCCTGCTCCTGAGGGGATCCTGCTCCCAAAGGGATCCTGCCCCTGAGGAGATCCTGATCCTGAGGGGATCCTGCCCCGAGGGGATCCTGCCCCGAGGGGATCCTGCTCCTGAGGGGATCCTGCTCCTGAGGGGATCCTGCTCCTAAGGAGATCCTGCTCCCAAAGGGATCCTGCCCCTGAGGAGATCCTGCTCCTGAGGGGATCCTGCTCCTGAGGGGATCCTGATCCTGAGGGAAACATGCCCCTGAGAGGATCCTACCCCTAAGGGAAACCTGCCCCTGAGGGGATCCTGCCCCTGAGGGGATCCTGCGCCTGAGGCTCTGTGTTTGTCTCTTCCAGAACGCTGCCAATGGCCTGTTGTTGCCCGAGAAGGAAGAGTGTGCAGTGGGCCCGTGGAAATCGGTTCTCCAAGCATATTGCTTGCTCCTACTGTTGCCAAATGACTGCGCTCCAGGAATGTATTTGCATTTATTTGCAAAGGCCAAACGTGCTCCACGGCGGGAACGTCACCGGCCTCTCCCAGCGCTCCGTGGGGAATGCAGCTGTGGAAATCCGGACTCGGGGAGCGGGCGGGAGGAGATTCCCTGTGCCGTGGCTGGAGGACTCCTTACATTGCGTTCGTGTCTCGTGATCTGTTCCCCGTTCCCGGGGTCGTGAACAGCACTCCCATCCCTGCTGTTCCGTACTCCTGGGATCGGGAAGAGCCACCCTGGTCCTGCTGTTCCCAATTCCCAGGGTCAGGAACAGCCCCCTGGCCCTGCAGAGCCTTTGTGGTGTGTGTGCCACCCCCC
>VZTD01002541.1:151282-175005 GCA_013397725.1 Rhagologus leucostigma
CGCCGCCGCCGCCATGCGCGCGGTCACGTGCGCGGTCACGGGACCCGGGGGCGCGCCCGGAACCGGCGGCGGGAGCGAGCGGGAGGATCCCGGAGGAGCATCCCGGAACCGCCCGGAGCATCCCCGAACCGGCCCGAGCCTCCCGCGGCCATGTCCAGCCCCGCCGCGCCCGGCCCCGCGCCATGGTGAGCCCCTTCCCCGCCCCGAGCCCCTTCCCCCGCTCGCCGCCTGCCACCCACGCGTGCCCGTGCCCCGGGAAGCACCTTCGGCCCTTTGCTGGTTGCTGTCCCCCGTCGCGGGTGAGGTCTGGAAGCCCCCGGGGCTCAGCAGCTCGGTGCCTGTGCGCGGGTCATTCCAGGGCCGTGGAGGGGCGGTCCGGGAGCGGATCCAGCCTCCCGCTCCTGGCCCCGCGGCAGCGCGGGTTCCTCGGTGCCTCCCTGGAGCCTCCTCCTGCCTTTGCTCCGGACCTGGGCTGTTCCTACGGCAGAACTCCCGCACGAAGCTCGTTCCGAGCTTGTGACGAGGTGCTGACTGACGGGACAGGACTAAAAGTGTTACTCAATACGTGCATCCGAGAAATTATGAGCAGAACGACATCACATCTTCAGAGGGACCCCTCTGTCTCCTGCTCCTCGGGGGCTCTTGGGTGCAGGCAGCACCCGGGAGCTGTTTGGGATGCACATGGGTAATGTTTCTCGATAATTATCCCGTGTGCTGAGGGTACATTATCTCACAAGTCCACATCTCTTTCGACGTGTGTGAGAGGTGGAGTTACAGCACCTATTTTAAACTCACGAAAGTGGCCAGATTTAGTCGTGGGGGACCTTTTTGGTGCTGCTTTTGGGTGTAAACTCGGTGTGATTGTGCAAGAACAATGTCTCTCCATTTGCAATAACCTTTTGCTGCTCTTTCTGAAGTAGTAGAAAGGAGAGGGAGAAGGGTAACAGTTTTCAAATACACAATCATTTCTGCCGATGTTTTTTAGGTGGAATTACTTTTTCCTTTATGATGGCTCAAAGGTGAAGGAGGAAGGGGATCCTACGAGTGCCGGGATCTGTTATTTTTACCCTTCCCAGGTAATGTCTGCTTTATTTCAGTACCTGTAAAAGGTGTTGTGGTTCTGGATCTGGGCGGGTCAGGCTTCCAGCTGATTTGGATTAATCCTTACTTAGCAGTGACAAAAGTTTTAAGAAATCCCAGTTATCAATTAGCTCCAGGTGGAGCAGGGCTGGGCTCCACCAGGCTCGGGGCACAGCAATGGGGTTACATTCTGCTCTCTCCCAGAGGAATGGGCCAGCACAGTCCAGGACTGTCCTGGTGATGTGAATAAACACACACGAGGGACGAAAGTTCCTCTCCAGAAGCCCCAGGCCCTTGTGCTGCCTGGAAAAAGCAATCCAATTATTTTTCTCCCAGAAATTTGCCTGTTTTACTGCGTTTGATTTACAGAATCCCAGAGTCGTTAAGGGTGGAATAGACACTTAAAATCAAGTCCAGCCATGAGCCCAGCACCCTGTTCACCACTAAACCATGTCCCCAAGTGCCACACCCACACGTTTTCTGAACGCTTCCAGGAATGGTGACTCCACCACCAGCCTGTGCCGATGCCTGACAACCCTTTCTGTAAATTGAGCTGAACTGATAATTAACTTTTATTGATACCTGAAAACAGCAGTCAGGTTTTTTTTCCGAGTTCTTTTAATGGGAAGTTAAAGCCTTTGCTCCCCGGCTCCCTGGCAGACCCTCCCGGAGCAGCAGGAGCTGCTGTGTGGGCAGATGGCCGGCGTTGTTCGCTGCCTCACCGAGATCTCCGGGGCCCCTCCCAGCATAGTCCGCCTCAGGAAGCTCAAGTTTGCTGTGGTGGTGGATGGAGACTTTCTGTGGGTGAGTTCAGGAGCTCTGGAGCAGTCACAGAGTGAAAACAGCCAGGGGCTGAAGGACTGGATCAAACAAAGAGGGTTTATTTTTCAGGGTGTGGGCTGCACCCGGGGAGAGCTGGGGAGGGACCTTGCAGTGGACAAATTTCCTTGCAAGCTGACTTAAATTCTGGTTTCTGGAGCCCACTGTGGCCTGGCAGTCACTTCAGCTTCCTGCAGAAAAACTTCATGTATCTCATTTGTGCACCCACACCCAAAAGGATTTCTTAAAATCTTCCTGACTGGAAACAGAATCCCAAAGTCCCAGACTGGTTTGGGTTGGAAGGGACCTTAAAACTCATCCAGTCCCACCCCCTGCCACGGGCAGGGACACCTTCCACTATCCCAGGTTGCTCCAAGCCCAACCTGGCCTTGGACACTTCCAGGGATAGGGCATAACAGGGTCCCATGTGCTGTAGTTTATAAGGTCACAGTCAGTGTTTGATAGTCTGATTTTTCTTTCCTTCTAGCCCTCAGCATCCCCAGAGCTTTGTCAGTGTCCACAGACATTTAGTATATAAAGAGCAGCGTGTGGCATTTGTGACAAAAGTGCCCCAAACCAACCACTGAGAACTGGGCTGAGGCCAGTCAGCCCCATTTAACTGGCGCTGCTGCTTCTGTTTCAGCCACTCAAAACCTAAATGGAGCATCACCATAATATAAACAATGAGTTAATTTGAATATTTTTCAAGTACTTAGTTTCAGGAAAATGTTCTTAGCTATTAAAGCACCAAGTTAGGTCATCTAACGTGGGCAGGGAGTGTGTCTGAAGCGCTGCATTTCTGATATTTATTTATCCTGTCTGTGCCAGGGCTCTTGTGTGGGTATGTTTGCATTTCCTTTTCCCGTGACTGTGATTCCGGGGGGTGTTTGCCTGCACAGAGTTGCCTGTCCTTGTGTGAGAGCGATGAGAGTTGTTCTCACCTGCCGCGCCCGAGTTCTGTCGGGGAACGTTCTCCATCCCTCGCTGTGTCTGCTGCAGGTGCTGGGCTGTGCCGTGGAGCTGCCTGACGTGAGCTGCCGGCGGCTCCTGGAGCAGCTCATCGGCCTCTTCACCTTCTACCAGGGCCCTGTGCGTGGTGCATACACGGTAACGAGGGACTGGGGACATGGGGACGTGCTAACGAGGGACTGGGGACATGGGGATGTGGTAACGAGGGACTGAGGACATGGGGATGCAGTAACGAGGGACTGGGGACATGGGGACACGGTAACGAGGGACATGGGGATGCGGTAACGAGGGACTGGGGACACGGTAACGAGGGACTGGGGACATGGGGACACGGTAACGAGGGACCCAGTAACGATGGACTGGGGACGCGGTGACTTTTGGGGAGATTTAAACACTTCCCGTGGTGTCCCAGCTCTGCAGTGATCCCTTGTGTTGCCCTCCTGCTAGCAAGGGTCACGCATCCAAGAAGTGGGACCTGGAAAAGTGAGCAGGTTGTTCCCCCCCCGCATTGCTCCGAGGTCCTGTGGGGCTCTGCTAAACCTTTCCCAGGTGTTCACTCCAAACAGTTTCCCCTCAGGATTTCAGGATTGTCTCCCACCTTATCCTGACCTTATCCTGGCGGGCCCTGTCCCACGTGGATTGCATGTCCCATCCCGAGTGCGTGGACACTGTGCAGTGACAGTGTGGGGGTTTTTGTCACCCACAGGCGTTTTCCCAAGAGGAGCTGAGCAGGGAGTGGGACAGGTACATTGAACACATCCAAAAAAACACCAGTGACCTCCACAGGATTTTCAATTCTCTCTGGCATCTGGACAAAACCAAGGTAAGAGCCTGTCCTCTGCAGTGCCTCTCTCTAGAGCTGCCCCAGTGCCACTGTGTTTGTTTATTTGCTGCTTTGAGGTTTCCCAGCATTCTGAGGCCTCACTGCCCTGCTTCTCCCTGCCCAGGTGGATCCCCTGCTTTTGCTGAAGGCAGCTCTGATCCTGCAGACGTGCCAGCGCTCTCCCCATGTCCTGGCAGGCTGCATCCTCTACAAAGGCTTGTGAGTAACCAGGTGTTCCCTGAAGGGTTAAATCCGCCCCTTTCCAGGGCTGGGATCCTGGAGTGCATCCAGGGAGCAGAGTGAGGGCTCGAGGGCTGCTCTTGGTTATTGGCAGGAACATCAGAGCTTCAGGCCAGGCAGTCCCTGTCTGTCTCTGTGTCACCAAGTGTGAGGGGTTCATGGAGTCATGGGATCATGGAATGGCTTGGATTGGAAGGGATCTTAAATCCCATCCTATTCCCCCCCCTGCCATGGGCAGGGACACCTTCCACCAGCCCCGGTTGCTCCAAGCCCTGTCCAACCTGCCCTTGGACACTTCAGGGATGGGGCAGCCACAGCTGCTCTGGGCAGCCTGAGCCAGGGCCTCATCCCCCTCACAGGGAAGAATTCCTTCCTAATATCCCATCTATCCCTGCCCTCTGGCAGTTTGAATCCATTGTCCCCTGTCCTGTCACTCCAGGCCCTTGTAAACAGTCTCTCCAAGGTCATCTGTGCTCATCAGCAGGAAGGAGTTCAAGACTTGGGTTTTAGTAGAAATCTGCTGGTTTTGATACTCAGCAGGATGTGAAGGCTGAACTTCCAAGGCTTTTTAGGGAGAAGTCCCAAAGCAAAGGGAGATGTGTGGATGTTGTGCTTTCCCAGCAGTGTTCCCTCTGCAGATCAGTGCAGGTGTGTCCGTGTGTCCATGGGTTTGTCTGACCTGCTGGCCAGGACCACTCTCTGTACTCACAGGCAGTGCACAGGGGGATGAGCCAGGACTCCCCGTGAGAAATTCCAGCTTCTTTCAATCCGAGATGGCTGAATGACTTCAAGGAAAGCCTCCAAGGTGGCCTTGAAAGACAGGAGGTGGGGAATTCTGAGAATTCCTTGGCAGGAGCACTCAAGTGCCATTTTTCTTTGGTGTGAACTGTTCCAGTGACACCTTTTGTGAACACTGGAAAAAACCACAAGGGGAGCATCTGCCAGGGAGTGACCTCATAGCTGCAGGCAGGACACTGGAGTGAGTCACTGCAGCACCTGAGAGCTGGACATTTGACTTGAGGAGGGGCTTGGGACCTTTGTCCTGCACCAGAGTGTGTCACCTTGTGTCTCTGGTCTGTCTGGGAGAGATATTTTGTCACCAAATGTCATCAGAGTTCTCTGAACGGGTGATCTTTAAGTTCCCTCTCAAGCCAAACCATTCTGTGATTGTCTGACTTTGCTTTGTCCTTTCAGGATTGTGAGCACCCAGCTGCCACCTCCACTCACTGCCAAAGTTCTCCTGCAGGGCAGCGAGTCCCCAGGCCAGGTATGGTACTAAACACGTTCCCTGCGAGCAGATTCCTGTAAGGATGTGGTGTGGGAGCTCTTGTCACACAGATCTGACGTGTGTCACCACTAGGAAGGACAAATATTGATGCTGATGCTGAAAGCTTTTATTAGTTACGATTGAAAGAGGTTCCAAGACTTCTGCACTAGGAATTTGCCTTTTTTTTTTTTTTCAGCCTTCAACTTACTGAATTCATGAGTTCTCATTTATGTGATGTTTTAAATTGGCTTTTTACACAAGTTTAGGTATTTGGTGGAAAATCTACCAAATGAGTGTCTGAAAGGGACAAATAGCGGTTTTCATTTGCTTTAAAACTTGTCAAAAGCTATTACTGATGTGATCAAGATCTTCAATAAAAAAGCCATCAATATGCAGACATGAAGGCAGCCTTTGCTGTTCTTCTGCTTGAATCAAGGGAGTTTCTGTGCCCTGAGCAGGTGGTGATGATAAGTTTGGGCTCTGTCCTGACTTTCAGGTGGTTTTTGGTTCTTGGAAAGGTCCCCTTGGCTTCAAGGGCTCCCTAAGGACCAAACCCCTTCCCAGCACCACCAATCAGCCACGGTGTTTGCTGGGGTGGTGGTGTGAGGTCTGCCGAGGCTTTGGGGGGCTGGGGAGGGTGGTAGAGGTGTCCTGGTGTCCTGATCCATCCACGGAACTGATTCTTGGCTTTTGTTGCAGAGCGAGCCTGGAGCTGAGGAGCCGCAGGAGCCTGGTGAGCATCCAGCTGCATCCTATGGGCTGCCTTCCCTGCATGGGAGCACGAGCTGGTTCTCTGGGATTCACATCCGAGCTGTGCTGCGTGCTGGAGTATATCCAGAATATCCCAGAGGGTGTTGCTGCCACCAGTCAGCCTGTGCTGTGTGATCAGAACCAGCTCCTTCTGTTGGGTTTGCTCTTTTGGGTTTTATTCCAGTTCTGCAGATTCCCAGCCATGCCTGCCTGAATTCCAGTCCCCCACATGGCCACGTGGCCACTGCCAGGCCCTGACAACAGATGGCTGGTGCTTGCAGTCCAAACCTCCGGCCATCCCTTCTCAGCATCAGTGTGGGGATGATCTGCCAGGATGGAAACACTGAGGGGAAATTTAACTGTGTCAGGCGTGAAGGGTATGAGCAGGATGGGAAAAAAGGCTGCCTAGCTCAGTTGGGATGCAGGATCATGGCAGGCCTGCAGCTCCTGCAGAAGCCTTTGGGCTGATGAGGTTTGGTTTGTGTTTTTAAGCTGGGACATGTTCGTTGAGTCCTCAACCCTCCCCTGCTCTTGCAGAGTCTCTGCTGCCGCCGGGCGTCCGCATCATCCCGGTGTTCCTCACAGGAGAGGAAGTCTCCGTGCTGCGGGACTTCCCAGTGGAGTGGATGGCCAGGTAGGCAGCCAGCCTGACCCGGAGGCAGGATTCGCAGCAGGAGCTCGCACGAGGCGCCGTGTCCCTGTTGCCGCTGTCGCTGTTTCCCCTGAGCTGACTCAGGCCCTGTCACTGCCTGCTGGAGCTGCCTGAGGCCCCTCAGGCTGGGCAGAATTCCTGTGTCCATATCCCTGCTGTGAGCAGCCTGGAGCAGAGCTGCTTCCCCAGACCAGCTGGGATCTGTTGTCCCTCAGCTCCAGCTTTGTGGACAAGGGAATCTAACCTGCAGGGTAAGATTCCCAGGCTTTTCACCTGTGTTAGACCTCGGCCCACCCTTTTCCCAGGTCTCTTTGTAGCAGGGGATGGATCAGCCATCGATCAGTGCCAGGAGCCAGTGGGGTTATCAGCTGTGGGATAGATAACTCCACACAGATCCTGTCCAGTGTTTAATCCATTTTTCATCTCCCGCCAGGTCACCCCTGTCCCCAGCAGGCCCCAGAGGAGAGGAGAGTGCTCTCTGCTCCCAGGCAGTTCCAGAACCAACAGGAGCTCATGAAAACCAAGCCCAGGATGGAATCTCTGTGCAGGGGTCCCACAAGGAGGCTTCAGGCACGGCTGCCCCGGGAGATGCTGTGCATTTGGGCAGCCTTGCAAGTCCTCTGACGGACTTCCCTGGAATGGGAGGTGGCACAAGGAGTTCTCCAGCTGCAGACCTGAATGGAGCAGACAGTGAAAGCTCAGAGTTCAGCAGGAAAACATCCTTCCCCTCAGAGAGAGACACAGAGCAGCTCCCAAGCCCTTCCTCACTCCAGACTCAATGTGCTTGGACTACAGGTCCCTACCTGGAAGGCTTTTCCTTTCCCAACCCTTACTCCTGGGAGCAGGAGAGCCAGGACAAGAGGGGATCCCCTGCGGACTCCGATGTTGGTCACTGTGCTTCCCAAAATTCCCATTCGGTCAGCCACAGTCCGGCTGTTCCCTCTCCTGCCCGGGAGCTGAGCAGAAGGAAATCCGGTGATCAGGACAAGCCGTGGGCTGTGAGCCAGGACCGTGTGTCTGCAGGAGGTCACAGCACAGCTGGTGACCACGTGTGGGGCTTGGGCTGTCCAGGCCCTGCTGGACACCCACAGCTCTGGAGCGGGAGGCAGCTGCCGGTCCCAGGGGCTCAGGAGGCTCTGCCCAGTGACTCTGCAGGGGACAGGCCCTGTCCCAGCAGCGGGGAGGGCAGCTGGGCCAGGCTGGGAGGCAGAGGGGGCGAGCCAGCTCAGCTGAGCCTCTACGTTCACTGCATCCAGGGGCTGGTGCTGTCGCTGCTGGCTGAAGAGCAGCTCCGCCGGGACCGCGGCGCCGTGGAGGACGTGGTGAGTTGGAAAGCTCTGCCCCACTGCAGCTGCACTGGCAGGGGGGACACGGGGGTCACGGCTGAGGAGGGAGCGCTGGAATCGTGCTCTCCATCCCTCCATCACCTGCTCCGAGCTGTGCCAGCGAAGCTCTGGGCTCGGCAGCCGCTGCTGCGTGGGAGCTGTCAGAGCACGAGCGGAGCAGGGACAGCCACGTCTCGCAGGCAGCTCCCGGTGCTGCTGTTGTCTGGCAGTGCCGGCACCGGAGCAGAGCGTGTGGGCGTGACAGACACCCGCGGGCTGCCAAGGGCCTGCGCCAGAGCTGGGATTCGCTGGGGGATCCCCGGCAGCTCGGCGCTTTTTGGGCAGTGAGGTCGGTTCTGTGAAACCCCCGCTCTGCACGTCACAGCCTCTCCCTCGGGGAGCACCGCAGACCGGGCTGGCAGCAGGTCCCAGAGGGGTTCCTCCAAGCTGCTCCCTGGGGCTGGAGAGAGGGATGCCATGTGGGCACTGCACCAGGGCAATCCCAAATTTCCCTGCAGTGGGGTTTGGGTGCCTGGGCTCCCCTGTGAGCAGAGCTGACGGGGCTGTGGGGGCAGGATGTGCCGGCCCCCCATCTTACCCGGGAAGCATCAGCTGCAGAGCTGCTGCCTGGCCTCTGCCTCCCCACCAGGAGCTGAGTCAAAGCTGCAGAGCCCTGTTTGATATGCCAGTTGCCATAGGAACAACCTAATTTCCTTTACCCAGCCAGACTGGAAGGTGCAGGGAAGCTCAGACTAATGCAGAGCCTCGAGGTTGCTCCTTCGCCTCGGAGCTGTGGGACGCCTGGGAGCTGGGGAATGTCTGCTCTGCACGGGAGGGCTGATGTGCCTGGGGAGGGATTGCTGCCAAATCAGCTGAGCCAGGAGGTGCAGCTGGGGCCCTTTGCACCAGACATGGCACTTTGTCCCCTTTCTGCTCGTCTGGAACAGCAGGGAGGACACAGGCAGGTGGGAATTGCCACGCTGGAGAGCGGAATCTCTATTGCACAGGGATTGCACAGTCCATTGTCCTTCGTGTCTTGCCCTGGGGCTGACATTCAGGTTCCTCTCACTCCGTTCAGGTTCCTCTTTTCCCGAACATCCTGCTCCTTCCATCTCACGTCCCCTTGGTTCGGATCTCACCAAAACTGCGCTGTCACACAGCTTGGATTTTGGCTGTGACTGGGCTCTTGTGCTGCACCCTCCCCTGGGTGTGGGTGTGTTATCCCCTAGGAGAGGTGCCCTGCAGGTCCCATTGTCCCAGGAGGAAGAGCAGTGTCCGAGGACGTGCAGCTGGGCTCTGCTGCTGGTGGATTCGAGGCACAGCCTCGGCTTGTCTGTGCCTTTGTTTATCTGTAGATTAAAAATGACCCTCAGCTCTCACGGATGTCCAAGCTGAGTTATAATTAATGTTTTTTTTGAATGCTTTGAGGCCCCCAAATGACACCAAAGAAGGGTAAAATATGCTACTTGTGCAGCTGCGAACCTCTGGGAGGGCGGCTTTCATCCCAGACTTTCCCTGTGGAGTGGGAGGCTCTCGGCCTCGCCTCCTGCTGCTCTTTAGGTCTTATCCCTCCATTTCACTGCACAGAAGGGAAAATCTGCTCTGTGACAGGGGTCAAGGGTAGGCCAGGCACCGCCGTCCTGCTGAACAAAGACTTGATCCTCTCCACAGTGGGGAAAAGCGCATTGGCAGGATGAGGATTATGGAGTTAATCTTCCCAAGAGTGGTGGAGGAGCCCTGCCTGTGCCCAGGGAGCCCCAGCATGATCAGGGCCTCTGGGCTACTCGAAATCCATCCAGAACAGCAGCTTGGCGTTCATTCAGTGCATTGTTGTGTGTGTTTGTACTACCCGGTGCAAGCAGAGGGATGTCCCTTGCTGGGGCTGTAAATCACGTGAAATGAGCCCTGGAGAGTAATGGTTGATGGTAAATTAATGGAGCCTTGCATTTTCCTGTAATTAGTAGCATCAGGTGGCTGAACGGCTGATTTTCAGGTTGGAGGGCCCTTTTCTGAGTTGTAGAATCCCAGGCTGGTTTGGGTTGGGAGGGACCTTAAAGCCCATCCCGTTCCAACCCCTGCCACGGGCAGGGACAGCTCCCACTGATTGCTCAGAGCTCCAGCACTGCTGTGGGAGCCTGGACAGCAGAGCGAGGAAGGGTCCGGTCCCTCTGTCACCTGAATTCCCTCCAGCACCTCTGTGAAGCCCAGGTGAGGCTCTGAGCTCTGCCTTTCCTTCCACCTGCAGTACCACAGCAGCCTGGCCTCCCTAAACGGCCTCGAGGTTCACCTGAGGGAGACTCTGCCCAAGGACTCCTCGGCCTCAGCCAGGACAAACTACAGCTTCACACACTATGACTGTGTCCAGAACGTCCTCACGGGTGAGCCTTCGTCTTCTGGGGCTGCAGGAGGGAACGCTGAGGAGAATGGGGTTTAAGGGAACCTTTTCTCATGCCTCACGCACCTTCTCAGGAGCACTTCTCACCAGAGCTCCCACCACAGAGCCAGGATCAAAGGCCTTGTTGAGCAAGCTTTGTCTGTTGGGATTGAGGGTGTCCCCAGCCTGTTCTGCAGGCGTTCAGGGTCTGTGGCGAGCTCCAGAGCCTTTTCCTGCTCAGTGAACGGGGGCACACTGCAGAGTGGGTTTTTAACACCCCCTTTCTCCTGTCGTGCAGCCAACCTGCCCCACACCCCCGGGCCGCTGGACCGGCACTTCCTGAGGGCGGCCACGCTCATCCACTCTGACTTCAGCCAGCTCCCCACGGCCTCAGAAGTGATCATCAGGTAAGGGCTGCTCACAGCTCTCCTGTCCTAGGCACAGGGATGCTCACAGAAGGGCAGAACCCCTTTCCAAGGCTGGGTGGGATTCAACACAGGTTGTGACCACACCCAAGGACCAGTCACGACGCTTTATTCCCTAAGTGTGTTTTGACTCGTGAGTCCCTTCGTGTTCTGCCTGGATGCTGAGAGGTTGCAGTGGCACCAGGAGAGTGGATTGAGGGCACAGCTGAGCGGTGCCATGGCTTGGATTAAGATGTAACACTCACACATTGCCAGCTCCTGGCACCATAAGGTTCTAAGACGCAGTGTTAAATTTAGCTGTTCCTAATAAATTTGTGTCTCGGCAGGGAGCCAAAGGCGCCCAGAATTGGCAACCTAGATATTGTTTTCTTGCACGGCTTGTTGGGTTGGAAACACGCTGCGATGTGCATGGCAAACTCAATTGTGATGTGCCAGGCGGGATGGTCTTATCACAGCCAGAGCCCTTCCCGAAATCCAGAGCTTTTCCTGACATCCAGAGCCCTTCTCAACAGCCAGATCCCTTCCCCAGGCCATGGCTGAAGTGGACACCCCTTTCCTCAGCTGAGCTGGGAGTGCACAGATCCCACCCACCTGGTCCTGCTTGTTTGTCCAAAACATGATGAAATGAAGATGCTCCTGGGAATTACACGGTTTCGCTGCTCTGGCACCACTTGCCAAGGGAATGTGAATCACACACTCCAGTGCTGGAGAACTCCTTGTTTAGCATGAGCTTCGCTGGCTCCTTAAATCCAATCCTAAACTGGCTAAGCTGGCGTGTTCCCTGTTACCCCGAAAAAAGCAACTCCATGTGTGAATCAGCCTGAGTAACAAGATGACTAAAACTGCTTTCTTTTATGGGGAGTTGTCACAGAAGGGTGTCAGCAAACAGCAGTTGCTGCTTTCCTCCTTCGAGGAGGAATCCAGGGTCCTTGGCTTTGCTCCCTGCCAGCCCTCCTGCAGGGAATACTCTGGGAGGGGGGATTCTTAGTCTTAGTTAGTGCTTTTAATCACAGCTTTGGTGGTGACTGAATCTGACTCTTACCTGAGTTTCATCACACCTGTGACTGAACACATGGTTCCTGCTGCGGGGTGCTGTGCTGGGATTTGGTTGTGGCCAGCAGCAGTGGGAGAGGAGGAATGTCGGGCAGGAGGAGTGTTCCAGGCTCATGCTGTCCTGGGCTGGGCTGGCAGCAGGGAGAATCCTTGGAGCACGGCCACACACAGAATCCCAGAAGCATGAAGTTTGGAAAAGCCCTCTCAGACCGTTGTGTCCAACTTGTGACCAATCCCCACCTTGTCAGCATTCCAGAGCACTGAGTTGGACTAGGTCACAGGTTGGACTCGATGGTCTTGGAGATCTTTTCCCAAACTAAATGATTTTGTGATATCTCACTTCCCTTTTAGGATGCCAGGCTCCTTTAGAAGGAGGGTCTGGTTCCCTGTGGCCTTCAGGGGTTTGGTACCTGTTCGGCTCCATATTCCCGTGCTGAGACACACCTGGAAGTCCCTCTCAGTAACTGGGAGCCCAGTGCCCAGCTGTGAATCTCGCCCAAAGCTGCCAATCTGACCCTGCCTTTCCCTGCCCCTCCAGGAACGCCTCCACAGCCGTGTACGCCTGCCGGAATCCCGTCCAGGAGACCTACTTCCAGCAGCTGGGAGCTCCACTCCGCAACTCGGGCGTCCCCAACCCGCACGACAGCGCCTTCAGCCTGCCCAGCAAGGCCAAGCAGAAGCTGCTGAAGCACGGGGTGAACCTGCTGTGAGCTGCTGTGCTCGGACAACGGCTCAGCCCTGCGGAATGTTCATCTCCAGTAAGGAAAATCTCAGCCTTTTATCCCGACGGGGGCAGGAGGCCCTGCCCTGCCTCTGTGGGGTCTCCAGCCTGCCTGGCCCTGAGGAAGGGATGCTCCTTACCCTGTCCCGCAGCACGTTTTGGGCCAGTGCTGGTGTCACTGACAGCATTTACCAAAGACTGAGGACAGAATGCAGCGTCTTGGGGCGCTTCGTTTACATGGACTTCACGGGGACTCCCTTGGAGCTCTGCAGACTCCCCACGTGCCTTGATCTGAGGTAAAGCCTCACCTTGCTCTGAGTTCACAGCCCCCGGGCAGTGCTGGCTTTATTTATATCCTTTAATCCATGGGAATGATCCTGCCGTGACGTAGTGCCTTACCTTGGTTAGCAGTGCCTGCCTGTTCTCCCATGGGAGCAGAACAAGAGCTGCAGAGCTCACAATCCCCCCTTGGGTGCTCCCAGGAGGTTTTTATGCCATAGGTGACTCTCAAGGGATGTCCCTATCCCTCCACACCTCCCTGGTCAGTGATGGTCCAGCCCAGCCCTGCCCTCCTTGTGCCCACCTGGACGTGCAGCCTCACGGGGGCTGGGTGATGATGGTGCTGCGAGTGTCCCTCGACCTTGTGCTCCCTGCCTCCTGCTGCAGGACCTCATTTCTCTGCTCCTACTGCTCCGTTTGCCCACACTCTGCACACCCCGAAGATGCCCCTTAGCTGATGGGACCAAAGAGATTTTGTAGCCCTTCAGCAGCTGTTCCCTTTCTGCTCTGAAAGTGTCCCCAGTCAGTGGTGGCCGGGGGAGCCCGTGGTGGTGGCTATTTAGACTGAGAGATGGATACCTGTGTTTGGCTGGGCTTGGAACCTGCTGCTGGTGCAGATGCACCCCCAGTCTGACTGTGGAAATAAAGGAGTCTCCAAGGCTCGTCCCAGCACTGTGTCAGCAGCCAGAGTCACGTTGTTGTCATGTTTGTGGTTCCTGGTGTGATGGGCTGGGCTGTGGGAGCCGTTCCCCCTTTAGCTCCGTGCCAAGGGTGGTTCCTGCAGTGCTGGGGTTGAACAGGCAGAGCCTGTTGGTCCAATTGTTCCTGCACAGCAGCTGCTTGGAAGCTTCCTGAGGGACAGATGTGTGAGTGGTGTCACCAAGAGACGGTGAGCAGAGACACGAACGTGGTGAGGTGCCGAGCAGGCTCGTGCCAGCATCGTGGCTAGGCACAGAAGGTCACCACTGCCACAGCTTCTGGTCCCACTCCAGCACAGACAGTTCCCAGGGTCACTCTGCCATCCCAGGGCTGCTCCACAGACATCGCAGGGAATTTCAGAGGACGAGCCAGCTGCTTGCTCAGGGGTGGCTGGGCACAAATGCCACCCGGCTGCCAGCCCTGGCAGCTGAGGAGGTGCTTCAGCAGGAGCAGAGTCGTGTGGCACTGCTCCCATCCTGGGCATGGAAGGACTGTCGGGAGCCTGTTGGCAGCGTAGGAGTGAAAACTCCCTGGGAAGCCTGAGCTGGAGCCACCTTGGTGACCTCCTGCCTCGGTGACATCCGTGTGGAAGATGGCACAAGGTAAGGTGCTGCTTCCCTGGTGACCTCCCTGCACACTCCCACAGGGTGATGGACAAACTGCTCTGGTTCTGGAGGGAGCACAGGGAGGCATTGCCGGGTGGGAGAAGGCGGGAGGGATGAGGGTTGTGTGCTCTGGGCTGCCTGCCCAGCTGAGCCGAGTCACCCCTCTGGGAGATGCTGATCTGCCCGTCCCCTCGGTGCCCTCAGCAGATCTGGCTTCCCTCTGTGATTCCCGGGAGAGGAAGCCTTGGAGCACCAGGAGCAGCTCCAGCCTGCTCTGCTCCCCGGGGAGATCCGCCTGGAACCTGCCTGGGCGCTTGGGAAGCGGTTGTGTGCTCTGGCAAGAAACAGGGAGAAGTGGAAGGAAAAGCCTGAGAGGGACAGGAGGGAGATTTGGCACAGCAGCAAAGCACAAACGGGATGGATGCTCCTGCCTGCTGCCGTCAGGGATCTTCCGCTGCAATCTGCTGAGCCGTCTGCCGGCCGGGAACAGCTGGGCTGGCTCTGCTCCTTCAGCTGCTCGGGCTGCATCTGCCCACCCAGCCCGTGCCTGCCCACCCAGCCCACGCCTGCCCTGTGCTGGTCAGGAGGGAACAGCACACAGCTCCCGGCCCGTGGGGTGATGGCTGTGCTGGAGAGGATGGTTGAAAACGGGGCATTTTGAGCATCAGGGGATGAGGAGCAGCTGAGCTCTTCCAGGGGGGCTCGTGAGGAAAGATTCCTGCCCTGCCAAGCTGGCTCTGTGCTTGAGGGGGTCAGGCACTGATTTTCAGGCAGTTGGGTGGGATTTGAGCAGCACCCTCTGCCCTGGAGCTGCTCCTGGGAAGCTGCTGCCTTTGATGCGTCAGTGCAGGCAGCTGGAAGCAATTCCCGAAATGGTTTGTTTGTGGATGCTCTGGCAAGGCTGATGGCTTCTGTGGGGCCCAGGGAGCTTCAGGCTTGCAGCTGCTCCTGGGGATGGCCGGGGACAGTCTCTGCTGCCCTGGGCCAGGCAGTGGGACTGGAACCCACAGCTGTGCCCACACCGATGGGCTGCGGGAGATCCCTGTGCTCCTTGGCAGCCTGGGCTCCGCTGACATCACAGAATCCCAGAATGGTTTGGGTTGGAAAGGACCTCGAATATCCATTTCCAAGTCCCTGCCACGGGCAGGATTCACCCATTAGACCAGGTTGCTCAGGGCCCCATCCAGCCTGGCCCAATCCAGGCCTGGGAGGCTGTGACTGGTCAGGACAAGAGTTTCCATGGGTTGGGTATTTTAGAGCACTGCCCTCACTCACTGTGTCGCTGGCAAACAGGCCCGTGCCCCCTCCCACCCTGCAGCTCCTGCTCTTTCCAGGCCCCTTCTCCCCACCAGCAGCCAGATAAGCAGGACCCAACCCCTTGGTGTTTGCGTGACCCCGGCCTAGTTAGAGCAGCAGGCGAAGCCCATTCTGTTTTCAGCACAACTGTTTATTGATAATCTTTGCTTATCCACTGTATGAATGTTACCAACCTTCGGACAGAGCCAGCCTGCTTCCCCAGGGCCTGTGTCCAGGTAGCCAATGCGTGTAGAAATCATGCACTTCAGGTAGTCTGTAACAAGACGGGTGTAAAAAATATCTCAGATGTATTTGAAATCTCTGCCTCATCTTGCAATCGAATCACTGAAAAGTCTGTAAAGAAGTTGTTGGGGGGACAAGGCTGGTCCGTCCCGGGCAGGGCACGGAGGCAAAGGGTCCCCAGCCAGAGCTGTGAGCATCCACCACACACTGTGCTTTGGGGGGGTGTTATAAACCAGCCCCCAGACCCCAAACAGACCCTGGTGCTGGGGGACTTCAGGAAAAGCGTGGTGGTCCCTGGGTGGGCAGGACCCCAGGGTGGGGGCTCATTGTTCAGGCTGCAGAATTAACTCCCCTTGGGAACCTCTCCTGTGGTGTCAGGTCCGTGGGAGCTGCCGCTGCGTGTGCCTGCCCTGGCTGGAGGAAAGGAGAAGATGGAGCAGCAGAAGGAATGGTGACCTCCTTTCTTCCTACGGACAGATAAAACCCCCATTCTCTGTTCCCAAACAGCATCCCTGCCCCTGCAGGGCTCCCCAGCTGGAGCTGGGAAAACTGAGGGTTGCAGGTAGAGCAAGGAAGGGATTTGGGCAACTGCTAACGCCCTTGGTCAGACTGAAGAGCACAACTGTGTGTGCTGTTCCCTCAGCAGGGTGGAGGTCGGGGTTCCTGCCTTGCAGGGCTGACAGTGGACTCTGCTCCCTGCCTGGGTGACAAAAGAGGTTTTGGAGGTCTGGGGAGCCCCAGCTGGCACATGGAGAAGGAAGCAGGAGCCCCAGGAGGGCTCTTTGTGGGCAGAGCTGTGCCCTGCCCGCCCCATCAGACTCAGCCTGGGGGGGTCACAGTGCCCAAGGCAGCCCCCAGTGTCCGTCTGTCCGTCCATCCAGAACCGCAGCCGGGCAGGGCAGGCTGGTTGGCTGTTATGGGGGGTGTCTGTGTGTGTGTGTGTGTGTGTTGTTTCTTTGATGACCACGAGAAAAATTTTACATTACATTCAAACGAACACCCTTGGGTTTGTTACTCTACTTCTGAACACCGCAAAACACAGCAGCAACAGAACACGAAGGAGCAGGGGGGCAGCGAGCCCCGGCGGGGCCGAGGCGCCGGCGCTTGGAAAAAAATCCCTGAAGCCAACGATGGAGGAAGGAGATGGGCGCGGATACACGTCACAGTTTCCATTTACAAGACCCCCGGCAGGGAGCACCGAGGCCGTGTGCCGGAACAGGCCCCGGCCGAGCTGCCCTGAACCCACCAGGCCGGGCAGCGCCGTCATCGTCCCGGCGCGAAGATGAAGTCGAGGGCTTGGCGCTCGGCCGCGGCCACGTTGGGGTGCCACAGGTCTACCATGAACACCACACGAGGACCCTCCTCCGGGGCACCTGGGGGGACGGAAGAGCAGGGTGAGGGCGGGGAGGCACCTCCCCAGTGCAACCCCAGTAAACAGCTCCTTACTGGGAACTCAGGGACACGGGGTAGGCTCCTCCCTGCCAGGGCTGCTTTTGGGCATCTGGAGGATTCCTGAGGCAGGGCCTCCTTGCAGCTGCATCCTGGATCTGTGCAGGGAGTGGCTGCTGCGCCACTCCAGCCTTCCTGGCCCTGCACGGAGCTGTGCTTCCCAATCCCACAGCGGGCTTGATGTGGAAGCAACAGCTTTTGTTCTCCCACTCTCTCCGCACGCTCCCCTGTGTAGAAAACAGCTCTGCCTGATGCTTTCATGCCATGGGCGACTAATGCCGGTTAATCCGGGAGAGCTGGAGCGGAACAGCCTCCGTCAGCGGTGGAGGGAGGAACAATCCAGCGGGCGTGAGGCTGTTCCCCGGCGTGGGAGACAAAGGCACCGCCGGCACGTCAGCACCGAGCTGCAACAGGGCCAGAGGAGGCCGGGGCCGTGGCATCGCAGCCGGAGCTGCCCCGCAGAGCTCGGCAATGAAGGAAGCTTCCCAAGCTGGCTGCTGTGGCGGGGAGAGGGTCAGCAGGCCCTGTGCCGGGCTGGCGGTGCTGTGACAGCACCGCGAGCAAGTCAGGGTGGGAGCAGGCCACGGGCAGGCTGAGGGGGCTCCAGGGCTCTGCCGGGAAAGGGGGGCTGGGATGGTCCAGCACCCTGAGGCAGCGGGAGCGTTCTCCGAGGACGGGGCTGCTCCCACCTGCGGCAGGCCGGGGCAGCAGGGCCACAGGGGCTCCAGCCCTGCTGGGGCAGGAGAAGGGACTGAGCGTGGGTGCCCTCCCGCTCCTCCCCGGTCCCCAGCAGCAGAAGGGACACCCCGAGGCCCCACACGCTGAACTCACCTTCGTGGAACGCCGTGTGCAGGAAGGAGTCGTCGAAGAGCAGGCACCGGCCCTCAGCCCAGCACTGGGGCTCGCCCCCCACCACCAGTTCGCAGTTGCTGGGCGTCTTCAGACCTTCAGGCACAAAGAGAGAGGACAGGGAGGGTCAGGCCGTGCCGAGTTCCCTGTGGTAGGGCAGCAGGGAGCAAAGACTGAGCTCCGTGTGAGCCCCACGCTGCCGCTGAGGGGCTGCTCTCCTGCAGGGAGTGACCTGAACCCCAAGCCTGGAGCAGCTCAGCCCCTGCCCGCTCCCTGTCCGCTCCCCCCTGCCCTCTCACTGTCCCCAGTGAGCTCAGCACCGCAGGCACTCACTTTCACATGTGGAACAGCTCCCCAGTCCCCAGAGCCCATGGCCCTGAGGTGTGCACAGGGAGCCAGGCTCCTGGGACGTTTTCCAACTTCAGGACCAAAGGCAGATCCTGCCCGCTCCTTCCTCCAGCCCTGCAGCGATGACCCTGCCCCAGACAAGGCTGGGGGAGCAGGAATTGCACCAGGGCTGGAAAATGGGTTCGACTGTGGCTCTGCCACAAGCTCCCCATGGACCTGCCCCGTCCCTTGGTCCCCACCTGAGGTGCTGCCTCAGGGTGCTGCCTCAAGCAGCGGGTGGGGGCTGCAAGGACAGAAATCCAGGGGGGTCACAAAACCCTCAGAGAGAAGCAGCTCTGTGAGGGCCACATGAAGGACAATCATAGAAATAAAATGGGTCTTTTCTTAAAATACCAGCACAAGCCAAGGCAGTTTGACAGGGGTTGATCCCATCACCTCCTGCACCAGGACTGTCACCCCCCGCAGTCCTGGGGACGCTGGAGCTGCTGCAGAGCCATCCTGCCCCAGGGATGCGGCCGTGGCGGAGAAAGGGGTCAGGGCTCACGTGGCTCCCGAGCGGTAACGATGCAGCAAACGAGCAGGACGGATCCAAGAGCGATGCCAAACCCAGCGAGCGCAGCAGGGACTCCCAGCTGCCCGGCAAAGCTGGGACTACAAAGCTGCTGTTTCAAAGGCTGCAGAACCCAAAGCCATTTCCCTGCACAACAGCCTCAGCTGGAGACGCTGGAACAGGGAAGCTGAGCTGCTGGGGGATGCGGGGAGGGAGCAGCCAGCAGCCTGCAGCCCTTCCATGCCGCCCGCGCCCTCGGGATGCTGCCCTGGCCCGTGGATGCTGCCTGTGCCTGGAGTAAATCCTCGTGAGTGGCTCGCCCCACGGATGGCTGTGCTGGCTTTGCAGATCTAGATGCCTGAAAGGGCAGGTTGTGTCTTAAACACATCCATGCCCTGGGCACAGCAAGAGCTGCATTCCCAGCACCAAGGTGGGAGTGCCAGCGTGCCCCCGGCCCAGTGCAGAGTCCCAGCAGAAGGACAAGCACATGACCCGCGTCGCTCCTCTGCCCAGGGCATGTGTGCTCCAGGTGTGCTCACCTGAGCCAGCCTGGACGTCACCGGTTCCTCCCAGGAACCTCTCCCAGCCCCTCACGAGGGGAGCACCTTCCCCAGCGCCCCAGAGAGAGGGGTCAGTGACAGGCAAGGGCAGGTCCCAGCTGCCCAGCAGCTCCTGGGATCAGCTCTGAAGCCAATTCCCGTTCCAAACAAATGGCCAGCACTGCCTGGGTGTGTTTACCCGAGCTGTTGGCTGAACAGGCGCGGTTGGTGTTTGCCAGCCGGGCCCGTGCGGTGCCTCCCCCGGCACGGTCGGTGCTGTGCCAGCCCGGCCATCTGTGCCGCGTGGGCTCTCCCCGTCCCTGCCCGCCGAGCGGGGAGCACTGTGCCACCAACCCAGCGCCCGACCCACCGCAGGGGACACCCCAGGACCCCCCGCCTCGCCCTCATTTGCAGCTTTGCAAACCCCGAAGCAGCACCTTTGCTCCCGTTCACCCGTGTCCCATGCAGAGCATCCGAGGTTCCAGGAGAGGGGAGCTGCCAGTGGCACAGCACAGTCCCTGGAGCAGCACCCCAGGCTGCCCCACATCCCGGGATGGGAGAGGGACCTGCCTGCAGAGAGGGGGATGTTCAGAGATCCCTGTGTAAAATCAGCCCGCTATCGCACACCAGCAAGAGTCCACGGCCCTGGGTCAGCAGGAGGAGGAGGTGGAACCCTCCTGCTGCTGAGCTGGAGACCCTGGGGACATCAGGTACCCATGGACTGAGCACCAGCCTCTCCTCAGGAAGCTGTCACCACCAAAGCCAGCAAAACCTCCCTCAGGCCGAAGCAGAGCAGGTGTCTGAGCCCCCCAGGACTGCAATCGGTGGCTGAACCCCAAGAGCACGGGCTGCCAGAGGCTTTTTTGGGGCTCCTGCACCCAGGCACAGCTGCGGCCCCCCCACACCCTCCCAACACACGAACCACGGTGCCGGACACTCACCGAGGTGGCAGCGGATGCGGATGTTGGTGGGCCCGTAGTGCTCGGCGATGACGGTGCCCGGGCTCAGCACAGAGATGCAGGCGTTCCCAAAGACATTGTTGCCAATGCAGGTGCGGAGGCTCCCGAGCAAGCGGTACGTCCGTGGGCATCTCCGGCAGTTCCTGGGCACGCACATGCCCTGGTTCACCAGGTAGAAGGTGAACCACTCCCCGCTGGGCGTGCTGTTCATTTTCCATCCTTGCGGGAGGCTGCAGTTTGAGAACGCCTTGTACAGGGTCTCAAACTCGCACAGGATGGTCTGGAAGTTGCGCTCCAGCAACTCCACGTCGTGCTTTTGAGCGTCCCGGGAGAAGTAGGGCGTGGTGGGCAAGTCGGGCAGGAAGAAGACTTCTGGCTTCTGGATGGAGGGCCGGCTGTTGAGGTAGCGGCCCTGCTCGCGGATGCCCTTGTGGATCCTGCCCATGCCGGACCAGGAGTAGCGCTTGGCGTACTCCTGCAGGTTGTGGTAGAGTTTCTGGTTGAGGCCGTCGTGGTGCGAGCAGCGCACGCACTCGGGCGAGTGGCAGTACACGAAGCCGTTCTGCACCCCGTTGGCCTCGGCGCTCTGCATCAGCGCGTTCACCGTGGCGTAGGCGCGGGGCTGCTCCCGCCCCACGTGGTAGCAGTACCACACGAACAGGACCAGCAGGCAGGCGACGGCCACCAGGGCCGTGGCGTCGCAGTCGCGGAAAGACTGGATGCCGGTGGCGATGAAATCGCGGAGTCCGTCCAGGGACCAGCTCCAGTCCATCAGCCACTCCAGAGACATGGTGGTGGTGCTGGGAGCGCGCAGCGGGGCCCGGCGGTCACTGCTCGTGGGGCTCAGGGGCACCCACACCATGCAGCCGGGCCGGGGCGCGGCGGGAAGGGGCTGCCATGGGCGAGCGGAGCGGCGGCTCTGCCCCGCGCTCCCGGGAGCTCTGCATTGGCAGCGGTGCCCGGCAGCACCCCTGGGTCAGCAGCCACGTGCCCGGAGGGTCCCCGCCGGCGCTCCTGGGCCCATCATCCTGAAAGGCCGTGCTGGAGGGAGGCTCTGGGGAGAGAAAGCCAGAGGTGTTAGGGAGAGGGCTGCCCCGTGGGGTCCCTGCCGGGGTCAGTGCACGGGACACAGCCGGAGCTGTGTGCCGGGACTGTGAGGGGCACTGGCTCCTCAGGGAGGGGATGGTGGATAAGCAGCCCAACATCATCCCATGCTGAGTAAACCCCCCAGTGCTCTCAACAGCATCTTCCACGAATATCCAGATGAAAGGCAGCGGGGAGACCCAGACCCCATCTCCCGCCGCCCCAGTGACCATCTCTCCTCCTGCTCGACCTCCAGTTTTTCTCTTAAGTTGCTGCCTTATCATGTCTGAAATCTGGCTGCTAAGTGAATAGACACTGAGAGTAGACACTTCACAGCCCTATCTGGCCGCACATCAGCTTATCCCTTCCATCTAATGGCTCTGAAGTGACTTCTGCCTCCAGAGACTGAGCTGTGGGAGAGCCCAGAGCTCAGCCAGCACACGGCCGCAGGGCCAGCACACGGCCACGGGAGCAGGTCAGGGTGGTGGCAACAGGGGCAGGTCAGGTTGGCTTGTTTGATTTCACCAGCTCATCGGTAAGAGCACCGACTCTAAGTAGCAGGATGGGTTTATGAGCCAGGGAAGCCATCCAAACCCTCCCCAGCCCTTCCTGCCAAGGACCTGCAGCCTCTAAACGTGCATTTCCCTATCAATGGTGATGGGGATGGGCTGCAGATGGGATCTGACCTACAGCAGGGACGTGCTGCAGGGTTGGAGACCTGGGATTCAGGCAGCGTTACACCCCAGGGAGGGACATCCACGCACCCGACCTCTCTCCACCCTACTTCCTCGTAGCATGCTGCCTGCATGCCCCATCCCGGGATCTGCAGTCCACGTGGCACGTCACAGCCTCCCGGGAATCTTAAGATAACTTTCCTCCATCTCCACGGCTGGCATCCCTCCAGACACTCCCGCTTCTCCCGCCCAGGCCTCGGTTCCCGGGGTGCAACCACGGAGTCGGTCCCAGGGGTGTCCCCCGAGGCCAGCACAACCCCAGTGCTCCCCACAGGGCTGGAGCATGGTGGGGAAGGCAGCAGAGCCCTGGGATGATGTGCATTCAGGGTGGCTCTCGCTCTACAAGGGGAGTGGGGAACTCCTCAGGCACAGCAGCCACGCTCGGTCAGAGCCGATGGCAACGGGAGGGCACAGAGGGGACAGAGCTGGGGGGTCCGACAGCCTCGGGGTCCCCAGGTCAGAGTCACGCCCTGCAAGGGTGGCACAGCACAAACACGGCCCCACTGCTGCATCCTCAGGGATGCAGGCAACACCTCAAATCAGGGGGAAACCATCAGAGCAGCAAGAAATCCAAGCCCCTGTGCCCACACGCTGCCTGCCTGACCCCAGAGCCCGCGAGCCTCGGGCTGCAGAGCCCTGGGCTTCTCTGGGCACAGTCTCCGTGGGACCAGCCCAGGAGCTGCCTCCCGTGCCAGCACGGACACCCCACTGCAAGCCTGCCCAAACCCACCTCCACAGGGGCTGTGCCAGCGCTGGGGCAGGGCCCCAAACATTGGCACCGCTCCCGACACGCACCGCGTGGCTGGGACCGCACGGGGCACCCAGTGGGTGCTGTCACCTCCCAGCCACGGCCCTGCATTGAGACAGGTCACAACCAGCACCCCTGGCCTGAGATTTCAGAAAAGGATCCTCAGCTAATGATAATGGCAGAGCCTTTCCAGGGAGTGGAGATCAATTCCACATTGCACCGAAGTTGTGCAGGACGTGGAGGCGAGCACCGTGCCAGCAGCAGCCGTGTTACATAAGGAAGGCAGAGGCTTCGATGCAGCACAAAGTTGCATCTCGGTGGCTCCGTGGTGGCCCCGGCATCTCTTGGAGGCAGCGGGTTCCGCTCAGCCCGGCCAGGGTTCCCAGGCCGTGGGCCCGCGGTGACGGGGACGCGTGGCGAGGATGTCCTCGGCTCGGCGCGGCTGGTGTCGCCTTTGGGAGCAGCATGAGGAGCAGGAGCCTTGGGGTGAGGCGGGATGCCCGCTGCCACTCCGGAACCAGAGCAGCGGGTGCTCCCTTCACCCTCTCCTGAGCATGCCACCCCGCCGGTGCCACCAGAGTAAGTGTCACCCGCGCGCTGCTCTCACCCAGTGTGACGGTGTCACCCGGCGTGGCGGCGTCAGCGGGTGTCACCGGTGTGGCCGCATCCCCCGGCGCGGCAATGGCACGGCCGTACCGGTGTCCCATCACCCGGCGTGGCGATGGCACGGGTGTCCCATCACCCGGCGCGCCGGTGGCACCTGCCGCCGCTCTGTCACCCGGCGCGGCCGTTCCGCCCGCCCGACGCCGAGCCCCTGCCCCGGCCGGGGGGACAATCCGGGCTG
>VZTD01002541.1:179102-215461 GCA_013397725.1 Rhagologus leucostigma
CAAATTACAAACACACATTCGTTGTTTTGAAAGGAAAACCCCTAAATCCCAGCTGTACACTGCAGAGCTGCACCAACCACCCTGAGCTCACCCAGCCTCCCGCGCTCGCGATTTGTTCTACAAGGACAAAAGAAGGACAACCAGCAGCCGAGGATGTGGCGGTGGCTTCGCTGCCCTCCCCAGGGGCTGGCTGGGGGTGACAACAGGGACAGGGTGGCCCTTTGGGGTCCGTGTCCCCACCGCTGTGTGGCTCTGGCAGGGGCGATGCAGTGAAGGAGCGCAGGGGATGGCAAGGGTGGAACTGAGGGGACGATTTCTGCCTGTTCTCCTCCCCGCAGAGCTCCTGTGCTGAGCCCTCCGCACATCCCACCTGCCTCTTCTTCCCGACACCTCCACCTTCACCCCCTGCCCGGCTGTGGGACCCAGCCAGGTGCAGATCCGGGGTGTGCGGGCTGGGCCGTGCAGCACAGCTCAGCCGGGCCCCTCCTGCAGCAGGAGCCAGCGAGCCCAGCCCATCCTGCTTACCCTGAGATGCTGCCGGGGGGCAAAGGGTGACCTCCGGCCATGCCGGGTCGAGGTGTTCCTGGCAGGGTGACGGGAAGTGCTGCTGGAGAGGAACAACGGGCAGAGGGCAGAGAGGCACCGGCTGGGAGCTCTGCTCGCTCCAGGGCGGCTTCCAGGGCGGCTGGTTGGTGGCACTGGTTGGTGCTTCTCCGCAGAGCATCACCCCGGAGTCCTGGCTCGCTGCCTCTCCACATCCAAAGCAAAGTGGGAAAAGAAAGCAGCACGTACCTCGTGTGTGCCAGGCTGTCCCTGCTCTCCCGAGCCCTGCGGCGAGGACGGTCCCTGCGCCGGTGCCCCTCGAGCCCCCCGGGGCAGGGTCCCACTTGGGGAGCTGGGAGCTGCGGGATGGGACCCTGTGGGGGACCCTGCGCTACCTCAGCTCCCAGCAATCAACCGCAGGCTCTTGCAATGGAGACATCTTTAATTTTTAACAACATCAGAACCGCAAAAATCCCCCTGCGTCTGTGTGGGCAGTGCCGGGGGACGCTCCGCCATGGAGGGGGACACTCTGCCATGGTCTGGGCTGGCCGTGTATGGAGGGGGACACAGCAGTGCCCCCGTGCCCCCCTGGCCTCACCAGGACCCAGCTCTGCCCCGGCTCCCGCTGCTGCCTGCGCCCAGGGCTGGGCAGCACACCTATCGCAGTTTAAATAGAATAAATACAGTGAAGAAAACAGTAAAATCTTCAATAGAGAGGCAAAAGGAAAGACAACAGCAGGTCCGGGGGTCCAACCAAACTCCACGTGGTCTCTGGATTAGTTACTGAGGAAGTTCTATGAGAGCACATTAAGTTCGCTGCTGGAGACTCTCTTACCGCTGTCCTTATATCGAAACCTCATATTCTCGTGTTTCCTGCAAGCAAGGAAAAGCCAGTTGAGGGCAGCAGCTGCATTTCAGGATCATCTCCCCGTTCCCAGGCAGCAAGAGAGAGCCCGGGTGTTGTTTTGTTCCCGGGGAGTGATGCCCTCGCAGCCAGGACCCCTCAACCCCCTGTGCCTCCCAACCCGCACGGAGGGACTCGTGCCCCGTTGCTCAGTGCTCCCGCAGCAGCCTGGCTGGACTCATCCCCTGGCTGCCCACCCAGCCAAGCCCCTCAGGAGTGTCCCCAGCCAGGACAGGCACAGCAGGACTCACCCCTGTCTCATAAATCGGGTTGTCAAACTCCGTTTCTACCGTGATCTGGCTGTAGGGGTGGGAGTACATGAGGGGCAGGCGGAGGCTGGAGTAGTACCGGCACCTGCGGGGAGAGACGGAGTCACTGCGCTGCACGGACGGATTCCAGACCAGCCCCATCTCCCACATCCCCCCCATCCCAGCTCCTCCCTGGGCAGAGCACTCCCAGCACCGTGCCCGGAGCGTGTGGCTGGCGAGGGCAATGCTGAGCCAGCCCTGGCCGTGCCCCCCAGCTCTGTGCCAGCCCCCCGCAGCCCCACCTGGTGAGATAGATGTACGCTCCTCCCAGCAGCAGGGAGATGATCAGCACCGGGATGAAGATGGCCAAGGCCATATTTCCCCCCTCGAGCGACGTCTCTGCGGCAGCTTCTGCTACTGAAAGGATAAGATCTATTATGTTGGCACTTGCAGGCACCGTGTGATCCCCTCTCTGCCTCTCCCCCTCCTCCCAGGCTCCACCAGGATCCTGTGCATCCAGGAAACCCGCGTCACTCACCTTCCAGAGCGTGTTCAAAGCTGTCTTGGTTCACTGGAAGAGAGATGGAGAGTTACTGGTCTGTAACTGGGTTTGACTGGGTGCTGGCAGCTGTTGCCTGCTGAGGAACCCAAACCTGGGCTCTCCTGCCCCACTGGGTCCCAAACCACGCTGCGAACTCCCAGTTTTTAATAAGCCCTTGGTGTTTGTAAGCACGTGGACGGGACTGAGCAGGCTGGGCTGAGCAGAGCCCAGATCCAGAGAAGCTCCAGGTCTCAGCTGAGTTCAACTCCCAGCCTGTGTCTGCAGCCAAACCAAGGTCCCCAGGCTGTCCCAGGTTGGGGACAGAGGTGTTGGCTGTCCCCTTGCCCCCCATCTCCCTCCCTGTTACCTTTGCAGATGGGCAGGGGGCCGCTCCAGTGGGATGGCTGGCCCAGGATGCATTTGATGGTCACCTCCCCCATGAGTTCAAAGCCTTCATAGCACATGAAGGTCAGGGACTCTCCTGGCAGGTAGAGGCGCTTATAAAGAATTTGGTACCCGTTTTCTGGCAGTCCTGGGTTATCACAGGCCAGCGACTCCTCAGCTGAAAGGGAATGAAACGCACCCAGGGTGAGCCCAGGGCTCGGGCTGCCGAGGGAGAGAAGGAACCTGGGGGCAGTGAGGAAACACCCAAGCTCTCCCCCCACTCTGCTTCCAGGTAGCTCGAGGCTCTGCACCACCCCCCACAGCTGGGCAAGGTCCTGGCTGCAGGAAAGGGCTGCCTGGGACCCCCAGAGAGGAGCTGAACTGCAGGGGAGCAGGAGAGACCGGCCGGACTTACAGACGCAGTGCGGGAGCCGCGAGGTCCAGATGGGGGTGCCGGTCTCGCGGCTGTAGCAGGTGAGCAGGGAGCTGCCCTCCAGCACGAAGCCGGGGTTGCAGGTGTACTGGATGGTGGTGCCCACCAGCAGCACCGGGTCCGAGATGAGGCGGGTGGAGTGCTCCACCTCGCCCGGGTCCGTGCAGTACATAACTGGGGAGAGAGGATGGCTGAGCGAGGAGCCCCTCGGAGCAGGGAACCCCTTGGAGCGGGACCGGTGCTGTTCCAGGGACAGCAGCACCTTCCTGCTGGGGCACTCACTCTTTTCACAGAAGGGGGGGTCGCTGCTCCAGCTGAGGTCCCACTGGCAGGTGAGGGTGTCGCTGCCCACGATGTCGTAGCCCGGGTCACACTGGTAGGTGATCTTGGCCCCTCTCACCAGCTCTGTGTGCGACGTGGTCTTCCAGCCATTCTGGATCTCGGGCAGGTCGGAGCAGGAGTCGTTGCGGGACACCTCTGCAGCCAAGAGGGATTCTGGCTGTCACCCACCGAGCGGGACCCCGCGGCACAGCCCTCCTCACAGCCACCACGGCTGGACACACGGCTCTTCCCAAGGGCCTGTCCCTCCCCACAAATGCCATGGCCGTGGCCAGCAGCTGGTCTGCAGGCAGCATCCTCTGGGCACAGGGAAGGGGCAGCAGCCGGGGAGAGGGGATCTTTGAAGCCTCCCCAACCCTGACCCTAGAGGCAGGCAGAAGGCTGGGCTGGTGAAAATGGGGCAGTGTCCGTGCTGGGGTCAGGACAACCTGGGAACACCAGCTGGCTGTGGGTGCAGGAGAGGTGCCAGCACCCCGGTCACGGCAGAGCTGGTTTGCTCAGGGGAGGGTTTGTTCCTTGCTCCTCCCGGGCTGGTTTGCTCAGGGGAGGGGCTGTGCCCTGCCCTCCCCAGCCCCGTGTGCTGCAGAGCACCGAGGAGGGCCCTGCAGCCTCCCAGGTGCTCTGCATTGCAGCTCGCTCTGTTTGTCGTAGCCAGGGCTGTCAGCAGTGCAAGGAAAACATGCCTGGAAGGAGCCTGGCAGAGGAAGCACGGTGGGGGAGAGGCAGCCAGAGGCCACAGGCAGCCGTGGGGATGGAGTGCCCTTCCCAGTCCTTGTCCCTGCCGTGGGCACCCACAGCCCCAGGCTGGCAGGCACGGCTGCCCCGAAGGACAGTGGAACAGATGTCTCCAGGTGCAGTCTGAGCCCCTCTGGAGCAAAGGGAGCTGGGAACATCCATCTCAGGAGCCCACCCAGGGACTGGCTTCAGTGACCACCCCTGCCATCAGCTCATGCCTGGCAGGGTGTGTGGGGGGATCCTGCATCCCTGTTTCCAGCAATTTCTTTCCCCCTAGGTGAGACCAGGGCTAACAGGGACCAAAAATGCCTTGTTGCCAGCCTGAAGGAGGGGAGACATACAGGGACACCCCACAAGTGACTGACCCGAGACCTGCAGCTGGGCTGGGGGTTCTGCAGGAGCTGGGTGGGATGTGGAGGGGGTGCTGGTGCCACAGTGACTCTCCCTGCTTCCAGACCCAGCACCTGGACAGTCTGGGCTGGCCGTGTGTCACATCGTGACGCCAGCACCCTGCTCCCCGTACCTATGTAGTTCATGATGAATCCTTGCCCCTTCCCAAAGATGAGCCCGGCAGGGTCCGAGTGGAACTGGATGGTGAGGTCGGGGCTGGAGGAGTAGAGCTTCTGGGGGCCGCTGCTGCCAACGTACTGCCCCAGGATGCGGGCGGAGAGCTCGTCCCCGTCGTAGATGGTGAGGATGTCGCTGTTGGTGATGTTCAGGCTGAGAGGAGAGTTTGGTTAGAGAGCAGCGTGTGCCGGGAGCCCAGGCAGGACACAGCAGTGTGGGGCTCAAGGGACACCCAGGTGACCTCCCTGCGGGTCACCTCCCTGCGGGTCACCTCCCTCCAGGGGTTCGAGGCCGGGCGGTGCCGGCGGCTCCCGGGACCCCGCGTTTGGAAGTGCCGGTCCCGGCGGTGCCGCGCTTGTCCCCGCGGCCACCAGAGCGCAGTGGCGGCCCGCGGATGGCGGGGACGGCCGGGGACACCGGGCAGGGATGGCTGCAGCCTCCGTCCACCCCGAGGATGCGGCTGTGCCGGAGCCGAAGGGGATGGGGGGCCTCGCTCCTCTCCCCCCGCTCCAAGGCCGGGGGCAGGGGGATGGATGTGCACGGCACGGCTCCGGTGCCGGGAGGGTTCTCTGGGTGCCCGGGGCTGGCAGCGTGGGTGAACGACCACATCAGCCCCAAGGGTGGGCACTGACACCCCTTCCCCGCTCGCTGTCCTGCCGTGTCCGCGTCCCATCAAGGCTCCCCAGGGCTGGGAGCACGGCCGGCACCAGTGCTCTGCTGCCGGGTGGCACGGGAGGGACTGGGACAGGGACAACCCTCCTCCCCTTCCCCGGCGGGGAAGAGGCCAGAGGAGAGCGCCAGGATGCTCCCGGCCCCACAGGAGACACCTGAGCTGATCCCCAAACGCTTTATTAGGAATGTTCTTGGAGGGAGCCCAGCTAATCCCCAAGGCAAGCTGACATTTGTAGTAAATCTCTGCTTTCTGTCAAACACGATTTTCTCAGTGACATTTATGCCTGATGACTTCAAATCGTTTGGCCTCCAGTTCTGCTCAGCCCGAGCACCCACAGAGCTGGGAGAGGTGTGCTGGGAGCTCCGACTTGGGATTTTACGGGGAGCTTTAAAATCTTTATGACTCTAAGCCTCTACTTGAAACACGTCCTTCTCTTGAAAACCCAAAATAGCATCAAAGGAGGCTCCCACTGCAGCAGCAGCATTACCATGCCAGGAGCTCCCGATCTGGCATTGGATCCCGTTCCCCTCTGACCCCGGCATGCTCAGCCTGGGCTTGCTCAGTGGCTCCTCTCCCTTAGTGCCTGTACTTCACATCCAGCCCAAAGGCAGAGCTGTTTCCATCTCGTGGATGCCCCCAGGCTCTCCTAACCCCGCATGACCCAGCTCCTGACGTGCTGGGTGTCACCCCAGTAGCACATGGCCACGTGCTGCTGTGGCACCGCTCCCTGTGGAGAATTTCAAAGCCATTGGAGAAGCAATTAACGAATTAACGGCTGCTGTGGATGGTGTAATGGTGCTTTGAACTCAGGGAGCACCACTCAGTCCTGCCCAGGGTGCCAAGTCCATCAAAGGGGATTATGGAAGCTCCAAGGGGGAGAACAGGACATGGCAAGGCTCTTCCCTGTGAGGGTGGTGAGGCCCTGGCACAGGGTGCCCAGAGAAGCTGTGGCTGCCGCATCCCTGGAAGTGCCCAAGGCCAGGCTGGACGGGGCTTGGATCTACCCGGGATAGTGGAAGGTGTCCCTGCCCATGGGAGATCAGCTTTAAGGTCCCTCCAACCCAAACCCTTCCGGGATTCTGTGATTCCATGGTGGCGTAGATCCCTGGGGCGAGGGGAGCAGGATACTGCAGCAAAGCAGGGCAGAGACAGACACCGGGGTCCTGGGCTACTCACAGCTGGATGTCCAGGAAGAGCCGCTTCTCCTCGCCCACATGGATCCTCCAGATGCAATCCTCCCCCTCTGTGTAGGGCTCTGGCCAGTTGGGCGACAGGATCACCCCGGCCACGGCGGTCAGCTCCCCCCCACACGTGGCTGTGGGGGCGATGGGTGGGCAGGGCTCAGCGGGGGCCCAGGGGTGCTCACCCCGCACCCAGCACCGCCCACGGGCAGGACTGACCTCGGCACAGCGGCTCCGTGTCATTCCAGTAGGGGTCCCGCATGTTGATGCACTCGATGACGGCAGGGCCCTGCTCCAGGGAGTGCCCGGGGTCACAGGTGAACTCCACGGTGGTGCCCAGGTTGTAGGTGGGGTCGGAGGTGGTGAAGTTCCCGTTCTGGATGTAGGGCTCGTAGCAGTGGCCGCGCTCGAAGGCTGGAAAAGAACCCCGTTAGCTGTAGGGACACGGAGCTTCTCCCTGCTCCCTGAGCTTCCCGGGGTGACACCCAGGCCCTGCTGCTGTCCCCACGAGAACCTGACCCCTGCACTCCCACCTGCATGGATGGCCTGTTCCCTGGAGTGTTTTACAGGCAATTAGGATTAACAACGATTTATCCGTTCTGAGCAGTGCAGGCCTAACCAAACCCCCCTCCCATGGTGGATAAGCTCTAGGGATGTGCCAGGCGGTGTTTCCCAAGCTGGGGGTGCCAAGCCACCCACCCTGGGATTGCTTCGAGTTACTGAGCCTGCTCAGGGCCATAGGGGTCTCGTGGGAACCATCCTGCAGTGGGATCTACTCAAATGACAGCAGGAGCTACAGACGGGCACCAGGACAGCCCTGCAGCCACGTGTCTGTAGCTGCCCCCTGGGGCCGCGTGTCCTGGCCGAGCCAGGCGCTGCCCTCGTGTCCCGCCACGGGGACGCAGCACCTTCGAAGCGGATGTTGAAGGCCGTGGCGGCCGCGGGCTCCTCGGCGAGGAAGTCGATCCTGATGGAGGAGCCATCGCTGATGACGCCCTCGAAGGGGACGCTGTCGGCGCGCAGGGAGTCGTAGAGCACGGCCGAGCGGTTGGTGTCCCCGCTGTACACCACCATCCTGCGGGGCAACGGGGGATGTCACACGGGACAGCGGCCCTGAGTCTCACACGCACACAAGGCGGGTGAGGTGGAGCAGCTGGGACCAGCTGGGAGCTTCTAAAGTTTGGTGTATTCTGGGGTTTTCTCTCCAAGGCAGACCTGGAGGGGCTGGAGCGTGTCCAGGGAAGGGAATGGAGCCGGGGAAAGGTCTGGAGCAGCAGGAGTGGCTGAGGGAGCTGGGAAAGGGGCTCAGCCTGGAGAAAAGGAGGCTCAGGGGGGACCTTGTGGCTCTGCACAACTCCCTGACAGGAGGGGACAGCCAGGGCAGGTCGGGCTCTGCTCCCAGGGAACAGGGACAGGATGAGAGGATGTGGCTTGTGTCAGGGGAGGTTTAGACTGGATATCAGGGAAAATTTCTTGCCCAAAAGGGCTGAAAAGCACTGAAACAGCTGCCCGGGGCAGTGGTGGAGTCCCCATCCCTGGAGGGGTTTAACAGCTGTGTAAATGTGCCACTTGGAGACATGGTTTAGTGGTGGGGAACAGTTGAACTCAACGATCTTAGAGGGCTTTTCCAACCCAAATAATTCCATTTTTCTACATTTAGTGCCCAGCAAAAGGCCCTGCTCCTCACCCCATGCAGAAGAAGCCCTCTGGAGCCCCCTGGAAGCTCTCTGCAGTCCCAGGGCTGTGAGGGACAGCCTCACCTGTCCTTCTCGGTCAGCAGGAGCTTCTCGAAGTGCAGGTGCAGCTTCTGGCCCGGGGGGGCCCCGATGGCCCACACGCAGTACATGCTGCCGGACTGGTTCCCGCTGTAGCTGGGGGACAGCACGCGGCCGATGGTGGCATTGTGGACTGTCCCTCCACAGGGAGCTGCAACACAGAGCACGGCCCCGCTGGGATGGGCACGGGGACAGTGGCATTTGTGCTCCCCTCCTCCCAGCTCTTCTCGGAGTCCCCAGTGCACAAACCTGGCTCTGCTTTGCTCTGTCTCTACGTATTTATACTCATAAATACATATTTATCCTCACACACGCACATAAAATCTTCATTTCCTTTCCCTTTGCTGCCTAACGAGGAGACAGATTCTGCTGTCACTGCCTGGCCGCCTCAGGCCATGCTCTGTGCAGAACTGGGCATCGCTTTCACCCATTCCCAGGACCACATTCATCTCGTGGGGCAAAGAAAGGGACTCATGTTTTCCTCAGTGGAGCTCAGTTTTCCATCCTTGGAGCTGGGATGTGCAGATACCTGAGCAGATGGGCTCGGGGCTGCTCCAGTGCGGCCGGGATGCGTTGATGCAGGTCAGCATGCGGGGGCCCTGCAGCTCGTAGCCCAGGTGACAGTGGAAGTGAGCAATGCCACCCGAGTGCAGATCCATCACCGTCACGTCTCCGAAGTCAGGTCTCCGTGGGAAGTTGCAGCTCAGCATAAACACTGGAACGGGCACACGTTGGGAGCTCAGGGCTCAGCTGCTCCCAGCCGCCCCGTGGGGACGTGCTGGATGTGCCCACGTGTCACACAGACCAGCGGCAGAGCACCACCAACCCCCCGCTGCTGCTGCTTCCCCACCTGTTACTGCTCTTGCCCAGACCCAGTTTCTATTTTAAAAATAATTTGCTGGGACTCATTTATTTTTTACAGCTCTTCGAGGTAAAAAATAGACCGGCAGTGCGAGTGTGTGCGGGAGGAGCTGCTGCACGGGGACAGAAACGGGGCAAGGCGGGTGCGAGAGGCACAGCCAGCGCCGGGCTTGGGGACGTCGGGGCACGTTGAACCCTCCACCCTGGGCACAACACCTCGACCCGCCCCAGCCGATGCTCTGGGCACGGGCAGGGGGTGAAACTGGAGCGTGGCTGGTCTGTGGGGGCACAGCCCTCCCACCCATGTCGGGGACACACCCACCCTGGTAGTGGAGCTGGAAGGTCCCCACCACGTCGTCCTGGAAGGTGCGGAAGTAGACGGAGATGGTGTTGGTGGGGCTGCGGATCACCTGGCCCTCCACCAGCAGGGTCTGGTTGGCCAAGACCACCAGGGCGTCGCCGTCCACGCCACGGATGGACAGCACCTCCCCGTCCGACAGGTTCACGCTCTTCACCTGCGGGGAGCAGAGCCCTGTGAGCCGTGGGGGCAGGGTGGGGGCCCCGGCGGTCACATCCCAGCCCCATCACCCTGACCCGCAGAGCATTGCACCAGCACCGTGCTGCAACCAAACCAGGGCGCTCCTCAGGGCTTGGTGCTCACCACTCACCCCGTGCTCCAGGAACCCTCCCCAGGATCCCTCACCCCACCGGGGAGTGCACGGGGAGCCACACTGCAAGTGCATCTAATGAGTAGTTCCGAAAGGCTTTAATTATTATTTGGAAATAGCTGAGCAGTAACCTCACATTTACATTTCACGTCCATTTAGCTTAATAAATGGGCTCGTACTTCAGCAGAAAGATGCTCATCAGACCGTTTGTTTTCCCTGAGTGTGCGAGGCCCGGGGCTCTATATTTAGCACCAGCCCAGCCGTGATTGGGAGCGCTCCCGACGATGTTGTGACTGGAGGGATTCGGGGCTGTTGTCGCCACCGTGCCCTCCTCCCCCTGGCACGCAGGGCCGGGATGTGCCCGGCTCCAAGGGCGCTGCATGGAGCCACCCTCAGCCCTCAGCATCCTGAGCCTGCTCCCGAAGGAAAACCCCTGGAAAAGCCCGTTCCTCGCTGCAAAGCTGGATTGACATCCCCAGGCTGGTTCAGAGCGTGCCTGGGTTCACCCCAGCCGGTGTTTCAATCCAAGAGGAGCTGATTGTGCCTTATTTTGCAGCAGGGTGCTGGGTCCTGGCAGGGAAAAGCGTCGGCAGGAACATGGGCCAAGTGCAACTCTGGTTCCCAAGCTGCCCTGGGTCATTTCTTCTTTTCCAGATGTTATCCCAAAAATGTGCCTCCCCAGCATGGCCAGCACACACTGTGGCCGGTGGGATGGCTCAGATCTAATTATTAAGGAATGGGATGAATTAAGTGTTATTTGGGTGAATTATTTGGAGTCCAGGGATCTAAGTGAGCTCCGTAAAACACCAACAATTTCCCCCAGCTCCCACTGGGACAGAGCTTTGCTTCCCCAGCTGGGTCTGGATCCCCGCAAAGATTTTTTCCAAGGTGTTCCTAGCAGATTTTGTTCTGCAATCCCTTCCAGCCAAACCTGTTCCCCAGCTGGCTCCCTCCACTGCTGGTGGCACCACGCACATGACACGGAGCCAAATCGCTCCGGGAAGCTGGGAAGGGGATTCAGGGGAGCAGCTGGAGCAGGCAGAGCTCTGCGGAAGGGAGGAGGCTGGGGATGAGTGCTGGGTGTCACGGGACACACACACACACACACACTCGGCTCCACCATCAGCTACGCTGGGTAAAGCCTTGCGGAGCAGGGTGTCACCGCAAGTGCCATTCCCTGTGCCAGCACCAGGCTGGCATTCCCAGAGGAGCCCGGAGTAACCAGCGGGCGCAGACGCTGCCGTGGCCCCGCGCCAGGGACCGTCAGCCCTGCGAGAGGGACCATATGTGCGAGCTCCTGCCAGGGGCCGGGAGCACGAGCTCTGACTTCAATCACAGCCTGCACCGGCGGCAGCTCCTCCAGAGCCCGGGGAAGGCAGGAGGGATCCTCGAGTCAGGCTGCCAGCCTCGCTCACCCACTGGAAAACCTCTTTAGGGAAATTCTATTTCCTGCCAAGAAGATTCAAGAATTTTAAAAATAAATATGATTTCGCGAAGCATTCGGAGAAGCTGGCTGCTCCCAGCTCCCGGGGCTGCCGCGGCACAGCCAGGAACACGGCTCTCCCTGGGATGCTATGGAGGGTGCAGGGGTGGGCAGTGAGCTGAGCAGGCACCCCGAGCTCTCACACAGCCCGGGGCAGCTCCCAGCCTTTCCTAGGACCATGCCTGACATCCAGGCTTTTTGTCCACTCCTCCCCGAGGGCAGATTTCCCTGCAGTGAGTGACGGTCTGGCTCCGAAGGAGGTGGAGGGTCCCTGTGTCCTCCTGCATGGCTCCCAATGCCTGCAGGAGCGGCTTTGGCCAGGGCTGGAACACCACAGGCGTTCCTGCCACCACCAGGCTGTCCCACAGCCCCTGCAGTGAGAGGGGACTGCCCACGGAGGGGTTCCCACCCCAGGGGCTTCTCTTTGCTCCTGCAGATGCCTTTAATGAGATTCCCAGGATAAGAGGCAGCACCTCCCTGCTAGAGGAGCTGGGAATCAAATCCAAACCCCTCCGATGGGATCCCAAACCCCACACCCCGGCTTAATCCCTCCGATGGGATCCCAAACCCCACACCCCGGGTTAATCCCTCCAATGGGATCCCAAACCCCACACCCCAGGTTAATCCCTCCAATGGGATCCCAAACCCCACACCCTGGGTTATCCAGAGCCTTCCCCTCGGAATTCACCTCCGAGCCCCGAGCCCGCGGTGCTGCAGCACCAGGCACTGCCAGCTGCAGATGAGGCCATGCTCCACCAGCACGGACCTGCTGTTGTGATTTAATTTGTCTGAAACGCTCCGAAGCATCAGCAAAGCAAAATGCAAAGCTTGGGGGGGTGGAGAGGCCAATTTTATGCTCCATTAAAACCTCAGCTCGCAACGGAGTGAGGTCAGGAGTGGTGTCACCTGATGGATTATGGACAGAGGCGAATTTACAGCAGAGCAGCCTGTCTTTAGCACCCCGTGGATCTGAGGAGACGGTTGCTGTGTCCAGTTACTTTTCCGCTGCCTCGGAACAGCTGAGCTGCTCGGACTCCCCAACCTGCACCACCGCTGCAACCCAGGGCAACCTCCCCACCAGGGCTGCCAGCCACAGTGGCCTCACGCCCTGGGGGCCAGCCCCTGCCCATGCCCACCGGGGGGACAGCGGGGACAACCCCGCCGGAACTCCTGCTCCTTTTAATGCGCACTTCTAATTGCACAAATTCAAAGCGAAGGGATTTTCACTGGATGCAAACGGCGACACGGAGAAAACGCAAGAAGAAAGGATGGCAGGGAGCATGGAGATCCTGGGATGGTTTGACCCAGACAGCATTTGGAACGTGCAGAGGCCCCTGCCCTGCTCGCAGCCTCACCAGGCTGAGGGATGCTCATTTTGGGGGGAGCCGATGGTGCACATCAGCCTGGGTGAGACCCCCTGCTCTGAGGGGTGGGCGTTTGCTGAGCACCTGCACCCGCCAGAGACGGAACCTGGGCTGCCCTGCTGGGCTTCCTGCACCCTCAGGGCCACCCAAACCCCTCCCAGCAAATGGGGGGTGCAGAGGGCACGGGGCTGGTGGCCCCTTCTCATCAAGTGCCTTTTTCACAACCTGCTGCCAGTGCCTCTTGGTTAAATTAACTGCGTGACATTTAAAGGGTTTGATCATCACTGACATTCAGGGTGTTCCAGCTCTGTCACAGAGTTCATTTATCACAAGGCCTCAAAAAAATCTATTATTTTCCCTGGAAAGGGGTATTTTATCAAGTGAAGATGCCCGGGGCAGAGATGCCCACGGCTGTGGGTGCTTGGCATCATTTGCTGCGGTGACGAGGGGGGTCTGGCTGTGGGGACGCCCCCCAAGGCACGGCTCACCTGGAGCTCGACGCCGTAGCCGGTGTAGACGGTGACGTTGTAGGTGCACTGCAGGTACCCGTGCAGGGGCAGCGGGGGGTAATCCGTGGAGTCGATGTAGCCCTCGGGGTCATGGAAGCTCATGCTGCAGAGCACTGGGGGCACACACAGTGGGGTCACACCGAGGGACAGCCGCCTGGCACTTCTCTCTCACACCCCAAAACCCGGCACCCTGGTCCCTGCTCCATCAGTGACACCATGGAATCACAGAATCACAGAGTGGTTTGGGTCGGAAGGGACATTAAAGCCCATTTTTTTCCACCCCCTGCCATGGCAGGGACACCTTCCACTGTCCCAGGTGGCTCCAAGCCCCATCCAACCTGACCCTGGACACTTCGGGGATCCAGGGGCAGCCACAGCTTCTCTGGGCACCCTGTGCCAGGGCCTCACCACCCTCACAGGGAAGAATTTCTTCCCAATATCCCATCTAACCCTGTCCTCTGGCAGTGGGAAGCCATTCCCCCTTGTCCCGTCACTCCAGGCCCTTGTCCCAAGTCCCTTTTGAGCTCTCTTGAAGCCCCTTTAGGCACTGGAAGGGGCTCTGAGCTCTCCCTGGAGCCTTCTCCCATCTCTCCCAACCTTTCCTCATCGGAGAAACATTTCATCCCTCCAATCATGAAGTGCATGAAGAGCAGAAGATTTTAGGCAGCCCCCAAACCTGGGTGGTGACCCGATTTTGGGGGGGCCACCTAAACACAGACATGCCCCCCACCGGTGCCGTAGCCCCGTGCCCAGCTCAGCTCACCCGGGGTGGGCTCTGTGGTTGTGACGGTGGTGGTGATGATGGTGGACGTGGTGGTTTCCTGGCTCTCCTCCGACACGGAGCCGTGCGCGTCCCTGTCCGCGCTGTTTGTTGGGATAACGGCAGCGCCGGCGGGAGCCGCGGTCGGAGCCTCTCTGGCATCCCCCGTGCCATCAGGGAAGGGCCGGGGCAGCGCTGGGGGCAGCGTGGAAGGGGACATCTGCAGCGTGGGGCGGCTGGTGGTGGCCTGATCTCCCCAGGGCAGCTCGGTGGGGCTCCGCTCCGTGTCCTCTGCCGGCACCCGCGGCCCCGGGGCGGCCGTGGGGAGCCTGGAGCTCCGTGGGCTGGCTGGGGAGGCAGCCCCAGGGGGCCCTGCTGGGGTGGGCTTCAGCCTTGGGTGCTTCCTTCCCGTATTTACTTGCTTTAGAGTCGGTGGCTTTTTCTTAACGGGGGAAGTTTGTTTGGCGTCGGGTCTGGGGGCAGCGGTGGCCGTAGGCAGGACGTGGCTCTGCAGCGGTGGCGTGATCTCCTCCGCCGGAGCTGCACCGCCCTCCGGGGCCGGCAGCAGGTTGAGGGCAGTGCCCTGCCCGAGCCGCCCGGCTCCAGGGTCTGGCCCCATGGCGGTGTGCCCAAAATCCTCAGCTCCGCCAATCAAACCCGTGCCGTGCCCGAGCTCCGCAGCTCCACCGCCCGTCTTGTCCGCCGGCTCATCCGCAGCGAGAGGGTCCGGGCTGGCCGGCACCAGCGCTGCCCCCGATCCGCTGTCTGCAAAAAAACAGGGAAAAGTGGGATTTGGGCAAAGATGGGCGTGAAATTAGAGCTGTGCTGCTGGCGTGAAATCGGCCCCCGGGAATCTGTGGCTGAAGGAACACCCACCACTTCCCAAAGAAGGAACAACCGGCCCCCACAGCACAACACACCCGCCTTGGCAGGGCCCCCTCAGGCACCGTCGTGTCGGGCAAACCCAACCCAACATTTGTTGGGAACGGGGATGGGCAGGAAAGAGCGAGTGACCAAAGCCACCCAGCAGCACTCTGGCCAGGGGGTAATTGCATAAATACAGATTTATCCACCACCGTGGGGTGACCGGGCTGTGATCCACGGGTTGGAATTCGCCGTGAGCGCCGTAAGACACCGCAAAGAGCTCCGAGAGCCCGAGAGTCAACACTTTCCATGGAAACAGCAGTTGCCAGGGAAAGCACTTAATGCACGGTACTTAAAGACCATAATTCCAGCCCCCTCACCTCCCCGGGAAGGGTTTGGAGCCCCCGGAACGCAGGGGAGCACGGGGGGTCTGCAAGCTCCCAGCCCCACCGCTGGCCTGGGGCTGCCCAGGCTCGTGCTCCCTTTTGTGGCCCCACGTGAAGGCACCGACTGACCCCTAAAGCAGCTCGAGCTGCCGTGACATGCCCGTGGCGGCAGGCAGGACGTGCGTCCACCACGGTGCCAGCTCCCCATGGGATGGGGGCTGGAGCAGCAGTCCGGGTTTCCTTCCCAAGCAGATTCCTGATAAACCTCGGCTCACCTCGGGTGCTTTGAACAAAAGCACAACTCTAGCGTTGCATTTAACTTGATGATTTCTCTTTCCAATTCTGCTGATTAAGGTAGGACTGGAATGAAAAGAGCGGCGGGGGGAAAAAGGAGCTTTTTGGATGTGAATCCTGAAACAGCGGGACACTGCTGGGTGACACTGCCCAGGGGGGCTGAGGGATGGCACAAGCAGCCTGTGCAGAGGGACTGAGCAGCGCTGAAAGCTGACTTTGCTCCATCTTCTGGAAAATAGAAGCAGTTTCTGGCAAGAACCGAAGGTGAGGAACACAACAGGGAGAGGCAAAGGCTGGTGAATTAGCCTGAAGGATGGAGCGGCCAGATCTCTGGCAGTCCCTGCACTGCTCCTTGGTCCCGGAGAGTCCTTGGACACTCTGCTGGTGCCTGGGCTGGTCTTTTACCCCTGGGACAGCCGGGGACAGAGCTGTGCCTGCCCCAAGCCACTGCACCCTGCTGCAGCCACCCTGCAGAGGGCTTCTTGGCCTCTCCTGCTGTTTGCCACAAGTTAAAACATTAATTCATTAATTAGCAAGTGGTTCGGCAAATCCATCGTCGATGCCCTGAGCACATCAGGAGACATTTCACACACATCATCTGCAGCCATCAGCTTGTGTCGGCTCTGAATAATCTCTCCCTAAGAAGGCTGGGTGCCTCGGTGTCCCCACACTTCTGGGGGGGCAGACCAGGAGCTTCCACACCCTCTGCTTGTTTGTGGGTGTCTCTCCTTCCCTCTCCATCCCACCCTGGGCTGATCCTGGCCTCCACGGGCACCCTGCCATGGGCTGATGGGGGGAAACGTCCCCAAGGCAGTGCCAGCGGCAGCTCTCCTACCCTGGGAAGTGTTGCAGGGCTCTCGTGGGCTCTTCTCTTCCTCTCGCATCCCAAGCCCGGGATGAGCAGCCGGTGGTTGCTCTCCCATGGCCCGGGTGACAGTTTTAGGGCTCTGCAGCAAAAGGTTTTGTCCACGACAGAAGAAGGTGGGGCTCTCAGACAGAGGGGAGGCAGCACAGCTCTGGGAGGGGGCTCACTGGTAAGATAGGGTGGGACACGCTGGGACACGCTGGGACACCGGCTCACAGCAGGACAGCCAAAAATCTCAAATCCTTGAAGCCGGTGTGTTCCCAAAAACACCAACCCAGGAACCCCGGGTTATTTGTCGTGTGAACCCTAATTCCTAATGGGTTGTGCCTTTAAACCATATTTTATGCTCTCGGAAAGCTGACTAATTCCTTATTAGATCCTTTGCCAGGATGCATTTACTCGATTCTGTCCTTAACAAAGCATGAAATAAAACACTCTGTAAAGCGACTCCTTAATGAGACGCTAAACACGCCGCAGTTTGTAAAGGGCAAACGCGCATTCCAGGGAAGCGGCGAGGGCGGAACACAGCCAGGCTGGAGCAGGGGAGGGGGAGGCACAGGGCCCTGGCACCGGGGATCAATCAGGGCTTGTTCCTCGTTATCGGAAAGAGAATTGATTGTCGCTCTCGGCTCCTGATTGATCACCGCCCCCCAAACCCGAGCTGTGCTCCAGCACCTCCCCGGGCTGCCAGACCCTGCCCCACAGCCCCCGCAGCCCCCACAGCCCCCGCAGCCCCAGTGTAGCCCCCTGCCCACTCATTCCTGCCTGGAGCCCGTCTTGGGAAGCAGAACCGAGTATCCCCACCCTTAAGGATTGCAGTGGGTTTCCACGTTTGCAGGGCCAGGGGGAGGCTTTGGTGAGATCCGTTCCACTCTGATCTGAATTCCAACAGCCGTCCTGCCACCTCCAAGGCCCCTGGGGTGATCGTGGCCCCATAGGAGGCTGGGCTGGGGCCAGGGCCAGCAGAGCACGACCCTCCCCAGCTGCCAAAACCCATCCTGCTCTGCACAAGCGATCAATCCAGAGCTGCCGGAAGAGAAATGGTCACATCTGACCTTGATCTAATCTGCTAAAGCAGCTCTGGAGGAAATAAACGCTATTGAGATGCACAAGGGGTTTATCTTGTATCTCGATCAGGAGCTCTCCGCAGGCGGTTTGGCACTGGAAAGCCTTCTCCAAATCCATGGAAACCTCCGCGGCAGCCCTGCAGCCCTCGCTACTCCCGAGCGTGGCACCGGCGGCTCCGTGCTCCGCGCGGCAGCGTGGGCACAGCGGCTGCTCCTGCGGGACGGGCCAGGCAGGGCCGGGACAGTTCGGAGCACAAAGTGACCTTAACGCGGAGCGACAGCTCGTCTGCAGGTCTATTCTGGGCTGCGCCTGGTGCCGGCTGTGTGCAAACACCGCGCAGGAAGCTGGGCTCCGGGGAGGATGTCTCCAACCAGCCTCAGCCCCCGCGGTTTATACTTAGCCGAGGCGGAAGCGCCGGTGCCGAGCCTGGGCTGTGTGTGGGAGCTGCCAGCGGGACGCAGCCCCGTCGCAGGGCTGGGCTGGTGGCACCGGGCTCTGGAGAGGCAGCAGGACAGGACGGGTGGCAGGGCAGGGGCTCCCGGAACATCTCCTCTCGCTCAGACACGGCACTGGGTGTTGGCAGGGGCACCAAGCGCCCGCCCACCTGGGCAGCACCAAAATCATCCTCCCCAGCCCCAAAGCTTCGTCCTCTTGCGAGAGGATCCCCGGGACCCCCAGCCAGGCCCGTGTGCTGCTCCAGAGGTGCCGTGGCTGGAGAGCGCCGGGAGAAGCCGATTGCCAAGATACCTCAGCCAGAGGGGCTTAGAGGAGTGAGGGAGCTGCAAATGCCTGATAAAAGGATGCTGGAATGATCACAAAGGCCTCGCTCCGCTGCTGTGCTCCTGAAAGAGCCAAAGCAGGAGTAGCTGTATCCCGGCTCCCATTACTAATGCCGATGGTATCGCTGTGAGCGCTCGCTCCAGGGAGGGCAGCTGGATTGCTCCAGCTCAGGAATCACTGTCCGGAAGGGTTTAGGATCTGATTGTAGCAGAAATGAATAAAGCTGATCCAGGCACTACTGATGGTGGTGTTCAGCTCTGCCTGTGTGACAGGCTCAGGAGCACTCACGGGTGATGGGCTGGGCTAATCCTGCCCGGAACTGGTGCTGGCATCTCATCCAAGCCCTCGTGGAGAGCTGGGATTGATCCTGATCTGCCCAGCACCCTCTGCACGCAGGCTGAGCCCCTGGAGTTGCCCATTCCCACACATTCGATGCAGGAGGGTTGGCGGGAGCTGTGGGAGGAACGGGATCGCTGCTGCTGGGGATGAGTTCATCCAGGGCTGATCCAGATCTTGGATAAAGCAGGGATGTCGAGGCCAGGTCCTGGTGTAACCCTGGATCACCGGGGTGGGAAGGGGCACCCTGGGCACCTCCTGCTCTCCCACCTCTTCCCACACCGACCTCCAGCGCGTGCAACACACATTTCACCCTCAGGGTGGAAAACAGAGGGTTCGGGTGAGAAGGAGGATCCGAGAAAAAGCAGCTTGTGTCCACCAGAACACTTGGCTGTGATCGGTTTGGTTTCAGCTTTTAGGAGATTCTGGCCTTGAATCTTGAAGAGGAGAAAAACCTTAATTGAAACCATCTTTCATTTTCCGAATGCCCCCGCAGGCGGATGCAGCCTCGAAGGCAGGAGATGTGAATCCCAGGTTCTCCTGCAGTCACCGTTTCGGCAGATGAAGTTTTCCCAGCAGCAAAGGAAAAGGAAAAGTTTTCCTCAAGAGCATCCTGTCAGCTCCCCCTCCGAGCAAGCAGAACCGCAGCAATCCGAGCCGGGTGAGTCATCCCCGTGGGAGCTCCGGGAAGCGCAGCCCGAGCAGGGGCTGCCGGCGGCACCGGGAGCTCCCGAGCCGCTTTCCCGGCAAAGGTGAGGCAGGGACGGCAGGGCCGTGCAGGGATTTCAGCCGAGCGTTCCCACCGCGGTCGGAGAAAACAGAGAGCCGTTCTCCTCTGCGGCACGAGGGTGGAGGAGAGGGGGCTGCCCCTGGGTCCTGCCCAGTGCGGGTGACAGTCTGGAAGTGCTGGGAGCCTCCAGACTCCGGTCCGACCTGTGCAACGGGAAAACCTGGACTGTTCCAGAGGGCGGTTAATGGGAGATGATCCAGAAGAAAAAAAAGATGCCAAGCTTTTGCTCGGGAAGACCGCGCAGCAGAGGCCAAGAAAGTTTGGAGCAGTTTTCCTCCTGTTCCAGGGGGCACCTGGCTGTCCCTCCTGTCCCTGTGAGCCGCATCCTCTGCAGGGCAGGTCTGACCAACACCTCGTTGATTTGATGCTGCTCTGGATCAGGCTGGGATGCAGCTGGGCGCTGGGATTCCTGGGGCAGGGAGGGGTCAGGACGCTTTTCTTTCCATTCCCGTGGATTTCCCAATGCCACAGAGACTCCGCTGGCCCTGGGGAGTTTCGGATCTGCTTTAAAATGCTGTTAAATTGCCCATGTGCAGGGGTTTATTTATGCTCACAGGACTGTGGTCTGAATATTTCATGTTAAAATTTACATCTGTGTCACTCGAGATGCTCAAATAAAGTTGCCATGGAAACCCCTCATTACTGGGTGAGGATGCTGGCAGTGGTGCCCAGCCTGAGGAGCCGTGGCTGGGAAGGACCAGGCTCTGCTCCCGCTGCCCACCCAGCTCCGGCGCCCAGCAGCAACCCCGCCTCTTCTGGGAAGGGCAGGGAGCAGAGAATCATGGAATCATGGAATCCTGGAATGGTTTGAGCTGGAAGAAACCTTAAACATCACCTCATCCAACCCCCGTGCCATGGGCAGGGACAGCTTCCACTAAACTCGCTCCAAGCCCTGTCCAACCTGGCCTTGGGCACTTCCAGGGATGGAAGGGAGGGGTTTCACCAGCTCCTGCTGCCTGTGCCGTGGAGCTCAGGGACCTGCTGTGCTGGCAGGAGACGCGGGGCTGGGATACGGTCCTGGCGGCACCAGACACCCACACCCACACTTGGTCCCAGCCCTGGGCTGGGATGGGGGAAATCCCTCTGAACTGGCCATGGGCGAGGGGGGTTCCTGATCCGGGTGGGAGCAGGGGGTTCGGGCTCCACACGGGGACTGCTGCGGGTGGGGGCAATATTCCGACAGCAAAACGCTCCTGGAGACCTGATTTAGTGGCAAATCGATCCTGTTCGTGCCTGACTGGAGAATCCACACTGCCTGTGCCTGGCTCGCTTGGCTCGGGAGCAAGGACACCTCAAGGAATGCGGGAATTAAACTCGCAAACCTCTCCCCGCCTGCTCCCAGTGCTCGGGAGGAGCTGTAACTGCTCTAACGATCCACACAGCCCTGGCAGATGCCGGGAAATTACACACTTCTCCGAGCTGGGAGGAATATGGATTTTCCTCCCCACTGCTGCTTCGTGGAGCTGGAATCAATGAGAATTTGACTCCCAGGCATCTGTTCGGGCCATGCACGGGCACCTGTGGCTTTGGGGGACCTGCCCACGGTGCCCTGCGTGTCCCCAGCCCGGGCACCCCTCACTGCAGCGTCACCCCGGGCACAGCCCAAATCCCCAGGGATGAGCCCAGCTCCTGCTGGGAATTGCCCAGCTCCTTCCCGAAGGGATGTGGGAGGAGCAGCAGCAGCAGCAGCTAGCGAGGAAGAGGAATTAAAGAGGCTCATCCAACTCGTGGAGGAATCAGGAGATTTGCAGCATGGCAGTGACACGACCTGTCCCGTGCTGGCTGGTCCCAGCTGGATCCCACTGCATCCCCAGCTCACGGGGGCAGGAATTATCCTGATATTTCAGACTGGTAGGGACCAGGGAGCAGGGGAGCAAAGCCATTAGAAGGAGAGAGAGAGGAACTTGGATGCAGGTGATAATTTGAGTTTATCGCGGGGTTTTATGATACCAGGTGTAAGAAGGGCACGTCTGTGCCTTGTCACAGGCAGACAGACCCGGCCAAAAGGAATTACCAGCCTGGGTTCAAGGGGGAATTCATCTTCTTGGAAGTTTATTAGGAAAGAACTTTAAAGCTCATCCAGTCCCTCCCCCTGCCATGGGCACGGACACCTTCCACTATCCCAGGTTGCTCCAAGCCCCGTCCATCCCGGCCTTGGGCACTTCCAGGGATGGGGCAGCCAGAGGGATGAAGGAGTGGAGGAAAATCCCTCCTGTGCCTCTCCCGGGCTCCCCAGCTCAGATGTTCACTCCTCAGGGCCCACCTGGGGAGAGGAAATCGAGTGTTTTGGCAGCTTTTCAGGCTACAAATTGAAGAGGGGGAAGAGAAGCTCCTTCTTTCTTCACCAATCATCCAGCCCAGCCGTCTACATCAGGGCATAAAATTAAATGGGTTCCTAAAGAGAGAGTATATTTAGCTACAAAACCCCGTTCTAGTCAGCTCTCTGCAGCTAAAATAATTAATCTCCCATCACTGTTAAGATGCAGCGGAGCAGATCTGGAGGAGCGAGTGCTGGGATTAACTCTTTGGGATCAGCTCAGCCCTGTGAGAGCAGCTCCTGCTCCGCTCCTGCTGCGATGCCGTGGGAGATCCTGGGGCGCTCCTGGGTGTCCTGCCTGGCTGGCTCTGCTCAGCTGTGCCCCTGCCACGCCAGCGCCTCTCAGTGCCAGCGCTGCACCAGCCGAGGGCTTGGCAGGGGTGCTCTGCCCTGGCACTGCCTCTGGGGTGATGGAGGGGACCCAGCAGGGATGCAGGAGTGGGTTCAGCTAAAATCCCTGCAGCCCTGAAGCATCTGGAGAGACAAAGTTTAGCCTGCTGCCAGCAGCTGGCTGTTCCTGCGTCTGGCCACAAATCACTGACGGCCTCACTCCCAGGCAGTCACATCCATGGAATATGTGACTGCTCACAACCTCCTCTGTTGTTCCACCTGTCTGCAGCTCGGTTTGGTTTGATTTCCACTCCGGCGCTGGAAAGCTGAGGTGACAACGTGACGCTGCAGGTGCAGGTGAGCAGAGCAGCATCACAGCCCGGCTCTCCCCCCGGCCGGGGCAGCCGCAGGATTCGGCTCCTGCCTGAGCTCCCGGCACAGCCCCTGCAGCGGCTGGCGGGGAGCTGAGCTGCCTCTGCTGAATCTGTTTGGCAGCTCTTTATATTTCTCTTGCAGGATGTAATGGGAATCACAGCGTGGCTCCAGTCCAGGCTCAGAGAGAGGAGCAGGGGCTGGCAGCACCCTCGGGGGTGTCACTCGTCCCCCGTGGCAGCAGGGCAGGACGTGGCCTCAGCACTGCTGCCCGTGGCTGCTCTCCTCCGTGGGTTTGTCCAGGGATACCCCAAAAGATTTTCTTTTTTGGAGTGCCCCAAAAGCTGCCCTGGGGCATGTCAAGGTGGGATTTGAAGCCCATCAGGTCCTGGCCGCCTTCCCAAGGTGCCTCAGAGCAATGAGGGTGGCACAGGTGACAGCTGGCACAGGGCACACACGGTGTTTTCTGCTCTCCCCACGGACTCCTCTGGGCTGTTCCCAGCACGGGGATGCAGCCCCCGGGATCACACCGTGCACAGGGTGGAGGCAGCAGAGCTGGAGCTGCCCAGGATGAGGGAAGGGGACAATCTGGGGACTCCCCGTGCCCCAGGCTATGCCTGAGTCCCCTGCACCTCCCAGCCCCTGTGCAGGGCCCGTTTCTCCCTCTCAGGGACCAAGCAGGGTCTCAGCTCTGCCTGCTCGGGCAGTGTGTCGGGACAGGCGTTGGGATCGGCGTGTCCCAGTTTGCAGAGGGAATCTCTTTTCCCATGAAACGATTTTCTTTGCATTTTTTCCCTTCACTGTGGCCGTGTAGGAACCGTGCAGGAACTGGTGCTGCCTGGTGCTGCCTGGTGCTGCCTGGTGCCCTTGAAAAGACCCTGTTGCCTGCTCTGAAACGATGCAGCTCCGGTGCCTAATGATTCCTGACAGCTCGGGAAGGGCCCCGCTGCTGGCGATCAGGAAGGCAGGGAAAGGGAGGGTTACTGATGGCTGTGGTTATTACAGTTATTGGGCCCCATCGATCACGGGCACGGGCTGTGTGCCGAGGCTGGCAGGAACTGGGGCACAGTTCCCCGTTCCCGTTCCCATTCCCGCTGCCGGCCCCACGGGCCCTGGCACAGCTCGGAACTGCCTGGGATGGATGAGAGATGGGGCACGCTGGGCTCCCAAATGCTCTTCCACAGCCTGGAGCAGTGCCAGATGTGATCAGAGAACCGCAGAGTCCAGACTGGTTTGGGTTGGAGGGGGCTTAAACCCACCCCGTGCCGTGGGCAGGGACACCTTCCGCAGACCAGGTTGCTCCAAGCCCCGTCCAGCCTGGCCTTGGTGCAGGTTGTCACCCCCTCCATTCCTTGGTTTTTCCTCCTAAAAAAGCAATAACCCGCGTTTCGTTGCTGGATTATGTCAGGCCAGTTCGGGGGGTGGCAGCAGAGCAGCTCCGCTGGCACATCCTGCCAAGCAGCTCCACGTGGGAATTGCAGCCCCCAGCACATCCCCATGCCCAGCCCTCAGATGTGCCCGTGCACTGGCTCAGTCCTGCAGACAGGAACCCCTTTTCAAACAAGATTTGGCTGAAAATCAATTTTTAACCTTTTTAAAATTTTTCTCACTAAAACCAGAGTCTCTCTGAAAGGACAGAGCAATGGTTCGGGGCTGGCACAGGCTTCACCCCCCTTCGTGCCCCTGACCCTGAGACCACCCAGCCCACCCTGGGCCCATCCCTGAGCTGCTGCTGGTGCTGCTCAGCCCTTACCTCCTTCCCAGTGGCACTGGTTTTTATATAATTAATTGTCAGCTGTATCAGCCATCAGTGGTTTGTGTTTTAAAGATGGCCTGGCAGAACTAATTCCATCTCCGCACGATGCTGTGCTGGATGATGATAACCCATGTACAGCTTCTCCCACGGAGCCTCACGACGAGCTGCTGCGCTTTATTTTAATTAATACAGATAGCAAATATATTTTCATTAGCCCTCAGAATGCCAGGAGAGAAGCAGGGTCCTCCTGCATGGTGAGCAGCAGCTTCGCTCCTTGGGCTGGGTGCAGTGCCCAGCCCTGCTGGGTCCCCTGCTCCAGCCACCTCCACATCCCCCTGCATCCTTCTCCATCCATCTGCATCCCTCCACGTCCCCCTGCATCCTTCTCCATCCATCTGCATCCCTCCACGTCCCTCTGCATCCCTCCACATCCATGTGGGCACCAGCTGGGCAGGCACGGGGAAGAGTTTCCTCCCAGTCCAGCACGGGTGGCACCATCAACCCCTAAAAACCAGGGTTTTTTGGGGATTAAAAGCTGATTTATGCTGCTCCACGCGTGCTGGGAGCTCCCATCCGAAGGCTCTCCTCCCACTCCGGCGCAGGAGGACACACAATTATCAGGCACATTCATAATTTCTCAGATTTAGAACAATTAAACCGGCTCCCTGGCACTTCTGACGAACGCAGCCCCTTGTTCCCCGGGGAGGGAACAGCCTTCCTTGACCTCTGCTCTGTTATTCTGATTGATTGATCTGAGTTCTATCAGAAAGGATAATGATAGGCTTTGTAGGGGGGGTGCAAGAACACTGGGAACAGAGAGGACAACGCTTTGCCGAGGGCTGCTGTGCCCAGCTGACGATTCTGACAGGCTGTGGGATGCCCAGGCCCCTCTCTGTGCCCAGTGCAGCACCCACGAAATCCCTGGATTCCCCAAAACTGAGGAGTAGAAGGCTAAAAGGATATCATAAACAAAGAGGACTCGGTGGCCAGCAGCAGACCTGCTCTGTAGGCAATGTCCCACTGTCCTGGGTTGCAGTGTATGCTATTACCATCCTCATGAGCTGTTGAAACCAGGTGTAGCAATGTCCCCTGCCTCCTCCCTCCGGACCATCTCCTGTTAATGGGCCCATCAATGCCTTGCCTCATGACTCACAGATAACTCGCCCCTGGACTATCTCCTGTTAATGGGCCCATCAGTGCCTTGCCCTGTGACTCACCATCCCATTGTGAGATGCTCCGCCCAGGGGGAAGGAGCCACGCATTCCCACCTGGATATAGTCTGGGGTTTGGAACAGCACAAGCAGCCTTTTCCACTGGATTCCCAGAGGACAAGAGCTACACAACCACCACTGGACTTTCCAAGGAGGACCAGACCTTTTTCTACAAGATCACTGCTTCAACAGAATCCCTTCAAAGAGAACTGCAGCTATCACCTAATCGGACTGCTACCACCACCCTGCCCGGCGGGGTGTCAGGTGGTACCCTGGCTCTGTCAGGTTAACCTAGTGTTTCTGTATTATTGCTTTGTTATATATTTATATATATATATTAGTAAAAGAACTGTTATTTCTATTCCTCATATCTTTGCCTGAAAGCCCCTCAATTTCAAATTTATAATAATTCGGAGGGAAGGGGGTTGCATTTTCCATTCCAAGGGAGGCTCCTGCCTTCCTTAGAAAGACACCTGTCTTTCAAACCAAGACACCCACCTGTGTCACCTGCCCTGGCAGGGGACTAGTCACCTTCCCCTGTGCCCATGGGGCGTTGCTGGAGCCGTCTTCACCTTGCAAACAACTCCAAGGATGCTGATGGAAAGGCATCTCCCTTGTAAGGGACGAGGCAACCTCACCTCCCTCTACCTCCAAAAATTCCTTAAACATCAGAATCAGAATGCAAGTGATGGGCTGGCTGTTTGCACATCTTAGCTGGGTTGAGAGAAAGCCCTTAAATCTCACCCCCGGAGGCTGGTTTGCATCCCCAGCTCTGCCTCAGGAGGGTGCTTTGAGGAGCAGAGCCTTGCGCTTTCTCGTGGGCAGCTCTTCAGTCTCCTGTCGCTGCCGGCTGGCCACGTTTCCTGCTGATGTTGTTTTTGACCCACCCTGGCGGTGGGGAAACGCGGTGAGGAAGGACCTGGCTCTTCTCCCCGGCAGGTACCGACCGGACCCATTAAACAAACCCGCGCGTCACCCGCCGGGGACAAGGGGTTTGTCACTGCTGCCGTTGTTTATGTTCCTGGAGGGTAATCGTAATTTTTAATGTCCTTTTGATAGCAGTGCAGTGTGATTAAAACAGGCACATCTGAGACATAAATCTGGGTTTAAGCACTGCCTTTCTGACACGCGGCGCTGAACGCTCGGCGATCGGGCCAGAGGGTTCCTGGCCTGTGCCACCACCTGCCTCCGGGAAACTACCCCGTGCCTCAGCATCTCCCTGGACATCGCCCTGAAGGGACCATCACATCCTGGCCCAGGTGCTTGGCAGGGACCCCAGAGGGGCAGCAGAGCCTGGAGGAGCAGCTGGGTGGAGGCAGAAGGCACCGGACTGGGGCTGGCGGCTCTCAGGCACCAGCTGATTTCCCGGGAGCAGGAGGAGCAGCAGGAAGGTCAACATAAACTCGTAATGTGGATTTTCCACGAGAGAGAAAGCTCTGGGCTGTAGCTGGGGATGGTGCTGGGGGACTGAGGGAGGGATTTTCAGAGCTGGCCACCTGTTTGAGGTGACTCTGACTCCGGGCAGGCTCCTGCCCCTGCTGCTCTCTCAGGCTTCGTATTTGGATCCGAGATGTAGCGCTGTATAATTTAAGACAGACTTTGCTCCTGGGGCCGGTTCGGTGCACGTAGAGTGGAAGTGTGGAAAAATCCAGCCCTCCTCTGTGGAAGCTTGAGCGGATACCTGAGCCGCTGAAGGAGACGATGTTTGTGTGACTCAGTGCAGTTTGTGCCCTTGGGTGACAATGCGCCCTTGAGGACAATGAGTCACGATGATCGCCCGGTGCTGCATCCTGACAGTGGATGCCAGGCTGGGAGAGCTGGGGGTGCTCTCCTGGAGAAGACTCCAAGGAGACCTCCGAGCCCCTTCCAGGGCCTAAAGGGGCTCCAGGAGAGCTGGAGAGGGGCTTGGGACGAGGGATGGAGTGACAGGACAAGAGGGAATGGCTTCCCACTGCCCGAGGACGGGGTTAGATGGGATTTGGGAAGGAATTCTACCCTGTGAGGGTAGTGAGGCCCTGGCTCAGGCTGCCCAGAGAAGCTGTGGCTGCCCCTGGATCCCTGGAAGTGTCCAAGGCCAGGCTGGATGGGGCTTGGAGCACCCTGGGATAGTGGAAGGTGCCCCTGCCCATGGCCGGGGGTGGAAAAAAATGGGCTTTAAGGTGCCTTCCCACCCAAACCATTCCAGGATTCCGTGCTGAGCTCCAGCAGAGTTGTTCTGGGTGCATGAGATGGGTCCGAGGGAGGAGATGTGGGGGTCCTGCTGGGACCACAGCCCGGCGATGCTGGGGAACAACTGCGAGGGGGGAACTTTCCCCTTCCCGGCAGGCTGCAGATGAGCCCCACCAGAGGAATGGAACCGCTTTGGAATTTAGATGTTGTGAAAGTCGTTTCGCGGTGGAAAAAACTGAAAAGCTCTCCCCCTGGGGAGCGGGCTGCAGCCGCAAGGACTCTTGTTTTGCTGCACCCTTCCCTCCCCACCTTTCCTAATGAATTCCAAGAAAGCCTCAATGCATTCCTAAATGGGAACACAGCCTGTGTCCTTCACAGTCATCTCCACAACAAAGCCAGCCATCTCGCCGCTGGCAGCCACGGGCTCCTCTGTGAGCTGGAAACAAAAGCTGAAAAGGAGCCTTTCTAGTTGCGATTAGAAAGCTTGGGAAGTTTGGCTTTTGCTCGTTATTGCCTCACTGATTTCATCTCCGCGGCAGCTCTGAACCCCTCGGGGGACAGGAGAGCAGCCCCAGTCCCTCGCCAGGCGACTGCGCCGATCCTGCTGTGGGAGCCGTGCACCCGAGCGCCCGGGAGAGGCAGGAATTGGGAATCTTCGTGGCTTTAGGATGCTGCGCTGGGCTTGGCCGCGGGTTTGTGTTCGGTCCTTCAGGAAGGAGCAGCGCCGGGGCCCGGCGGGTGCCAGAGAGCTCGGCTTCCCCCAGGAGAGGACGGTGGCACTAGGAGCATCCGCCTCAACCTCGACCTGAGGACATCCCATCAGCGCCCGAATGGCCCCAAAGGTGCCAGTTATTGTCCCAAATCCGTCCCCCCAGCCACACCCAAGCCGGGGGGACACAGGCGCTCATCCCCCCCTAGGGCACGCAGCCTCCGGGGCTGCTCCGAGCAGTGAGGGGTGCGGAGGAGCTGAATTAAATCATTTTTTTTTTTTTTCTGAAAAGGAATAGATGAGGAAGAGCGATTATCGGGGAGATTTTCTTCGGGGGAAATTCTGGCACAAAGACAAACTGAAATATCTCGGCGCAGGCTGGGCACTGAGTCTTGGATAAAAATAAAGCAGGAGGCGGCAGCACCTTCCCGATGACATTAAACTCCATTCATCTCCCTCTGCCGCCGCCGCCAGCGTGCTCAGGCATTAGGAGTTACGTTTTCCTCCACTATTTCTCAAATATATTTATGCTGGGAGATGTTTGTGGAGGTACATCCTGTGCCTGGGGCAGAGGATTAATTCCAAACTGTCACCTCGCTTTTTGATGGGTTTGTAAATTCTGTTCTGTTGATTTGCACTCGCAGTAAATTGATAAAATCCTCTTTCCAAAAACCTAATTCACCATTTAGGGCTCACCAGGGTTTTAGACCTCATTGGCTCACATATTTATGTAAATATAGTGTCCAGCAGCAATTTAAAAACTGCTGCGTGGATAATGTGGATGGATAAGGAGTGAAGGCAGACGCATTGTCTGGTGGGGGCTGTGCTCCATGCAAAGGAGCCTTTCCTCGCCTTGAGGCCGCAGATTTTGGGGTGGCTTTGCAGTGTTGCCCCAGGATCTGACCCCTTTGCACCGGAACCGATTAACCCCGACAGTGCTGGGAGCAGTCTGAGCTCTCCCTGGATGGCGCTGGATGTGTCCAAGAGGACTTTGCCAAGCTGCGTCTGCAGAACCCCTGAGGTGGGCGGGGGTGTGCTGCTGTACTGGGAGCACTGGGAGCTCTCAGGGCTCGTGGCAGAGCGGTCTGTCAATTTAGGGACTTGGGATCTTCGCAAATGGAAGTTCAGGACTGCCAGGAATAGCCTGTTTTTTTAACTGAAACTGCATTTAAATCAGCATCGGGAGATGCAAGCCGCGCTCCTGTGCGGCCCCATCATCATGGAAGAGATGCAGGGTGGCAGAGGGGACATCAGCAGTGATGTCCTCAGTACTGTCCCCCAGCCGCCACTCCGCCCGAGACGAAGCATCTCATCCACAAAATGTTGCCATGCTCCATTAATCCACCCTGAAACGTCAGATGGAGATTCTCTCTTGAATTTTAAATATTTCCAGCCATTCTGACCCGCTCTGAAACTGCCCCGGAGTGACCGCTTTCCAGAACGTTCCCTCGCTCCCCCACGCTGTTCCCGTGCCTGGTCACTCCTGCCTGCTGTGCCCCAGCCCCACGTGGCAGTGCCAGGTCCCCGCAGTGGTTCCCTTGGGCTGGAGCATGTCACTGAGTGTCCCCTGGAGGCCCTGGGGACTGCGTTTTTTGCCCCCTCCCGGGGGTCCCCCTGCAGAGCCGCCCTCCCTGGGGTGCTGCCGGCCCCTCAGCTCCTGACTTTGGCACATCCCACCCCAGTGTGCAAGACAGAAAGACGGGCCGAGACGTGAGAATCCTCCTTGCCGAGCAGATGACGCCGCTCTGGGATCCATCCCACAGTTATCCCTTCTGTCGTGCTCGAGTTTTTTGGATGCCTTTGCGTTTGGCACCGAATTTCCTTCCTAGACTAAAGCTTTGCACTTGGAATGATGCCTTCAGAGCCGGGCTGAGTGGCCGGGCTGCTCATCCGATCCCTCCGCACTGCCAGCAGCTTGGATTGCGCTTCCATGAAGTCTCCTTGCACCTTCCCGCTGCAGCCATCTGTCCTGGGGTGCCAGTGCCTTGTCCTCACCCCTGTGCAGCGGGCACAGAGCCAGGCCCCTGCCCAGCCTCCTGGGCTCTCTGGGGGATGAACATCTACTGCAGTCCGTGGGCTCCTGGGGCCAGGAAAAGGGAGGGAGGTCTGGACAAATCCGTGCTTGTCCCTGCCCAACGCAGAGCTGGGAATCCAGGCAGAGCCTCCTCGCTGCGCATCAGGAAAGCTCCAGGCTCAGCCAGCTCTCGGGGCTGGTCAGCTGCTGCTCTGGCCTCTTCCCAGAGAAATGAAAAGGAGGAAAAAGGAATAAAAGAGAGATGTCTGAGTCGGGGCTGTGCTCTGGGAGCAGGCCAGCCGCAGCTGCACCACTGCTGGGAGCTCCAGCAAGCAAAAAGATGGAGCAGAGGGGAAATCAGCTCCTCAGCACCCCGAGAACACCGTCCCTGACTGGGGACAGTGTGCCCACAGCCCTGAGGCACCACGGGGCTGCAGCGAAGGGTCCCCATGCCGGCGGAGCTGCATCCAGGTGCCCCTGCTCGCTCCCCAGGACTGAGGCACCGGGCTGGCTCCCTGATTCAGAGTTGCGTGTGGCTCCCGCAGCTGTGACAGTGTGACACTAACTCTCAGCAGCACTCTTCAAAGGGCTCGTTATCCCACATCCGTGTCATCCAACAGAGGCACTGGGGCAGGAATGGCGTCTTCTCCAAAGTGCCGGAGGAACGCTCCCTGCCAGACACAGCCTCCACTTTTACAGCTCCTGGCAGCTCCTCCCTGACATCTCCTGGTTTTTTGGGGGGTCCTGGGGCTGTCCCAGGTGGTGGCGCTGACCGTGGCTGCTCAAGCATCCCCCAGCCACAGGGAGCACGGATGCGGATCCAAGTCGGAGATAACCAACACTTGCACTTGGTTCTGAGCCAACGCCACGGGCTCTGCTGGAAACCCACAGCACGTCCCTCTCCGGTGTGGAAGGTGAGCCTCCCTTGCTCCCAGCTTTGCCCCTTCAGACCCAGGCTCCCATTGGCTCCTCCAGCTGCCCAGCTCCATGGTTCTCCTCTGATTTTGGAAATCCTTAAGGATGAAGTCCAAGACATAACAGAGCTGAGCAGCAGAGGTTCATTTGTTCCCCCTCTCTTCCCAGCAGCGCAGCTGACCCTGTGGGTGTGCTGGGTTGGCACTGGGTGGATGCCACGTGCCCACCAAAGCTGCTCCATCACTCCCACAGGAGACATTCCTCCATGAACTTCCCAGCCTGAGTCCTCCATGGACTTCTCCAGTGTGGGTCCCTTCCTTCAGGAATAGGATGCTCCAGCCTGGATCCCTTCCATGGGGTCATGAGTCCTGCCAGCAAACCTGCTCCAGTGTGGGCTCGTCTCTGCACGGGTACACAAATCCTGCCGGGATCCTGCCCCAGCACTGGACTCCATGGACTGCAGGTGGATCTCTGCTTCCCCGTGGATCCTCACGGGCTGCAGGGGCACAGCTGCCTCACCCTGGGCTGCACCACGGGCACCTGCAGCACCCCCTCCTCCTCCTCCTCCTTCGCTGACCTTGGTGTCTGCAGGGCTGCTGCTCTCGCAGATCCTCACTCCTCTCTCTGGCTGCCGTTTCCATTGTGCAGGTATTTTTATCCGTGGGTAGAGCAGGATGTGGATAGAGCAGGATGCGGATAGAGCGGGACCGGCCCCATGGGACAGAGCAAGAACATCCTTAACAACTTGTCGGTTAACAAGCTGTGAAAGGAGACAGACAGCCAGGAGCTGGCAGCCTGTCCCCTGGAATGAAGGACACCTTCCCTCCCCGAGCGCGTCGGCAGGAAGAGCTCCTGCTGCAGAGCCCTTCTCCTTCCCTTCCTCCTGGTTCCCGCAGCCTGAGTTCCCTGACACTGCGTCGGGGCTGCAGGGCGAGCAGCTGAGGCACCTGCACCGGGCGGATCTGCTCCCTGCATCCCATCAATCCAGCACCGCTCACTTGTGCAGCAGCAGGAAAAGCCATCTCGTGAAGCAGGTCCTTTTGGGAAGGGCTCCGGAGAGCCATGGGACGCAGCCGCGAGCAGCAGTGAAGGGCAGCAGCCTGAGCCAGAGCGATGCCAAACCTTCTCTTGCCCCACGAGCCTTCCTCACCCTGCCCTTTGCCCCCCGGTTTGGGGTGCACCAGCTGGGGGATGCCAGGTCCCCTTCCTCACTGCCCGGGGCTGGTGCCAGCTGCACCCTGAGGTTTCTGCTGGCAGTGCCGGCTTTGGCCCCACTTTCTGCCCCACCAGAAGGGGCATGGCTGGGTGCTGCCCTTGGCCCCCAGTGTGGCTCATCGCGGTGCTCACCCCCCTCAAGCCCTGACAGGGGCAGGGGGCTGGGTGCTGTTGGGGTGCCGGTGTCCCCCTGCCCCTCCTGTGACTGGGACCAGAGCAGCGAAGGGCACGTTCCCACCTTCTAGAGCACCCTGTGCCTGGCAAGCCAAGCGGTTAAAGACACACGACTCTCACCGCCGAATCCAGCAATTTCATACCCCTGACAAGAGTGTAAATCCGTCCTGATGGACTGGAAAATTGGAAAGCCAGTGCTCACGCCGTGTTTCCTACAGACATCTCCGAGCTCCTGAAAGATGCACTCGGTGGCAGCCCCGGTTCCAGCCGTGTCGCTCACGTCATGCTAATTAAAATAGAGTCTGTGTTTTGTAACAGGATTTCCTTGGAGCCTATTTTACTGCTCAGTAACCGCTTTCAAATATTTGAAAAATAAAATCGCATCGAGTAAATAACTTTCGGATTGCTCACGGAAGGTTACTCTGGTTTCGTTTTTTTTGGTTCCCAAAGCCCACTGGAAGCAGCTGCGCTCATCGCAGTGACAGAGGATGGAAAATACACAGATTTCTGAGGCTGCTTGTAGTCTACATCAAAAGCCGTGTGTTATTTAATCAGACAAAGCCCATTTCATTAAAAAAACAACTGTCTGTACAAAATGGGATAACAAAGCACCCCAGCGCTCGGCACTGACCTGGAATACCCAGGGAACATCCCTGCCCACTGGCAGGATGGGCCATGCTCACACCAGCCCGTGTTGATGCCCACGTTACCTGTCCAGCAATGCCCTGACACCCCTCTGCCTCGCCCATCCCTTACTGTCCATTCACTTCCGAACCCAGCACCACCTGACTTCCAAGGGATGGATCACACACTTCCCTTTTTACACGGTTTGCTATTCCAAGATCTCTGCTGCCGTTCTGGATGCCAAGGGAGCACATTCAGCTGACTCGGCGCAGCCTGGCTCCTCAGCCCTAAATCCTGGTACCAGATTCCTCAGTGAAGGAGAAGTTAAAAATGTACAGAAGGAAATGTCTGTGACACTGTGACATCCACAAAACTGCGCTTGAAATGGCATCTTTGTATATTCATAATGGAAAAAAATACCAGAGAGGCAGAGGGCTGAGAGAGATTAATTTCATTTACTCCTGATCCAGGCTCTCTTCGCCCTTTCTGCCAAGGAGGAGAGAAGGAAGAGGAGCCATTTGCCATGGCCTTTGATAGCTCTCCATCAGACAAGCCCCATTCCCGCTATCTGCGCTGGCAGCCTGGCTCTGTGCTGTTATCTCGTTGCTCGGGGTGCTGCCGCGAGAGCTCACCGCGCACTTGTTGCAGCCCTCGCCGAGTTCACGCTCGGTTTTCCTTCCTGCCGGACACACCTGATCCTCTGGAAACAGCCTTCCGTGGTGCTGTGCTCACCACAGAGCCAGGGGGATCTCTGTCCTTGCTATCGGGCAGTGACAGCCACCTCAGGAGTGCCCCAATGCCCCGAAGAAGAGAAGGGAGGGTGCAAACCTTGGGGCTGCAGAGGAGCCCGAAGCTCAGCACCTCCGGCTGCATTTCTGCTCCCGGCACTGCAGCCTCGGGCAGGGTTTGCTGATCTCATCACAGCCTATAGTGGTCACCCCAAATATATTCAGAAATCCTGGATCTCCCAGGGGTTCAGCTGTGCCCCTGCCATCCCCGGTGCCAGGGGCTGAGCCTGCACGGGCAGCACAGGCAGCGCTGCCCTCTCTGCAGGCAGCTGCCCACACCCCCCCGTGTTTGCCCACTGCATCATCCCAGGGCACAAATAAATGCCCCTGTCGATGCCCACGTTCCCGGGATGCCGCTGCTCCGGCACAGGCTGCCCGGAGCCTCCTGGCACAAGTCCCTGTGCAGGGACGTGCCTCTGCCGCCTGCTCTGCTCTGCGCCGGTGGGTGGGCGCGAGCGGATGCTGAGAGCAGAGGAGAGGCTTTCACACCTCCTCTCTGGTGATCTAAATGGCTTCACCAGTGCAGAGCACCCAGAGCCACCAGCCAAGAACCCGATGGGTGCAAGTCATGTGAAAATGGTTTTTTCTTGGACGCTTGAACTGAAAGAGCAGCAGATGGAGCACGGCAATCTGTCTCTGCGGGGTCTGATCCTGCCCCCCCTCCAGCTGGAGAACAGCAGGATTTGCTGCTCTGGGCCCCTGGCTGTGTCCTCCTCACACGGATGGACAAGACCCCCCCAAGGCACGGGCAGAGCTGCCACATCGCCACCGGCTCCAGGCTGCGTAGGCAGGAGTTGGGATTTTACTGCAATAATTCACCAAACCTTGTAAAGGGTCAACAATTTATCAGCTCCCTCTCTCTGCCAAGGAAAGAGGAGTTCAGCACGCTGTGTTCTTCCACCATGAGATTTATGGCAGATTGTGCCAAATCCTGTTCCCGGGAGCTGGACTGCCTGCTGATGCTCCCAGTGGGACTGGGGCAGCCCTCCTGCCTCAGCACACAAGGCAGTGAGGGAGCTGAGAGCCCTCACAGGGCTTGCGCTTGCTGGATTTGCTTCCCAGCTCCCCCCAGGCCCCCCGGGAGCCCGGGATCATAGCTGCTTTCACTCAGAGCACCGGCAGCCTGGACCAGAGCGTTTGTGTAACACCCCAGAGGAACGTGCCTCTCTGTGTGTCCCCGCGCTGGAACAGGATGCCAGAACTGGCAGGGACCTCGCATCTGATTCCTCCACACGTACGTGCACGTACACAGAACACAAACCCATGCAGGTGAGGGAAAAATGCCACCCTCTACATCCACTGCTGCTCTGCTGCCCAGGAAGGATGGATGCTGTAACACAATCCCTGTCTGGAGAGCCGGGTTTAAGACCGAAAGGTCAAAGCCATTTAAACGCAATCTGACCACGAGAGCAGGGACTGGAGCGGGCAGACAGCACCGCACAGCACTCCTGACACCGGGAGCTGGTTGTCTTTGCCATAAACACCCTGCCAGCCCCGGAGGGCAGCCTCAGGCCCCCAGCACACTGCAGCGCCAGCACACACTGGCCTCTCCCGTTCTCCTACCGATCAAGCCACACTGGTAACCCCATCCGGACGCACGCCCGAGCCCGGCTGCCTCGTCCTGGCATCCCAGCAGTGCCGAGGGACTGGGAACGGGCACCGCTTTCGGTCATCTCCAAGCCCCACGCGAGTTTGCCGTGACTTTGCCAAGTCACCCGCGAGCGCATCCCGGAGCCTATTCTTAGGTCTGGCAGCGCGGCAGTGGGAGAGGGAGCGGGTCTGCGTGGAAACGGCGGACACGTGGAATGAACAGGCGGCCCCTGGGTAAACACCCACCCCCCCCCACGGACACCCCCCGGCCGAGCCGGTGCCTCGGGAACACCAGTGGGGACCGGGCAGTGGGGGCTGGAGGGACACCGGGGGCTGGGGACCCGCGAAGGGCTGGGGACACATGGGGCTGCCCTCCCTGCGGGAGGGAGGCGGAGGGTCCGGCGCGGCTCCCGGGAGGCCGTGGCCCCGTTCGCGCTCGGTTCCCGATGAGGACGCGGCTCCCGGAGCGTTCCCGGGCGGCGGGGCGGCGGGAGCTGTCCGCCCCGCGGTGCTGAGCACCGCGTTCCGCCGGGGCCCGCTCCCGCCGCCGCTCCGGTGCCGCTCCCGGTGCCGCTCCCGGTGTCGTTTCGCTTCTCCGCAATGCCAGAAGTTTCATCCCGGCCCGGAGAGCACCAGAAGCGGAGGGTCCCCGACCGGGGGTGGCACGGCCGGTTCCAGCAGCCCTTCCCGCTCCGACCGCCCCCTCCCCGGTCCCGGCTGCATCCCCCCGTGCCTGGCGGTGCCCCCTCCCCGGAGCCGGGAGGCGGCGGGCCCCGGGGAGCCCCGCAGCGCCGGCCCGCTCCGCCCCGCTCCGCCCCGCTTAC